>JAUKNK010000245.1:500000-877500 GCA_030765055.1 Mantis religiosa
TGTGGCTCATTGGCTTCTTTCCAGCTCCATGTTGAGCCATAGAAAATAGAAGATATGCATTTACTATTGAAACTTCCAGCAGCCAAAGGAACATCTTTCTTTACCACTTCATAGTTCTTCTTAAGAATTGGTATGAAGCCATGAAACGATCCATTCTATCTACCTCTCTCATATTCTTGGTATAACTCAGAACCACTTTAGGCTTTGGCATGGGAATTTGGTTAGGATATTTTATAGGAACATTAGTTAAATGCATCTTTTCCCCACTGTGATAAGTGCTCAGAAGGTTACCACTCTTTTGTCCTTCCAGGAAAGAGCTAATAGCAAACCTTTCCTAAAGCTGATAATTTCACCTTTTCTCATTTTCTTTGCAGCTTTACCGCTCATTAGGTTCGGCAAACCTTTTCTGTTCAAGTATAATTGTTCCTTTTGTAACCTTTTTCATATCCCACAAAGTTTCAGCCAGTTGTGGTAAGATATAATATCTATCTGTAAAAATATGGTGACTAGGGGTGTCATTGACGATCCTTAATAAGAGCTAAACACACATTCCTTACAAACTGTGTTTTTAGAAGGTCAGAACTTATATTGTCACTTTTTCCCATGTAGGGCTCAAATGTGTACACATAGCTATTACTGCTATCAGACAGAGCAAATATTTTGCGCCCAAATTTTGTTGGTTTATTGGGATTATAAACCTGATGGTTACTCTGTCCTTGAAACTGACAGTGCTCTTATCCATGGAAATATTTTCACCCAGATAGAATAACAGTTTTATTCTATTGTCAACTTTTATAATTAAATCCCCCTTTTTAATTAGTTGGCCATTTTCAGAATAGGCAATATTTAAGTTCCAAAAAATGAGAAGAAACTCATCCTAGACAACACATCTCCAAAGAAAAGCATTTTTCCAAGAATCCTCTGAAAAGTGCACAATAATGTCAGATAGGGGATAAAGACCTATATTTATTACTGTACCAAGAAATGCTTTTATATCTGTTAAAGGAGGAGGACTCCAGCAACTCATTCTGCTTTGTTTTGAAGGTGGTGTGTTTTGAAGCTGTCATATAATTTATTTTCTTCAACAATCAGCTCAAGCAGTTCATGATAAAAAAGGAGAAATATTCTTGGGTTCTGTTTCACTATTAAAATTGGATGGCAAAATAGGGCCTTAGTTAATGTTTACTACAGGAGTTGAAAGATACCCAGGATCATAATTTCTCAAGTCAACCCAGTTGTCAGAAACAAGACCATAATCACTTGTGCTTGAATCCCTTACGTCGTTTTTGCACTCAGATTCATCTGATTCACATATTTCTTGCTCATTGTCCAATAACTCCATATCAGTGAGATTCATCCAGTTCTTGAACTAAGTGAACAATTTCTTCATTAGTTAAAACTTATTTTGTTGCCATTTTCACAGAAGATGCATTAAAATATGAACACACACTCTCAAAACCACAACCATGCACCACACAATAAAGCTTTGACAATAACTAGTAAACAAGTAATTTCATGCTAAAAAGCAACATAAGACCTGAGAATGTACTAGGACGCTCTATTGTGTTGAAAATGACGTTTATAATGAGCTAGCCTTGCTTTTAAACTTCAGCTTATTATATTAAACTGTATGCCAATTGGAGAGGCATGGTATTTAATATATTAAATTTTGCCCTCAAAGGTTTAAACCATTCATTGTTTGTTTTTCAAACCACAAATTTAAGTTTGTAGAAAAGTACTTTCATAGCATTGTTCACAATTTTTAAATGTTTCATATTTATGGTCCTTATTGACCTATACAATACTTGCTAAGAAATGAGCTTTTAACAAAATTGGTTTTAGAAAATAATTTTTGTTCGATTATTAGTTTCCACTTTTTTTTTCTTAACCCTGCCAATTTAAAAACTGTATTGTAAGAAGCATTAAAGTGCTGTAAAAGATAAAATGTTGTAATTGAGAAAATGCTACTAGAAAATGTACTACTAAAAACTGGCCTGAAATGTCGCTTAAGCATTTTTTGTTTAAGCGTTAAGTTTTTGCTTACAATACATAATTTTGAAATACATTAAAATATGTACCTTAAATTTTACATAAAAGACTTTAACAAAGTTTAGAAAAACATAAATCTGAAAGAGCCTCAAACGCACAGTCAGTTCCATCACTTTAGTTTATTGAAATCATGTAATCTCATTTTTAATTTGACAGCAAAATTACTTGTATCAAAACATTTGTATCCCTTTTCCTCAGGCCATGTTATTTATGAAAATGAAAAGTTAATAAAGTAATTTTCCTTAATTTTAGATCAGCCAGTACGGCTTGAGAAAATGCAATGGCATTGATTTCACTATATTGCAATTTTCACAATGTAAGTACATACTGTTATCCATGTACCCCTGGTATTGGTTCAGGAAGCAAGAGTACATTAGGAGCAATTATAGGAGAACGTCTTATTCTTGAATGAGGTTTCAGAAATGCATTTTTACATTCAATTTGAGTTTGTTAAAATTCAAGTACGTACTAGTTTACTCCCTTTGTATAGGGCACTGGCGATGCATGTTACATGAACCAATTTTGAATAAAATTTACAGTTACTGTATGCATTTATACATTGCATTATATCTTTACTTAAATTTCTCAACACTGTAGAAATAATTTTCCATTAAATATTTTTAACAGTTTTTATGTCTCTGTTGCACACACCAACTCATGCTGCCTGTAGCTTCTCAGTGCTCATTAAATTTGAAGGCAGACTTACACTGACAGTCAATGCTTACCGATTCTCAGACAACAGACCCTCTGGACAACTCACAACTACTGAATTGAACAACACTGCTAGACTGGCTGTTGCATTTCCTTTTATATTGTGACTGCGAGGGTTACTTAGATTCAAAAGTCTGGTTTGTAGAACTTTAGAACACTCTTTACAAAGACAGGAAATTGACAATCAGCTGTCTTCAACATCGACTTGGTGTTTCGCCACACGTAAACAAAAAAAAAAATCAATGCAGTACACTTCAAACGTCCACTGTTGCAAAAAGCTTCACACAACTGGCGCCTCGAACACTTTGCCGGTATTTATACCTCCACTCATTGTTTCTAGAATGCCGTAGACCCTCCGAGAACATTCGCGGCAGCAAGAAAAAGAAAGAAAGTTCCAGATCCTCACTCTGTCTCTTTCTCTTTGCAAGCTAACAGCTCGGCTGCCCACATGCCCGGCTCCCGCTTGTCGCAGCCGAACAACAATGCCATCGGTGACACTGTCCCCTCCTGAAGGCTGGTCGTCCCAAACAGCACCATCGTAATGGGCCAGACGATCCAGGTGTCCCAACATCTTTCTTCGGGGCACCTTCTGGTTGTGCTAGACCACGGGTTAATTCTCTTCACCACCCGGTACATTCCTTGCCACGGTTGTCTTAAGTTTTGGGCACAGTCCCTTGGTCCCGGTAGGGCGGTACAACCAGACCAGGTCACCTTGCTGGAATCCTTGGCTGTTGGCTTGCCTGTCGTACCGGGTCTTCATGCTGTCGCTCGCCAACTGGATGTGCTGACGAGCCATCTCATGCATGTCGTGGAGGTGGTCTACGAAGTTTCCCACATACTCGGTTATTGGCTGCTTAGGTTCCGGAGGGCTCCCAAAGGTCAGGTCACAAGGGAGGCGTAGCTCTCGGATGAACATTAAGCTTGCTGGCGTAAACCCAGTAATGGCGTGTGTTGACCAGCGGTAGGCCAGCAAGTACAATGGCACCTTGGCGTCCCAGTCTCGTTAATGGCCAACCACGACCTTCCTCAGGCGTGGGTGATCGGGTACGTCTCCAGATGGTGTTGAGGGAAGCCATTAATATTCCCACGTACTAGCCAGCATAGCTAGTAGAAGCTGTGCTAGATCACTAGGCGGCCCTACCGAGGTCATATCGGTAGCCTTCCCATGTTGGAGTTAGCGCGTGTAAGTGGCGTATCCACTTCCATCTCGTCTTGAGTCCACAGGACCAGATTGGGGGGGGGGGGAGCTTTGTTAGTCTCTAGGTCTTGCCCTATGGAAAGCCCCCACGGAGGTGCCAGGCACCCTTTTGGGACAGCTCGGTAACTCCCTGGTCGAAGGAGGCCCGGGTCCTTGGTCCTACGGGTTCAGGACTAATGGGAGTAGAACCTCTGGCATTAATCTGTTCTTGTAGTGTCCCCTTAGGGGAGGGAATCCGTCCTCTTCAGCTGCCGTAGTGCGGGCGCTGCGGACCTCTAGCACTCGTGGTACCTCTGACGTTACTAGAGGAACCTCGGGCCGAACATTCAAGCCCCTCCCTGATTAGGAGCTGTTCAGATTGGGTTGGACTCGAGGGGGCAGTGTGTTCCCGAAACCCACGGAAAAGTGGGTACCTCGGCCAGGCTCCGGCCGTCCGGAGGGTTTAGAAGGTTGCCTAATAAGTCCCGGGTACTAGCCTGCAGAGCTAGTAGAAGGTGTGATAGATCACCAGGTGGCCCCACCGAGGTTCTCGGTAGTCAGCCCTGCGGGGCTGACGCGCGTAACGGGCGTATCTACTTCCACCCGTCTTTATTTTCAAGTCGATGGAGGGGGGGGGGGGGGGCTCTTTAGACTCCAGATATTGCCCTACGGAAAGAGCCACGGGTAGGAGGCCCGGGTCTTTGGTCCTACGGGTCCAGGACTAATGGGAGTAGAACCTCTGGCGTAACATGTTTTTCTAGTGTCTTGATGTATCTCTCGACCATGCCTTCCGACTGCGGATGTAGGGCCACGCCGTGGCTCAGTGGTTAGACCGCTTGGCTCTCACCAAGGCGGCCCGGGTTCGATCCCAGGCGACCGCAAAGTGAGATTTGTGCTGGACAACAAGGCGCTGGGGCAGGTTTTCTCTGGGGCCTCCGGTTTCCCCCGCCATCTCATTCCACTGGTGCTCCATCTTCATCTCATGTACCATCAGCGTCACCGCCTGCAGTGCCGTATGTAGTAAAAGCGGGCGTTAAACACTACACATTGCAGATGTAGAGGTGTTGTGCGGATCTTGCTCACCCCAAGTCTTTCCAGTGCCTCCTTCATGAATTGGGACTCAAAATTGGTGCCCTGGTTCCTGTGGAGGTCTAACAGCACTCCAAAACGGCAGAACAGTTGGTCCACAAGGTGTCCGTAATCGTCTTCGCCTCTTGGTTCAGAATGGCATATACCTCCGGCTACTTGTTGAAGTAGTCCACGGCCACCATCAGGCGTTTGCTGCCTATGTCGGGCATTGGGAATGGTCCAGCTATCTCGACAGCGATGCGTTTGAAAAGCGCAAGAGTATCCCTCTTGTACTGCTACATGCAACCCCGACTCCTAGTCTAGGAGCCGCGACTCGCCGCATACACGTGACATTGATGGCACCATCTCTCGGCGTCTGCTCGGAGCCTCAGTCAGTAGTAGCGCTGTAGGAGTTTGTCGACCGTTCAGTTTTCTCCCTGGTGTCCGGAAGTACGTGCATGCACTTCCTCCAAGATTTCCGGAATCTTACTCCGGGAAGTACCAACTGTTCTATCTGCGTCTTCCCATCGGGTGATTCCCATCCTCCGAACAGCACGCCCTCTTTGGGTCCCATTGGGCCCAGTACGACTTTTATATAGCGCCTCTGCGTGCGAGGTCCTCTCTGGGTAGTCTTGTCCCTGCCTCCACTTCTCTCAAGAGTGGCCCCAAGGTGGCATCCGCCAGTTGCTCCCTCCTCCGGCCTGCGCTATCCCATCCGTCCGCAGGCACTGTCGTGACCACTCTGAGATCTGCGACACGCTCCTTCTGTTTCACTCTTGTGCATTGGCTGCACTCTTCTGGGCAGGGTCTTCGGCACATGGCGTCTTCGTTGGCGTGGCCCTTCCATCTACGATGTTCGGAGGTGAAGTCGTACTCTTGCAGCCTCTGGACCCAATGGGCTCTCTGGCCCTCTAGGTTCTTAAAGCTAAGTAGGTAACCAAGTTAGGCTGGAGCGGTCAGTCCTCAGGTGGAATGGCTGACCGTACAGGATCTTGTGGAAGTGCTCCAAGGTATTCGACCGCCACTATCTCTCGCCGGGTGACGCAGTAGTTCTCTGTCTTGGACAGCATCTTGCTGTAGTAGGCTGTCACCCGCTCGTGACCGCCCTAGACTTGGGATAGGACGCCTCCAATGCAATGGTCGCTTGCGTCGGTACCCACAATGAAGGCGCCACTTGGTTGTGGGAATCCTGAAATAGGAGCAGTGCAAAGTGTTTTCTTCAACTGCTGGATAGCGCCTTCGGCATCCTCCGTCAACACATAAGAGGCCAGTATGGGGTTTGGTGATGTTGCAGAAGCTTTTTATGAAGCGGCGGTAATAACTTAGCCCCAGAAAACTGCGCATTGCTCGCTTATCCTTCGGGTGAGGCCAATCTCTCACAGCCTGTGTGTTCTTGGGGTCTGTGGCCAGTCCGATTGGTGAGACTATGTGGACCAAGTTGAATTCATTGTGGAAGAGCTGTCAATTCTTAACGTTCAGCTTCAGGTTGGTCACCTGCAGTCTCCGTAGCATCTTTCTCAGGTTGTCTAGATGGTCTTCCAACGTCTTGTCAACGACGATGTGGTCCAGGTATAGCAGGTAGGTGTCGTAAGTCAATCCTCTCATTACTGAGTCTATGAGGCGTTGGAAGATAGCTGGTGCGTTGCAGAGATAAAAGGGCATAACTGTGAACTGCCCAAGCACTTGGCCTGTCGTGAATGCTGTCTTCTTGTCTCTTGGGTCTAGAGCCACCTGCCGGTAACCCGACTTCAGGTCCAGGTTCGAGAACCACTGTGTACCAACAAGCGTGCCCAGGGCGTCATCAATCCGGAATAAGAGGAAGCAGACCTTTCTGGTGAAGGCTGAGCTTCCTATGGTCCACGCAGAGGCGTAGCTGGACGTCCTTCACCAAGACTGCAAGGTAACATCAAGAGTTATCAGATTCTTCGATCACTCCCATGGATCTCATGTCCTCCAGCATGTCCCATACCGCCGCTTGCTTTGCCAGCGGAACACGTCTGGGTGGTTGCCGAAGAGGCCTGGCGTCTCCGGTGTCGATGTGCTGGAGCACTCGGTCCGTACGGCCGTGGTCGCTGTTGCCTTGGCTGAAGGCGCGCTGGTATCATCTCTGCAGTTATCGAACCTTCTCTAGTTGTTCTGCGGTCAGGTGTTTGGCCGCCCTCCCCAGTAAGTCTTCCAGCCGGGGCTCCAGGTGTTGCGTCGGCAGCGGTTCCTGGATCTTGTCGGTTAGTGATACGTTGACCACGGGCTCGCACGTCCCCAACTCTGTCCCAGCTTGAATGTCGTGATCGGTGTGTTTTTGGTTAAGCACCGGCATCTTCTCTCGGCACGGCAAAAATGTCCAGGATACACAAAGTCCGTGCACAGGCGTCTGCCGGTCCAGCATCTGGTTCTTCGTCCGCTGACCTTACAGTCACGCCGTAGTACCACCACCTCGGTTCTCGCGGGGACAACCACGTCTTCTGTTAGAAGGCCGTGCCGTGGCTCAGTGGTTAGATCGCTTGGCTCTCACCAAGGCGGCCCGGGTTCAATCCCAAGCGACTGAAAAGTGAGATTTGTGGTGGACAGCATTGCACTAGGGTGGGTTTTCTCCGGTATCTCCGGTTTCCCCCGCCATCTCATTCCACCGCCGCTCCATCTTCATCTCATGTATCATCAGTGTCATCGCCTACGGTGCCGTATGTAGTAAAAGCGGGGGCTAAAAGCTACACATTTCTTCTCTTAGAATAACCTCGCAGATTCCAAGGCGTTTTTTGGGATGCCGGAGCATCAGTTCTCTTGAGGCGCAGAACCTTCCTGCCGACGTCGACCGTCGCCTCGTGGCTCCTGAGATCATCCAGTCCCAGTATCACCTCAGCTACCTTCTCGAGAAACACCCACAGACGCAAGGCACTCCGCCCCAAGGTCAACTGCACAAGGGCCTCACTCTCCACAGGCAAGGTGTCCCCCGATGCCGTCACTAGCTGGTATGGTCGGCTCGTTTTTCTTGACTTCAAACCCCTGTCTACGTCAGGTCTGATGATGGTCACGGCTGCCACGGTGTCCACAAGCCTT
This sequence comes from Mantis religiosa, assembly GCA_030765055.1. Classification (NCBI taxonomy): domain Eukaryota; kingdom Metazoa; phylum Arthropoda; class Insecta; order Mantodea; family Mantidae; genus Mantis; species Mantis religiosa. Next base: position 508,060 of record JAUKNK010000245.1, read on the forward strand.
TCACCCAAGCATTCGTGATGACTCATCCGTACGTGGGCTGCTGGCGCGCAGTGTCCCTCGAGGAGATGGTGGCAACGGCGCCGACGTGCCGCTCGCCACGCCGGCCCTTATTCATTTTCCGGCTGCTCTTCATGATGTTGGCAGTCTCTCTCTAGGTGTCCCGGCTGGCCACACCCGTAACACATGCCACTTGGTCTTCGTCGGCGTCCCTGGACTGGTCTTCGATCTCCATCGTAGCGGATACTCCTTGTCCTCGATTAGCCTCGGGTTAGCCGTCACTTTTGTCGCTTCCATCCTCAATGTGGCCGTAAGCGCCTCGTGGATGGTCTTATAGTCGCCGAGCATTAGGCGCTGAGGTATCTCGGCGTCTCGTACCCCGTCGACGGAGTAGGCGGCTTCCCGGGATACGATCTTGGATGGGAGGTTGACTAAGGCTTTGCTGGCAATCTGGTCGACTTCCAGGGCGAACTCCTGCAGAGTCTCCCCTGGTTACTGCGTCCTAGATTTTAGATGGCACTAGTAGGCTGCAGCCAAGCGGTGGTTTCCAAACCGGTTATTCAGACCCTCCCAGATTTCTTTGGGCGCTGCCGCTGTCTGTGTCGCGTTCAGCACCTCTGTGGCCCGACCCTAGAGGCTGGCTATTTGCGGCCTCATCTGGCGACCATTTGTTGTGCTAGGCCACTGTCGAATTGAGGAGTGCTTTTTCAAAACTGAATAGAGCAGAATTTTGCAAAATTGAGTTATATATAGTATCGGCACAATTTTCACCTTCTGCATCGTTCTGTGAAGTCAGATTTTGCAAAATTTGATTCATGTCTTGTGTAGAAATGAGGGAATATTAGCAGTTTTTTTTTTTCAAAAATCGATAGATGCACTTGCTCAATTAAAGCAAAAGTCGATAGATGCAATTTTATGATTTTAGCATGTAGCAACCTCAATTACAAGAAACGCATGTTGGCTTTGACTGCCACCTCACTATTGCGATTCTTGGAATTCTCAGTCATTCCTCTAAGCTTTGTGCACTGCTGCACCATTGGCAATAACTGCAAACTCAGCTTGTATGTTTAGATTTTACATTCATTTCTGAAAGCTGTGTTATACTTACATGGCATTTTTATTCTTAGTTGAAACATTGCACAATGGACGGGAGCTAAGATTGTGAAACTGTACCAGTCGTAGAATGTGCGGGAGGTAGGAATTGCAAAAAGAAGGAAAGGAAAACAAAATGCAGGTCAAGGAAAGCTCATACTCCAGCAATTTCATGTTCACATGGTCTTGAGTGCACTCCATGAAATCCTAAAAGTAAAGTCCATAAGCACTGTGATGTAGCATATTTGACTTATAATGTTATTAGTGGATTTCGCCAACATCTTTCCGTGCTCAACAGAATAGATGAAGATAAATTCCTTAGGAAATAAATGAGTATTACATCTTCTAATCGCAGAGTGGTGAAGGAAGAAGCTGCAAATAGAAAGCAGACTGTTAGCATTATATGCAGTGTGAGAACTAATGATGGTCGAATATTGCCAGTATGTGCTGCAAGCTTCCAAGGAATCACAAGGGTGTCAAGATAGATTATTTCTCCTGGCTAGAAATTTTCACTTATCTGGGAATGTGCCAAAGGGAACCAGAGGAGGTGACAGAACAGGAATATTACAGAAGGGCATTTCTGCCGCTATAAAGCAAGACGAAGCAGTACAGATGTAGAGAAAGCCATTATGGAAGAGCAAAATCAAGAAGATATTTATCCCTAGAGCTTAAAATCAGAAAAATTAGGACCAAATTTTGCAATGAAAGGAGAGTAAGAAACCTACCAGTTTTCTCATTTTCAAAATTTAAATACAAATTTTACAACTTCTTCAATCCTTCATTACGTACATCACTCACTGACACATGTCTCAGGTTCAGAGCCAGGAAGCATCAAAATCTAGCTAATTTTTTGAAATTCCAGAAAGAGCTAAAGAATTTTATAAAGATGTACTAATAAGTGTTAAAGCTTAAATATTCATAATGTTTGAAGTTTCTTTGTATGCATTCTGTATGTTTGTTATATAAATAAAACAAAATGTTATATTGTTATTTTGAATGTAGTAGTACTTAGTTTCTAAGTTTATACCTAATAAAATAATCCTTATAAACATTAATATATTGGTTGTATTGTACATTATGTATTATGAAAAGGTGAATATAAATAAAAAATAATAAATACGTAAGTAAAAAGTAACAAAAACAATAAATGACAAAGATAAAACTTCATGTGTGAATTTCTCGCTCATGCAGAAAAGTTAATCAGCATCTATCGAGTTTTGAAAATACTCTGCATTTTCAAACCTCAAATTTGCACTAGTTAATTTAAGGTAATGTTTCTTTTCACATTAAATGAGACAGTTTCAGGAAGCAGAATTGAATGACTAATATATTTGCTCTTCTAACCATTTAGTATTGCCAATAAATATAAAAAACAGTTTTTCTCAGAAACGCATGTTGTGCATTTATAGAGTTTTGAAAAAGCACTCCTCAATTGGCGGCGGAAGACTTCAAAAGTTGACGTGCCATCTACTTTGGTGGTTTGACGCGCGCAGATGTATCGTGTCCCGGCGCATCGGTCTCCAGATCTTTGTCTTCTTCTGACTATGTCCTCCACCATGGCATTCAGGGACTTGATGTTGCCGTCGGGCTTTCTCCTCTAAATTGTTAACGCAGTTTGCAAGGTCTTCGATGCACTCCACCATGGCATACAAGGTCTTGGTGTTGCTGTCGGCCTTTCCCTCTAAATTCTTAATGTGGTTCGCCAGGTCTTCGACGCGCTCGTCCACTTGACCCATCTGCTTGCCCAGTTCCATGACGTCATCCCTCATGCTGGCCAACGGCTCTTCAAATTTGGCGGCGAGGGCCTCGTTCGCAGCCTTGATTTCTGTGGTCAGGCTGCCGTTCGCTGCTTTTATTTCCATGGTTAATTCGACCTTCATATATGTGTCCAGGCCTTCGTTCGCAGCTTTTATTTCCATGATTAATTGGGCCTTCATTTCTGTAGCCAGGCTGTCGTGCTCCGCTTTTATTTCCGTGGTTATTTTGGCCTTCATTACTGTCATCTTTTCTAAGATCCTCGCCAATGTGGCTTCATCGTCGTGATTCCGTTCCTGACACTAATTGTGACTGCGAGGGTTATGTAGAATCAAAGGTATGTTTTGTAGAAGTTTAGAACACTCTTTATTGCAGTACAGAGACGTGAAATTGACAATTAGCTGTCTTAAGGTCTACACTTAAACAAACGAAAGAAATTACTTCGGTACACTTCAAACGTCCACTGTCGCAATAACCAACACACAACTGGCGCTTCTAACACTTTGGCAGTATTTATACCTCCAGTCATTGTTTCTAGAATGCCATAGACCTTCCGAGAACATTCACGGTGGCAAGAGAAAGAAAGAAAATCCAGAGCCTCTCTGTGTCTCTTTCTCTTGGCAAGCATCTAGCTCTTCTGTCCACGCGCCCGGCTCCCACTTGTCACAGCCGCACAACAATGCCATCGGTGACAGTATTGTCAGCGAGTCTCAGAAGACTTGTTCTATAATAAAGCAAAGTCTCTTGAATTCTCTGGATGGAACGTTTTGGAAATCAGTTCTTCTAGATTCCCAAAATTGGAGCATCAGGACAGTTCAACGAACATGCAGCGCACGATGTTAATCAGTGGCTGCCGTCGAATGTTCCATTTTTTGCTCCTCTCGGTGGTAAATTACAAAGGTGGTGGATTGGGGTGACTGGCACTTAATCCCTTTATGGCAGTCACTGGCAGCTTGCCATTAACACAGGCACAATACATGGACATGGTAACCAAGACAGTGAAAGAAGGTGCTCAGTTAAAATCAGTACTCCCTTTAACAATACCCTTTATAGGCCCTCTAATTTTGTAATTTGCTTCAAATATCAGTTCCTCATCTCAGCAAACCTTTTGATTTGCAATCTAATATTTTAAGGAAGTTCATACCTTTAATCAAACTATTGGGTGATAATAGGGCCAAGATGAACAAAAATAAAAGAATTAGATTTTCAACTTTAATTATATTCAGTTTTTAGGAATATTTTCTTGTAAGTAGTTTTGCCAGCAATATAGACAAGATTGTGACACTTTCAATAAATCAGAATGAGGAACTGGTTGCGCATTTGAGTCCTTTTTCTGATATTTATGTTTTTGCAAACTTTCTAAAACTGTGTGTGGTGTTTTAGGGTCCGTCGACAAGGTCATTTGGGCCTCTAAAAGTGTTTTATGTAAAATTTGCTTTACATATTTTAATGTATATCTGAATGATGTATTTTAAGCAAAAACTGAACTCTTTAACAAGAAATACATAAGCAGAATTTCAGGCCAGATTTAGGTGTAAATTTTCCAGCATCATTTTCTCAGATGAAATATTTCACAGAAGTTGAATAAACTTTTGAACTAGAATATTTGTTTGAAAATAATTTTTTAAATTAATTTCCTATTTACATAAGTGTGTAGTAAATTTAAAGCATTGTAGAAACTTTCTTTTGTGTGACGCGAGAATATTTTCTAAGTCCAAAGGTGCGCGTATATGCATGCGCAAGCAGACGAGAAGCCGGTTGTCGCATTGCAGCCAATATGAGAAAAATATGTAAAACTTGTAGCCAACCTGTGCAAAAATGACCCAGACATAGGTGACGCAGTCCGTGTGCAAAGGAACATAGTTTGAGAAGATTGTTACTCAAATTTTCTTACTCTTGCACTGCTTTGCACATAAACAATCCTACGACACGCCGATAATGGAGGTGCTCCGTAGGAAATACATGTGTGAGCTCACGGACTGTATCAGACTGGTTTGCCAAGTTTCATCGTGGGTGCATCGTAGAGGGCAACTGGATCTTGGGAATGATCTATGTGGAAACGAATGAGGTGCGGATGACTATATGCCCCAACAACAGGAGGGATGCAAATAAGCGCCTACGATGAAACTTGCGTCGTCATATTTTGCATTCGTTGATTTGAATGACGTGACCGGGACCGCCAATTTTCCCCCTTGCAGTATACTTGGTGTCATTTGACATGCACACTTTGCAGCAGTAGCTGAACCAGTCCGTGAGCTCATACATGTATTTCCTACGGAGCACTCCATTATCGTTGTGTTGTAGGATTGTTTGTTAGTCTGCTAGATAGTGTAATTTAGGGACAAGTAAGACTGTGGTCAGCATTGCTTTCAATGAAGAAACAAGCATAGTTTGGCTGCACTGAATTCTTCAATATGGCTACATTAAGCAGTAAGTAAATGAACAAATAATAACTTAAAAAGAATGCCCTCCAACACAAAATTGTACTAAAAAGTAAAGAAATTATATTGAAAATCATGGTTCTATATAAAAACATCAGAAGTGTGCAGGAATTAGAAAAAAATTGCCACTTTGCATATTAGAAAGAAGAGCCAAAGGATTACATTTCTGGTTTCTCAATTATTTGTGTTTTTCAATTACTTGTGCATCTTCTCCCCCACATTATCCCAAATATTCGAGAGTATACTTTGCATGACTTTTATGATATACTTGTTTAAAATGTCTGGAAAGTCTTCTGCCTTACACTGCTTTTCTTGCAGTTGTAGTCATTTGGATTGCTAATTGGTTTGACAGCATCTATGATTACAAAATCTTTTAAGTTTATGAGATAGGTATTAACAATTTGCAAATTTATTTCCAGAATAATGGTGTATCCACCTCGGCCAACCAAACATGGCATTCCCATCAATACAGAAGACTATGCTTGTTTAGAAGTTGGTCAGTGTCTAAATGATGTCATCATAGACTTTTATTTAAAGTAAGTATTAATGAAGATTAGTAAGTAAATAAAATCACATTACATAATTGGCTTTATAAACCCTTTGCGAGTGCTAGTTAAATGCTTGTGCTACAGCTGTAACACATCCAAATAGACAACATACACACTGATAAATCCTTTCATGGAAGTGTTGAAAACAGTGTTGTATAAATTAAATTAATTGGGAGTCGATTAATGACACAAAACAACACTTACTTTTAAATTTTCCTGGAACCGGTTTCTGAGGCCTTCCCTCTATCTTCAGCCGAACATCGACTTGTTCTCATTGGTGTAGCTGGCAATATTTTGTCATCGGTCTCCTCTGGTGGCGGTTCGAGGAACTTGCTGAACAAATCTTTCTGGGGGATGTCGAAATTGAATACTTTGTTCCTATTTTTTGAAATAAAGATTTGTTCCCATGTGGACAGTTCTTCTTTTCCTGTTGTATGTTTTAGTAATTTTGGTTCTGGATTTATGTTGTGGTTTTTTTCCCAAAAATGCGTGGCAACTGCTGATTTTTCTAATTGTTTGTATTTTATGTTCCTAAAGTGTTCCTTTGCTCTTGTTTCTAAATTTCTTTTGGTTTTTCCAATATAAATTTGACTACAGTCACAGCATTCAATTTGATATATACCAGATTTTTTGTTAGATGGAATGGCATCTTTGATGTTTGAGCAAATTAGGTTTTTTAAGGAGTAATGGTTCACTGGAGCTAGTTGAATGTTTTGTTTTTTGAAGACTTTTTTGAATTTATCAAAGGCCCATGGATGGTAAGTGAATTTTTTGAAGATCATTTTAGTTTCTGTAGCTGAGAGGGTTGTGGTTTCCTTTAGTAGTTTCTTCTTTTTTGCTAAGTTCACTTTTTTGTCTACTAGTGATTTGGGAAAGTCATTTTTCTGTGCTATTTCAATAATTTTGTTGTATTCTATTTTGTATTCTTCTGCTGTGAGAGGAATGTTGACCAGTCTGTGTGCTAAACTATTAAAGATTGCCTGTTTGTGGGATCTTCCCATGGATGTTCAAACTCTGGCAAAGATATGTAGATGACATATTTGCCATAGTGCCAAAAAAACACATCAGTGATGCACTAAAACTTTTAAATATTCAAGAAAAAAGCATCAAGTTTACTGTAGAAGTTGAAAAAGACGAGTATTTACCATTTTTAGATCTAAAAATAATCAGAAATAAAAATAGAATAAACTTTGGCATTTACAGAAAACCAACACAGACAGACAACTACATAAAAGCTAATGGCTACAATCCAAGATCCCACAAACAGGCAATCTTTAATAGTTTAGCACACAGACTGGTCAACATCCCTCTCACAGCAGAAGAATACAAAATAGAATACAACAAAATTATTGAAATTGCACAGAAAAATGACTTTCCCAAATCACTTGTAGACAAAAAAGTGAACTTAGCAAAAAAGAAGAAACTACTAAAGGAAACCACAACCCTCTCAGCTACAGAAACTAAAATGATCTTCAAAAAATTCACTTACCATCCATGGGCCTTTGATAAATTCAAAAAAGTCTTCAAAAAACAAAACATTCAACTAGCTCCAGTGAACCATTACTCCTTAAATAACCTAATTTGCTCAAACATCAAAGGTGCCATTCCATCTAACAAAAAATCTGGTATATATCAAATTGAATGCTGTGACTGTAGTCAAATTTATATTGGAAAAACCAAAAGAACTTTAGAAACAAGAGCAAAGGAACACTTTAGGAACATAAAATACAAACAATTAGAAAAATCAGCAGTTGCCACGCATTTTTGGGAAAAAAACCACAACATATATCCAGAACCAAAATTACTAAAACATACAACAGGAAAAGAAGAACTGTCCACATGGGAACAAATCTTTATTTCAAAAAATAGGAACAAAGTATTCAATTTTGACATCCCCCCAGAAAGATTTGTTCAGCAAGTTCCTCGAACCGCCACCAGAGGAGATCGATGACAAAATATTGCCAGCTACACCAATGAGAACAAGTCGATGTCCGGCTGAAGATAGAGGGAAGGCCTCAGAAACCGGTTCCGGGAAAATTTAAAAGTAAGTGTTGTTTTGTGTCATTAATCGACTCCCAATTAATTTAATTAATACACACTGATATTCATGAGAGCACTTGCTAAAATCTAAATTCAGGTTACAGTTTTATTTTTAATGCAGCAGCTATTTTGGTCCCATTTTCATTTCATGTTAGTACTTAAACACACATTAGATGAATAAAGATGCTGGTTAATCAAAAGTTAGTTTAAAGCTCAGCTTTTCTTTTTATCCATGGCAGAATAGTGATATGATGAATGCTTACATCTTCCACCATCTTACCTTATTTTCAGATTGAGATATATTTGCTAATTGATTAATAAAGCTAATTGATTGTATTGTTTACCTGATTACCATCATAAAGAAGTAACAAGTAGCACTAATAAATACATAAAATATACAAGTAGCACTTTTGTATAAGCAGTGAACATATCACAGTGAAAAAAAAAAGATGTTGTTTATACAAAAGCAAAGGAAATAAGACGGTCATCGTGGACAAAGAGGACTGCATTTCTAGAATGATATTTATTGGCAAGTGATGAATTTGAGGAAATAGTCTGACCGTTTAAATAAGTGTGAAACATTAAATGAAACAATCAAGGATAAAATGAACATACCAAAAGAAATGAAACAGAGTTTGAAACCTTATAAGCCTACAGTAGCTAATATATATATGGATTACCCAAAATTCACAAAATAGGAAATAAGATGCACCCAATCATTAACAACATAAACACACCCTGCTACAAACTGTCCAAATGGCTAAACAAAAATTTAAGGAGCTACCAAAAAATTTGTTGGAATTCATCAACAAAATTAAAGATCTAGAGTTTTCTCCCACCGACCGAATGGTATCTTTTGATGTAATCTCTATGTTCCCAAGTGTGCCAAGAGACAAACTCATGGAGTACATGCAAATTGGCTTCAGTCCCTACAATTAGACCAAAACATCATAGAGGAATACCTTCACTTAACAAATATTTGCATTGAACAGTCCCTTTTTTACATCAATAACAATTTTTTCAAACAAAAATTAGGACTGTCTAAGGACAACCCATTGTCCCCAGTTTTGGCAGACCTCTTCATGAGCTTTTTGGAAGCCCGTATCACAAAGGCATTCCCACTAATTTTCAAACATTGGTATAGATATGTGGATGACATTTGGGCAATAGTAAATAAGAAACAAGTGGATGATGCGTTAAAACTAGTGAATTTACAAAATCCTGCAATAAAATTTTCCATAGAAAAGGAGACAATGAAACCCTTTATTAAATTTGAAACTATCTAGAAAACATACACAACTAGAATTTGGCATACATAGGAAGGAAACACACAGAAAAACCTATCAAAAACCTTAGCTTATATATGACTAGTGTGCAGAAATGATTAATTTCCATCAATGAACTAAACTAATAAGAGTTAAATGATGAAGCCTGGGACTTTACTTACGATAATAAGTCGCCACAAACAGTGTATCTCGTATGTGAGGGCCCCTAGTGGTAAACTGGGGAAATATATGAGTCAAATGGAGAATTTAATGTCTGGACAGCACGTTGGCCATGGTAGCTCAAAGGTTAAGAACGACTGGACGGAAACCAGGAGATCAGTGGTTCAAATCCTGGCCATGGTTCTGAATTTTTCATGTCGATTCTATCAAAAACCGTAGTGTATATATGGCTAGTGTGGAGAAATGATTAATTTCCATCAATTAACTAAATCAGAGAATTTAATAAAATCAGATGGATATAACCCAATGCAACACAAGCATGCTGTTATCAACAATTTAACTTACAGGCTGGTTAATGTATGAGGGCTGTTCAATAAAGAATGATCACTTTTTTTTTTTTTTTTTTTTTTTTTTTTTTTTGCCAACTAACCTATACTCATCCTCATAATTTGGATGGTCCTTCTCAAAATAGTTTCCCCTGAATATGATGCACTTGTCCCAGCTTTTCTGCCAGTCTTCAAAGACATGCTGTAAACCGTTTTTTGAGAGATCCTTCAAAATCGCCTCCGCAGTCTTCACCACTGCTTCTGATGATGGATAATGCCTCCTATGAAGGCGTTTCTTCAAGTTAGGGAATAGAAAAAACTCACATGTGTTTAAATCCGGACTATAGGGAGGGTGAGGGATTCACTTCATGTTGATTTTTGCAAGATATACAGCAACAACATTGGTGATATGCAGCTGCGCATTTTCGTGGTGAAGCATCCAGCCTGCTTCACGGAAATGTGGTCTTTTGCGCCTGATATGGAGTTGCAATGTTTTCAGGATATCCCTGTTGTATAGTCTAGTTACTGATGTGTGTGCAGGTACAACATGCTGATAAATCATTCTTTGAATATCAGAGAATAAGATGACCATAACTTTCCCAGCAGAAGCAACCACTTTTGCTTTTTTGGGGTTTGGTGACGGAGATCTCAACACTGAGCTGTGCTGTTTGCTCTTAGGATCAAAATAATGTAGCCAAGTTTCATCAGCAGTGATTACGTTTGAATAAAATTCTGGATCTTCCTCTAACATCAACTTTAACTGAATGTTACCTCCATTGCAGCGGTAGGCAATACTGAACATGTCTGAACTTTCCTGGTTCTCCCAGGCAGTAACCAGGAGTACCAACAATGAAACTACTATGGCATTTTTGTTTCACATTAAGCTAACAGAATATAATAAGATTGAATTTTAGTGCTAAAAATTGACCGTATAAAAAATTATGATCATTCTTTATTGAACAGCTCTTGTACCTTTAAACAAGATGGAATATATGAAAGAGTATAATAATATGATTCACATTGCAGAATACAATGGATTCAGTGCTGAATTGGTCAAAAAGAAAATTGATAAATTCAAAAGACAACAAAGATGCAAACAAGTAACTATTTCCCCAATCAGTAATGAAACTTCATACAGAAAATTTACACATCGTCCCAGAGCTACACACATTTTCCAAAAAGTTTTCAAAGAGCACTTTACTTTGGCCCCACAGAACAAATTCAGTGTACAACACCTTTTGAAATTACATAATACAAAGGAGATACGTACAGGTGTGTACCGGATAAACTGCAAAGGCTGTGACAACTTTTACATTGGAAAAAACTAAAAGCAATTTGAACATTAGGCTTAAAGAGCATTTTAGAAACATAAGAAACAAAGAAATGGATAAATTGGCTTTAGCGTACCAATTTTGGAAGGAGGATCACGATATAGAATGAGAATCCACTTATTAAAAGTGTCTAAGCTCCAGCTGCATTAACCATGTAGGATAAAATGTTCATAAAGAAATATGAAAGAAAATTGTGCAATTTCAACACTACCTTTGAAGACAACCCAATCTTAAAGTTCATCATACAGACAGAGACACCCCTATCACCTCAAAGCAGTCCACCAAACCAACATCCATTAATCGATAACAGCTGATGATGTTAGGAAGATCCTAACAAAATGCGTTCTAGGTAAATACTAGCAATAAGTGGAGCATTGAGTACTAGTTTGACTCAAATTTATATTATATCATAGCTATTCTATTTTCCCTCCTTCCCTAAAGCTTGATTGAGCATGCTTCATACATGATAAAGAATACATGTTTAACTCAGAGAAGCTGAATGAGTAAATAAAATTAGTTTACTTTGAAGTAATAAGTGTTTCAAAATTATAATCTACAAAAAAAAGCTTCTTTTCTTCATGTTATTCACTTTCCTAGTATACCTATCCAAAAATTAGCTCTATTGAAATGCTGGCTAAAATCCATGTAACTCTCACAAGAAGAAATAAATTAACTTTATACTTAATCACAGATAACAGTTTCAGTTTCAAAAATCACATATATAACAAAGAAATATTCCAGCTGTAGGAAATCCCCTTTCACAGATCTGTTTATTAAGGACCTGTAAATGAGGTTTCTCATAGATCTTCAGTAACTTTCACTATTATTTAGGCAGTATTTACCATCTTTTTGGAAAGGCAAATTGAATCAAATTGATTAAATCTTCAAGAACTGACAAATTTTTCCATTGAAATGGAATCATCTACCATTCCCAGATCTGCAAATACAAAAATGCAACAAATATCCCATTAGTATATAAGAAAATCCACACACAAGGCAACTACATAAAATATAATAGCTACAGTCCAAAAAGATATCAATATACAGTTTCAGCACTTTGAAGCTGATATTGCATATAGGGACATATTAAGTAAACATGGCCATCTGTAATTCAACGTAAGTTAATAACCAGGCAGGCCATATAGATGATGCAACAAATGCTTAGGTTTGTTGAAATCCCAAACTGTGACGTAGGACCAATCAGAATTAAGCATTATGGTAACTTAGAAACCAAAACAGAAAAAAGAACCAATTACTATATTATTAAATTTTTTCTTCTGGCTTTAACTTTCGAAGAGGGTAGACATGTTTTTGGTAAAAGACTTCTTGAAACTATGAGAAGTTATTGGAGTTCATCATTTATGAACGTTTAGTAAACGTTTAAAATATACATTGAATATGCAATGCTATGATAAATAATTTAAGTAAAAAACTGTTGCATCATTTATAAATAAAAGGGAAAAATTAAAATATAGTAAAGGGCTATATACATCAGTGAAAAATGTCGAATATAAAGAAGAAAAGGATGTCGAGAAATATAATTCCAAGGAAAGTGAAAAGGTACTAATTATTTTATTCCATAGTTGCCCAAAAGTGAAATCCCTTTTGTATCCATACCACGCCTAAGAAGTTTCACATCTCATCGCTCGCCGCAGCTGCCAGAGAGAGGATTTATAGAAACCTTCGAGAGCATCATCTTCATGGCTTTTAGACGAAGGTTCATCGCTTCTACATCAAGGTAAGGTTTGGCTTCTACTTGCGTTGCCACACCGAGGGAGCGCGAAACTTTTGCGCGTGTGGGGCATAGACCTCACGAAGGGGTGAATCCAACTTCTGATATGTCACCGCATCGTGTGATATAAATCCAACCCACAAGAAGGGGAACCACTCCAACTTTGATATGCAGGCTTTTTCACCCACCTCTCACCTTAGCAGAATTTAACAAAGACAAAGAGATAGTCTGTAGAACAGCAGAAAACGATAGTTTCAGTAGAAAAGCAATAGTTACGTAAAAAAATCCTAAAGTGATAAAAATTGAAATGGTGCAAGAAATCAGTAGAAAAAGAAAAATGCATGGACACAAAGTTCACATACTGTTCCAAGCCCATATCCAGTTACAGAACATAAAGAGCACAACATTAATCGGCCACCTCAAAGTCCATGTTACATTCTGAACTAAAACATACCATATCAGAAATATACTACTTAATTGCAAGACTGCAATAAAATGTACATTAAAACCAGGGCAGAGGAACATGGCAGGAATCTAAAGTGTAAACAAGAAGGAAAATCAGTAATTACGGTACACTTTTTCCTAGAAAACTATGAAATAATACTGAACCTGAGTTACTTTCAAGTAACCTCGGCATAAACCTCCTTGAAAAGACACCAAAAGACAACTACGCAACAGTCTCCAATACATGGCCACTATGCTCCACCAGTCAGCGTGATGTTAAGAATGGGAGCAATTAGCACCTGAAACTTGTCCTAATTTACCAAAAGTAAGGAAAGTACTCCTAGGAAACAAAATTTCAGTACACTGGCAACCTGATATGATAATTCACAGTGTTGATAATAGTTTATACATTTAGTTGTTCATCATAGCTTTGCTAAAATGTAAAAAGTGCAATATCGTTCAATGATTTGTTTGTTACCTTAGGTGGGAAAACTTGCAAAGACATAGATGCTGCTTAGGAAGAGCTTTCACTATCTGTGGCAACAGTCAAATATTGGTTCAATAAATTTAAATGCATTTTTAGATGAGTCGTATTTATTACACATCTGCTTCACTTTCGTACCTATTTTGAGGACATGTTTCGCAAATCATCGTTTGCATCTACGGCTCTTATGCGACTAAAGCTTGATCCAGCGGTGTGGGTAATTCTGGGGTTGCTGCTGCCATCTGTTGATTTAGTGATGAACTTAAATGTGGGATTCTCTTCTGGCGGGATTTCAAAGTTCATAAGTTGGTTTTTATGTTTTTCTATGTATATCCTCTCCCATATGACGAGTTCACTATGTTTTTGTACGTATTTTAGTAATTCTGTGTTATCTTCAATTTCATGATTTTCAGACCAGAAATGAGCTGCTATTGCGGACTTATCAATATTTTTGTATCTTAAGTGCCTGAAGTGTTCTTTCTTTCTAGTGCCTATGTTTCTTTTTGTCCTCCCTATGTAAATTTTTTCACAGTCTTTACACTTAATCTTGTAAATGCCTGACTTTTCCTCTGGTTTTATCTTATCAGTATTATTACTATGAAGTAGGTTTTTAAAGTTGTAATTGTTTTTTGGTGCCAATGTTATATTGTATTTCTTGAATATTTTTTGGAACTTTTTTGTGGCCCAGGGGTGGTAAGTAAATTTAGCAAATCTAATTTCTTGTTTTATTGGTGTGAGAACTGTGATCTGTTTTAATCTCTTTTGAAGTTTGAATGATTTTAGTTTTTTATCTACAAGGTTTTTTCCATATCCATTTTTAATTGCAGTTTTTAAGATTTGATGGTATTCGTTTTGATATTCTTGCTGGCTGAGAGGTAGATTTACTAATCTGTGTGTGAGACTGTTGATGGTTGCATGTTTGTGTGGAATTGGGTTGAAACTATTTGCTTTGATGTAATTATCTGTGTGTGTTGCTTTTCTATGGATACGAAATTCTAGTTTTTCATTGCTTTTTTTGATTTTAAGGTCCAAAAAAGGTAGAGCACAGTCCTCTTCAGTTTCCACTGTGAATTGTATGCTGGGTTCTTGCAGGTTGAGTAGTTTCAAAGCATCATCTATTTGTTTGAAGGGCACTATTGCAAAGATGTCGTCTACGTATCTGTACCATGTTTTAAACATATGAGGGAAGGCTTTAGTTATATGTGTTTCGAAAAAGCTCATGTATAGATTGGCCAAAAATGGTGATAGCAGGCTTCCCATAGCTAGTCCTGATGATTTGCGAAACATGTCCTCAAAATAGGTACGAAAGTGAAGCAGATGTGTAATAAATACGACTCATCTAAAAATTAATAATTTTTCGCTTCACTGTGGTGTTCCAATACAGTTAAATCTCGATAAATTTAGATGTGTTTGAACAACTGTTTTAATAAGGAGTGCACAAGACAATCTATGAGGTGAAGGGATACTGAAATGTGTCATTGTCATACAAAAGTAACAAAATGGATCAGTCATGGTGTGTCGATATAAGTTGGAAATGGCCTCATTTGATAAAGCGGAAAGTGCTATTTCATCAAGACAATGCACCAGCACATAACAGTGTTAATGCTGCAAATTACATGAATTGTGTTATGCATTCCTGCAAATTTTTCTTGTTCCCATACATGAAAAAATGGCTCATAGGAACAAAACTTAGAGCAAATGAATCTTTTAGACAGAGGTTTACTTGCAGAACTTGACAACACCTGTTTTTTTTTTTTTTTTTTTTTTTTTTTTTTTGCAGGATCATTAGAAAATGCTAGGAGCGTTGGAGGAAATATATATATGCCTAAAAGGAGAATATGTTAAGAAATAATCTGTGTTTTACAAAAATTGGCATATTCATGCTGTGTAAAAGCCTGCACCACTAGTAAAAAGCAACTGGAAGTTTCTAGTAGACATTTTTTGTCAAACCTCTCCCTATTGGATGCTCCTGAACCTTAAGGTGGAGAGAGTTCTTGGCCACCTCCTTGCTCAACATTGCCCTCAAGCCTTGTGGATGTTCTCATAAAGCACCAGGAGCTCTATTATCTCTGCATTATGCACCCTGTCCATGAAGGAGTAGACAGCTTCCTGGTACATGTGACTAGTCAGGAAGCCTACTAAAGCCTTACTTGTGAACTGTTCAATTTCCAGAGCAAACCCTTGCAACATCTCCCATTATTGATTCCCACAACTTCAGCTGGCTACTGTAAATTGTGGCCAGTCACTTACTAGCCGGTTCTAGAGGACCTCCCAAATATTTCTAGACACAACCAGTGACAGAACTGTATTCAGAACCTTTACTGCTCATTCCTGGAAGCTAGCTATCAACTTGATCATCGTATGGAAGCAGTGATTGATGTGAATTGTTGTCTGTGGCAATTGTCCCAGTTCTAGCTTTGAACTTTTCAGTTGGACTCTACCTATTCAAACCTATACTACAGATGGCTAGTGTGGAAGAAAAATGAATTTCTACCATACAAATATAATTATTTGTAACAAAAACTTCACTTATCTTTAAAGAAATTGATGTCAATTTCAGTAACTTCGTGATTTCATAAACCTTTGTTTACATCGTCAGTTATACAATCTTGTTGTCAAATGTTACGGCCACCATAGGTCACTACATCACTGCCAGTATTCCAAACTCTCTTAATTGTTAATTTATCAAATTGTAACCTTAATGAGAAAGAGTTAAATTTTTTAAATCAAGGTTTAAAAACCTGTGTAGAATTTTCAAACAATATAGATGTGTATATCACAGATATAGAAATTGCTAGTCAAGAATTAAGTGAAAATACATCATTAATTAAATTAAAATGCAGTAAAATATTTCAAAATTTGGATAAATACCACCTTTAAAGAAACGTTAATAAATGATTATTAAATCATTAAATGAAAGATTTAATTTTTACTAAAATGGATAAGGATAACAGGATTGCAATTTTATATAAATCTGATTATATTAAGAGAGTAGAACTTTTACTTCAAGATGAAGTTTTTATGAACATTAATAAAGACCCTTTAAAATCTTGTATTTCAAATTTTAATAAAATGCTTAATGAAGTAAATATTACATCAGATAAAGAGAAACATTTTGTAAAACATAGTAATCCTGTTTTGCCTAGAATTTATGCTCTTCCTAAAATTCATAATCCTAGAAATAAAATGAGACCCATTATAAACTGTATAAATTCACCAACTTATTATTTGGCTAAATGGTAAGTGGTTGCACAAAAAATTTAGTAATTTTGATAAATTTGAGAATTTAAGTATTAATTCTTTGAACTACTAAAATAGATTGACAATGTTCTATTATCAAAGACTGATAAACGTATTTCTTTTGTTATAACTGCTTTATTTCCTACTGTTCCTAGAGAAAAAAACTTCTGATTTTTTTGTTTAAAAAAAAGATTGAATTCAATAGATGTAAATGAGGACTTATTAGTTGATTTTGTTAAGTTTACTAATTTTTGTTTCAGTCAAACTTTTTTTTCTTTTTCTTTCCACTTTTAATGGTGAATTTGTTCAACAAACTTCTGGCTTAGCAATGGTTAATGCTCTTTCACCTTTTCTTGCTGAGCATTTTATGAGCCTTTTTTGAAACGCAAGTCACTAAAGCATGGTTTTTAATTTTTAAAACTTGGTATAGATATGTTGATGATATTTTTGCTATTGCTTGTGATAAACACACAAATGATGCTTTAAAACTACTAAATTTAAAAGATAGAGCTATAAAATTCACATTGGAAACTGAAATTAATGGAGTTCTTCCTTTTCTAGGTTTAAAGATAAGAAATAACAAACTTTGGTATTTACAGGAAGTCTAATATTGACAATTACATAAAGAATAAAATTTTTAATAATTCTTAACATAAATGTGCTGTTTTTAATAGATTGATTTATACGTTAATAAATATACCCCTGAATACAGAAGAATTTAATACAGAATATAAACACATTAATACTCTAAAAAACTATTTGTAGTTGATTTATTGATACTCATCACCTACTTGTCACAAGTATCGAGTGATGAGTATAAATAAACTCACTACAAATAGTTTGAGAGATCAATTTTGACGTCACTGTAACTAAATTCCTCCAAACACATATAACATTAATACTGCTTTAATTAATGGTTTTAATAAAGACTATGTATACAACAAGATTGAAAAATTTAAATATAAATAGCTGTTAATGATATTTATACCCTTAAAAAAATAAGTCTTATTATAATTTTGAAAAATTTAGTTACCACCCTTGGGTTAATAAATATTTTCAAACACTTTTTAAAGAATTTGGCATAACTTGGTTCCTCAAAATGAATGTAATAATAAAAGTGTACTACATTTCTCTAAAAAAGATAAAATTCCTGATAGTAAAAAAACTCTGGCATTTATCAATTTAATTGTATAGATTACGTTCAGTTTATATTGGAAAGACTAAACGTAAATTAGAAACCAGAATGAAGAACATTTTTGAAATATTAGGTATAATTAGACTGATAAATCAGCCATAGCAGATCAATCATTTTTGGTCTTTTAACCATGAAATAAATCAAGAAGTTAAACTATTAAAACAATAAAATGGTCCGATCTATCTTACTATCTATCTTACTATCGTAAGTACTTGAGTCCCTAGGTATCAACAACCTTAGCCTATATACGGCTATTGTGAAGAACTGATTAATTTCCATCAGTTAACTAAAATAATAAGAGTTAAATGATGAAGCCTGGAACACAAGTACTTAAGATAGTAAGTCACCACAAACGGTGTATCTCGAATGCGAGAGCCCCTAATGGTCTACCGGGGAAATATACGAGTCAAATGGAGAATTTAATGTCAGGACGGCACGTTGGCCATGGTAGCTCAATGGGTTAGAGCGACTTGATGGAAACCAGGATATCAGTGGTTCAAATCCCGGTTGTTGCATTGAATTTTTCATGTTGACTATCAACAACCTTAGTCTATATACGGTAGTGTGAAGAACTGATTAATTTCCATCAATTAACTAAAAAAGGTTAGTAAGTTTAATAAAATCAACTATTAAATCCTCATGTAAATTTATTGAATTCAACCAGTTTTTAAATCAATTAAAAGTTTTTTTTTTCTAGGAATACTAGGAAATATGTGATGCTTTGAAATTATTAAATTTGAAAAATAAAGCTATAAATTTCACATTAGAGACTGAAATTAATGGATTTCTTCCTTTTATAGAGCTAAAGATAATAAGAAGTAATAATAATGATAAAAAATTAAACTTTGGTATTATAGGAAGTCTATTCATGTCGATAATTACATAAAAACTAAAAGTTTTAACACTTCTTCACATAAATTTGTTATTTTCAATAGTTTAATTTACAGATTAATAAATATACCAATGACTAAAGAGGAATTCAATAAAGAATATAAACATATTATTAATACTGTTTTAATTAATGGTTTTAATAAAGACTTTATACATAAAAAATTGAAAAACTTAAATACAAAAAAACTTAATATTTCTACCCTAAAAAAAAATAAAATATGATTTTAATTTTAAAAAATTTACTTACCATCCTTGGGTTAATAAACAGTTTCAAATTTTTTTTAAAGAGTTTGGTAGAACTGTAGTTCCTGAAAATAAATATAGTATTAAAAATATACTGCACTTCTCTAAAAGCGATAAAATTCCTGAAGGTAAAAAAACTGGTATTTATCAATTTAATTGTTTCAATTGTGATAAAGTTCATACTGGAAAGACAAAACGTAATTTGGAAACCAGAACGAAAGAGCATTTTCGTAAGATTAAGTATAAACAAATATAAATCGGCCGTAGCAGATCATTTTTGGTCATTTAACCATGAAATAAAACCAGAAGTTAAATATTAAAACAATTAAATGGTGCAATAGGTTTAATGGTTTGGGAAAAGATATTTATTTTAAAAAATAAACATCGCATAATGAATTTTGAAATACTGGCAGTCGATTCTGTTTTTAAGTTTGTTTCATTTTCAGATTTTGGTAGTACTAACAAAATATAGTGACATCTAGCGACTGAACGTTAACAAGATTGTTGATGGCTGTAGCTGATGATGTGAATATAATATTCATGAAATTGCAATCTTAATCAATTTATAAGAAAACATCTATCATTTCTTAAAAGATTAGTGAAGTTTTATTTAAGTTACAAATTATTATATTTGTATATATTTGTTTGCTTCACTGTTAATAGCTTTATATTTTTGTATTTTATAGTACATCTATCTCTCTGTGAACACTTAGAAACTATGCAGGTTTGACCACAAAATATTGGGAGGCAAAAGAGAACAGCTTTGTTGATAAATTCCTGTGTAATAACTACATGCATCCACATACTTGCATATTAGGGTTTTATTTCCAGGTACCTGACTCTGTCTGTGTTGAGCGAGGAGGATCAGGCACGCACACATGTGTTCAGCACTTTCTTTTATAAACGCCTCACGACACGCCCAGACAAGAGAAGATCAAATCCAGTGGAGGATGATCCCAAGTTATCTCCAGCTGAGAAAAGACATTTGCGGGTGAAGAGTTGGACAAAGAATCTTAATATTTTTGAAAAGGATTTTATCATCATCCCAATAAATCAGCAGTGAGTATTCATATATATTATCTAAAATAAGCTAACTTTGACTGGTGGATACATAAAGAAATGTTCTTGTCTGCATTCTTACAAGTAAATACTTCAAGTAAGTGAATAGTGTCTATTTGGGATATGACTTAACTGCTTCAGGATGGCCATTTAAACTCTGCATGGGCCAAGAATGGATACCCAATAAACAGCATAAGACATTTAAATTGTTAAATGCTCTAAAAATGCTTCATAACTACACATTGCTATCTTCCATGTTAAGTTATTTCAACAAAACCAAAACAGGTTTAAAGCCCAGTAAAGGTATTGTACTATATGTGCAAGATTTCTTGAGTGCTGGATTTACGGTGTGGTGCAGGCAGAGGAGAAGAAGAGAGAGCCAACACGCTTTTGTTTCTGCATTCTGGTCAACCTAGAAGAACTTAATTCAGCAAAATTGCGGTAAGATAAGCGAAGATATGCACCGATGATATGAAATGTGGCAACAAACAATTGAACTCCATCCGATATGCTGTATGCTTATTATTTACTGTTATGAAACACATAGTAGAAAACAAATATTATGACAGCTATAAACACTCACTCCTTTTGTGATTCTTCAATTTCCAAGTGTACTGCATCACTTTCATCGCTGGTATCCTCTAATGTGTTAGTAATTTCGTTAATTGCATTTTCTGTTACACCGTCGTTTCTCCAATATTGCATTTCCAGGTCTTGGAACTTCTTATTGTATCCTTCCCAATCCATCGCTTCTATAGCAAGTTTCTGCAGATTTGTGGCTCTCATTAACTTTGTGTATTTTGTAAACATTTTTGTCCATGCCAGCTCAATTGCATTCAGATCACAGTTATATGGAGGTAGATGAAAAATAGCATGTCCCCTTTTGAGAGCCATAACATTGACAACATAGTCTTGCTTTTAGATTTGTTGTAAACTGGTTAGCTAATTATTAACCTCAAAATTGCTCAAAATGAAATGGTGTACGTGTGAAAGCTTAGCATGTTAGCCATTAGATGTCGCAGTGTGTAGAGCATTTCCTGTTTCAAAATTGTCATCTGTTATATGTGTTTGGAGGAATTTAGTAACAGTGACGTCAAAATTGATCTTCAAAGTTTGGTATAGATATGTTGACGACATCTTTGCAATTGTACCGAATAAACATTTAGAAGATGCTTTAAAATTACTCAATCTGCAAGAGAGGACTATAAAATTCACTATAGAAAAGGAAACCAATCGACAGCTCTCTTTCTTGGATCTAAATATCATCAGGAATGACACAAAAATAAAATTTAGAATTTACAGGAAACCAACACATTCAGAAAATTACATAAAAAATAACAGCCACAACCCAATTACACATAAATATGCAATAATAAACAGCCTTATACACAGACTAGTCAACATACCCATGGAAAAAGAAGAATATTTCAAAGAACAAAAAACAATACTACACCTAGCAGAAGAAAATGGATACAACAAAAGTTTGGTGTTGAAAAAAATTAGAAAAGCTAAACTAAAGAAAACCATTAAGGAAGCAACCACATTTACAAAAGAAAAAGAAAGCAACAGCATATTCAGTTCATTCACATATCACCCAAAAACATTTAATAAATCTAAAAAGATCTTCAAGGATCAAAAAATCACCTTGGCACGTACTAATAGACACTCAATTTTAAAATTGCTAAATTCAAAAACAAAAGATGAAATCCCATCAGTTAACAGTTCCGGAATATACCAGATAAGTTGTAAGAATTGTGAAAAATGCTACATAGGTCAAACTAAAAGAAATCTAAAAACCACAGTTAAAGAGCACCTTAGAAACATCAGATTGAAACAAGAAGATAAGTCAGCAGTAGCATTTCACTTTTGGAATGAAAACCATGATATTGATCCAAATCCAAAATTATTAAAAGGAGTGATAAACCAAAATAAATTGACAACATGGGAGAACATATTCATATGGAAAAGAAAGGATCGCATAATGAAGTTTGAAATCCCACCAGCAGATAATTTGACAAAGAAGTTCATAGTTCCACCACCAGAGAAAGAGCAGACAACAGATGCCAGTTGGAAAGAGATTGAAAATGGAGGCGAATGCCTTTGAAACAATTCTCTCATAAATATAAACAAGTAAGTGACGAGTATTAATAAACCAACTACAAATAGTTTCTGAGATTGTCATCTGTGTTTACGGAAATAGGCAAAATCTACCGAATGAGGACTTGGGACCGAATGCTCAAGAAATCTTGCGCATATAGTACAACTATGGTACATTGAAGTAGAGACTATATTCACAAGTCGTTGAACTTTAACAATTTTGTTTCATTGTAGCAAAGTCATTATTTGAGCCGAATGCATCCAATTTGAGAGTTATTTTATTTTGTGTCCATAGGAACGATATGTATATATTAGCTGTTTAAGCAAAATGTTCGCTGGTTCAAGGTTTAAGGGTTAATTTTGCTACCACACTATAATCATTGTATATGTTGTCACAAACATGCTGTAAAGAAAGAAACCTCTCTGTCAACATGTATGTACCTCTTAGAAAATTTCACAAATGAAATCTTATGCAGTTGTAGTTATCACTCATAATTGAAATAACTATACTCCCTCAGGGTCCAGAGTGATTTCTTTTAGCTAGCGGGAGTTAACTGAATAACACATTTGAAATTATTAAAGCTCAGTGCTAACCCTGGCTTATCGTATTAATATAGCAAATAAATTAGTGTGCATAGTAAGTGTATGGGTTTCTGATATAGCTTCAGAAAATCTGAAGGAGTTTTTGCTGTTTGAGAGTGATTTAGATATTGATGACGATTTTTAGGGAGATGTTAAGGATATAGGTAGCAGTGAAGAAGAAAATGACCCACTTCCTTCAGGTTTTCATGAAGAACCAACACTGTGCAATGGTTAAAATAATATGAACACAAATAGACATATTCTCATGAGCGTAGGTCCTGCATAGTGGGCTAAGGCATCATGCTTTGGTTCCCTGCCACAGAATGCAGCCCGGCATTGATCCCAACCCTGGGGTGCA
This sequence comes from Mantis religiosa, assembly GCA_030765055.1. NCBI lineage: Eukaryota > Metazoa > Arthropoda > Insecta > Mantodea > Mantidae > Mantis > Mantis religiosa. The sequence goes on from JAUKNK010000245.1 coordinate 531,360, forward strand.
GATTTTAGGTCTCAGGTATAGGACCACTCAGCATCATGAGGAAATTGAGCTTACAATAGGTAAGCAAGACTTGAAGCTTTCGCGGCGAGCATTATGGATTATGGCATCACGGGTGATCAGCCGCGTCAAATTGATGAAGATCGAGCTTTCGGCCATTGTGAACTCTATGGCCTTCATTAGTTCCTGATGCGGCTGATCACCCGTGAAGCCATAATCAATAGGTAAGCAGTCCTGATCAAGATGGGGTGCCAAGATGCTGACCACATTTCTTCCCCATATTGGTTGCATGATTGGCATATAACCTTGCATATGTGAGCATGAGGCCAGCAGTCGGGTTGGCAGGCCTTGGCCCTATATGGATTATTATTATTATCATTATCATCATCATCATCATCATCATCATCATCATTATTATAGCCTCTGGTATGCAGCTAACTTCTAACAGCCAACCAACTTGACATTTTCACAATATTTTTACTGCTGACTTAATTTCTGTAATTTGTTGGGGAAATGTATATATGAGTAGGGTGAAAGAAGACCTTACCTCTAAGGGCAAATTTGGGCCTAAGAGGAGAATTTGGTAATGGACAGTATCCATGTTATTCGTAAACCTGCATTAGACTGTACTGGTCTACTGATGGCATGCTACATTATATGATAAAGTATCCAGACACCTGGCTAAAAGTGACTTATAAGTTTGTGCACCCTTCATTGGTAATGCTGGATGTCAATATGGTGTTGGCCCACCCTCAGCCTTGATGACAGCTTTCACTCTTGCAGGCATACTTTTAATCAGCTGCTGGAAGTTTTTTTGGGAAATGACAGCCCATTCGTCATTGAGTGCTGAATTGAGGAGTGGTATCGATTTAGGTTGGTGAGGCCTGGCATGAAATCAGCTTTTCAAAACATCCCTTCAAGTCAGGACTCTTCCGCAGGCCAGTCCATTACAGGGATGTTATTGTCGTGTAACCACTCCACCACAGCACATGCATTATGAATGGATGCACGATCATGTGTTCTTCTTGTTGTTTTCAAATGCTAGGCTTTGGCAATGAAGCCATTAGCTCTCTTGCTCCCCAAGATTTCTGTGTAGTGTGTTCAGCAGGTAAGGCTTCACAGGTTAAAAGATGTTCTTCAGTCATTTCCTCTTCTTTGTTGCACAGAGGACAATTTGGACTTGTATAAATTCCTATTCTGTGTAAGTGTTTCGCCAAATAATCATGTTCTGTAAGTAATCTAAAATTTGCTACTGCAGCTTTACGTGGGATTTCTGGAATAATTTCTGGATTTTTAATTAAAATGTTCCATTTTTTTTATCTTTGGCATTGTTAGATATTGATTGCTTTTGTTTGTTTTTATATTTGTTTTTAATTAATCTTTTTATGGATGTAAAGGGTAAGTTTTTACTTTTGTTCTGAATTAAATTGGCACCTTGTTTGGCAAGAAAATCAGCTGATTCATTGCCAGCAATTCCACAATGTGTAGGTGTCCACTGTAATATAATTCTTTTCTACTGTTTTTGAAGTTGTTGGATCATTTTGTGACATTCTTTAATTTGGATTGACCTCATTTTATATGAATTTATTGCACATAATGCTGCTTTAGAATCAGAAAGTACGACAGCATTTTTGAATTTATCTATTCTGTATAGAAGGTGTTGGAGTGAATATGAATAGCCGTTACTTCTGCATCAAAATTTGTTGTGTGGTATCCTGCTGGTTGATAGAATGAGAACAGTGCACACTTAATTCCTGCTCCTGAGTTGTTGTCCAAATTAGATCCATCAATGTAGATAGGCCACCACTCTTCAGGTGGGTATCTATTGTTCAGTTTCTAATGCTAATGCTTTTAGTACAGGTTTGGAAGTTTCAGATTTTCTAACTATTTTGTTCTAAACCTAATTGAATATTAATTGGTTCAAAAGTCAGTGGGTTTTCTTTGATTAAAATGTTCTCTTTAGAATTAGGAAGACTCATATCTGTTTTTCATTCCATAACTTTGTGTAGGAAACTTGTTTGTGTTTTCATCTTGATTGGTTGTAGTAATCTTTTCTCCCATTTTTATGCTACTTAAAAGATGCTCAGTTATGTTGAAAGATGCAATCCCCATCCTCAAATTGCTCTTCAACAGTGGGAAGCAAGAAGGTGCTTAAAACATCAATGTAGGCCTCCACTGTGATAGTGCCATGCAGAACAAGGGGTGCAAGACCTCTCCACAAAAGCACGACCACACCATAACACCACCACCTCCAAATTTTACTGTTGGCACTACACACGTTGGCAGATGACGTTCACTGGGCATTCGCCATACCCACACCCTGCCATCAGATCACCACTTGTGCACCGTAATTTGTCACTCCACACAATGTTTTGCCACTGTTCAGTCCAATGTGATGCTCCTTATACCAAACGAGTCATTGTTTGGCATTTACCTGCTTATGAGCAGCCACTCGACCATGGAATCCAAGTTTTCTCACCTCCCACTTAACTCTCGTAGTAATTGGAGTGGAACCTGATGCAGTTTGGAATTCCTATGTGATTGTTTGGATAGATAGCTGCCTATTACGCTTAATGATCCTCTTCAACTCACATACAGACTTTTGACACAAGTGACACCCAATCACCTGACCATGTTTGAAGTTCATGAGTTCCACAGAGTGTGTCATTCTGCTTTCTCACTATGTCTAATGCCTACTGAAGTTGCAAATAATGAGTACCTGGCAATAGGTGGCAGCACAATTCACCTAATATGAAAAACATATGTTTTTGGGGATGTTCGGATGCTTTTGATCATATAATGTAGTTACTCCAGTTTTTGGGAAATAAGGATCAAATATGGGTGGTGTAGATGTATTAGATTAGGTACTACAAGCATATCCCTCTTTAAGAAAAACAGTTAAATTATGTAAAAATGTATTTCTACACCAACCAGCCGTATATAGCCATATAGTAATTTGGAGAGCTCTGAACTTATGGAAGACTGGCTAATGCATATTGTTAGCTTGTAGCCTAATTGAGCACTATAACGTTCAGAGGCCTCTTCATACTTGGAGTAGGAAATCCACCACCCCAGAAAACCTGTTTGGAAAAACATGTTCCTAAAAGAATACCACCCACAGCAAAAAAAGTTTTGTGTGTCTCAAAAAAAAAAAAAAAAAAAAGAGTTCACAAGGGAAACAGTATGATTTGCCGTGAATGTAAAGAAATGTTCTTGTGTCTTTATCCATGTTTTGAAGCGTACCATTCGAAAGGAGATCTTTAAAGGTAATCTTTTAGCTGTTATAGAATTTATTTAAATTTATTGCAAAAGAGATGATTAAAATATCTGGCACTAAATAAGCATTAGTTACATGTATGTACAGGGCATCTGTACATGTCCATATTGGTTCTGCATCATTTTTACATATATATATATGACGTCCACATCATTAAAAGGGTTAATCAGAGAATCTCAAGACTATACTTTAACAATATAAAGATAAAAGTGTAAGTAAATACTTAAATAAAGGAACAACAAAACGTATTAAAGCATTTGGCACATTTGTGTAACTGTGCTTGTGCATAGAATAAACTTAAAATAAAAATTACTCATTAAGATTTGTTCATTATTTTACCATCAGAAAGCTGTGTTCTCAATAATTTAAGCCAAAAGAGATTTAAAAAAAATTGTTAAAATTGGAGGGTTTATGTACAAAAACCAATTTCAATCGTGTGTCGAATATGAATGTCTGTCTCTCTTTTTTTTTTCTTCTTCTCCTGTCCGGAACATAATGGATGTTTTAAAGACTTCTACCTCAAAGGGTAGGCTTAACATCTTTAAACTTGGATTAAGACTGCTTAACAATAATGGGAAACCAGAACAGGAGTTAAAGTATGTATAGTATTGAAGCAATCAGAAGTAGCATGAAGCTTATTGTGAGCATTCATAATTGTAAAATTTCTGCTAAAGCCGGCGCTAATGCAACCACAGAAAACAAACCTCGATACATTTTGATGTGTGACATTTATTTCAAACATATAGTGATGATGCTTTTCCCGGAGAATTTGGAAACATTAATAGCTGAGCTTTAAGAGAATGTTTATTTCAGAAAATGTCTTTCAACAAGAGTGTCCTATCTTTGAACTTAAATAAAATACGTTCTATAAATGATAGCAGGGTGCTTTTTTAACATGTCGTTATGTGTGGAAGAGAACATCAGTTAAGTGACCACCACGACTTCGTTGGGTGACCCAATTTTCAATGACAGAAGAACGTAAATTTGGTAACTTCACGAATAACACATGTGTTCATAAGTTCATTTACTGTTTCTGGCTTGTTGGCATAAACTTGAGATTTAACATAATCCCACAAGAAGTAATCCAACAGCATTAAATCTCATCATCTCGAGGGGCCAGTTAAATCACCAGTATGGAAAATGATGAAACCTCGGAATTTCTCCTTCATAAGAGTAATTGTTTTAAGAGCAGTATTACATGTGGCACCATCTTGCTGGAACCAGATGTTTCTGAGATCCATACCATCCAGTTGAGGCCAAAAATAGTCCCTCATAAGAGCTTGGTGTCTTAATCCATTGACAGAGATTCTCCATCTTTGCCTTGGAGAAAATATGGACCAGTAATTTCACCATACCAAAATCCACACCACACAGTAAACTTTTGGGGATGTAGTGGTCGTTCTTGAATCTGCATTGGATTGTGATTGCTCCAGTAGGAACAGTTTTAACAAAACCATCCATCCAAAAGTGAGCTTCGTTGCTGAAGATGATTTTTTTACAAAAATCGGGTCAGCTTCCAGTTGCTTCATAGTCCTGTCAGCGAATACATGGTGCAACCTATGGTCGATCGGCATTAGTTCTTAACACCATTTTGTAAGTGTGGAACTGCAAGTCCAGATGCAGAATTCACCAAGTTGTGGTCGGCAAAAGCCCCAATTCTTGCACTCGACAGGCAATTGATTGGTTTCTGTACTCGCGTACACTCATTAACAGCGCTTAAGTTGATTACATACAGGCATTCTTTGATCGCTGACATAACCACTTCTTTCACAGTTAGCGATCAACTACTGAATCGTCCTCTCTTAAGGACAATTATGCACACTATAAGCTTCACGCAATGTATGGAAGGTTTGGCAAACCGATGATCCATTTTGATAATGAAGTTTTGCAATTTCTGTGCATTGCTGAATGCAGTAACATTCCATGGCTATTTGTCAATAATAACTGTAACCACATGGGAAAAATGACTGCTGTAATTCAGTAACAATGGCAGCTATGATATGTTAAAGATAGGCATCTTGTTGAAAGACCATTTATATAATTTTGAAGTTATTTATTAATGATGTGACTTTGTGGGTTTGTGAAATGAAAAGTCCAATTGCACCACTCAAAAATGTTCTTTATTTCCACCGACTTACAGTTAAACGCTTGCCAATTACAAGAATTACGTAATGCACACAATTACGATTGACCAGTTCGTCCGTTACAATTTCACTTGCACTTGTAATTACGTACAATCCTCCGATGCACTCACACAGTCTTCTCGTCTTACACTAGCACGTCAAGCACTGACTAATTCCACTTGCCCGACGTGTTGCTTATATAGGGTCAGCTGGCCGATCTGGAAGGTTCTAGATTAGATGAAATATCCCGTAAGTTCGAGAACACAGGCGGAACAGAAAGAGACGGTGCAGTGATGTTTTTTTTCCCAGCCACCCCTTCGTTACCGCTATAAGACAAATGAGGGGGGCGTGGCGAACGCCGACCGTCTCCTGCTTGCCCGCTCTATAGGGTGTTCCGACGTTCGGGTGACACTGCTCCCTCCTCAAAGCTGGTCGTCCCGAACAGCACCATCGTAGCGTGCCAGGCGATCCAGGTGTACCACCAACATCTTCCCTCGGGGAACCTTCGGGATGTGGTAGACCACGTCGTTAATCCTCTTCACCACCCGGTACGGTCCTTGCCATGGCTGCTGGAGCTTCAGGCAGCGTCCCTTAGTCCGGATAGGGCAGTACAACTAGACCAGGTCACCTTGCTGGAACTCTTGGCTGTTGGCTTGCCTGTCATACCTGGTCTTCATGCGGTCGCTCGCCTTCTGGATGTTCTGGCGATCCATCTCGTGCATGTCGTGGAGATGATCCACCAAGTTCTCCACATACTCGGTCGCTGGCTGTCTCGCTTCCGGAGGGCTTCCAAAAGCCAGGTCACAAGGGAGGCGTAACTCTCGACCGAACATTAAGCTGGCTGGCGTCATCCCAGTTGTGTCGTGTGTAGACGAGCGGTAGGCCAGCAAGAACAGTGGCACCTTGATGTCCCAGTCTCGCTGATGGCTGGCCGCGACCTTCCTCAGGTGTTCCTCTAAGGTCTTGATGTATCTTTCGACCATGCCATCCGACTGGGGATGTAGAGGCGTCGTGCGGGTCTTGTTCACCCCAAGCCTTTGTAGTGCCTCCTTCATTAGGTTGGACTCAAAGTTGGTACCCTGGTCACTGTGTAGCTCCAACGGCACCCCAAATCAACAGAACACTTGCTCCACGAGGCAGTCTGTGATTGTCTTTGCCTCTTGGTTTGGGATGGTATACACCTCCGGCCACTTGGTGAAGTAGTCCACGACCACCATTAGGTACTTGTTGCCTCGGTCGGAAACTGGGAACGGTCCAGCAATGTCAACGGCGATCCGTTCGAATGGCGCTGCGACGTTGTACTGCTGCATGCGACCCCGGCTCCTAGTCTGGGGGCCGCGACTCGCCGCGCACACGTGACACTGACGGCACCATCTCTCAGCATCTGCTCGGAGTCTCAGGCAGTAGTAGCGCTGCCGTAGTTTGTCAATCGTTCGGTTCGCTCCCAGGTGTCCTCCCGAAGTACCGAAGTGCACTTCCTCCAAGACTTCCGGGACCTTACTCCGGGGAAGTACCAACTGTTCTTTCTGCGTCCTCCCATCGGGTGATTCCCATACCCGGAACAGAATGCCCTTTCTGGTCTTCAACGAGTCCCATTGGGCCCAGTACGACTTGTAGGTTGCGCTCCTCGGTGCGATGTCCTCCCAGGCTGGTCTCGTCCCTGCCTCCACTTCCCTCAAGAGTGGCCCCAAGTCTGCGTCCGCCAGCTGCTCCCTCCTTAGGCCTGCGCTATCCCAGCCATCCGCAGGCACTGCCGTGACTACTCGGACTGCTGCGGCACGCTCCTTCTCTTCCACTCTTGTGCACTGGCCGCAATCTTTTGGACAGGGTCTTCGGGACATAGCGTCTGCGTTACCGTGACTCTTCCCTCTACGATGTTCCGAGGTGAAGTCGTACTCCTGCAGCCTCTGGACCCAACCTGCTGTCTGGCCTTCTGGTAGCGCCGTCACCATCACCTCGCTCCTCGCGGGGACAACCACGTCTTCCTTCAAGTCGACCCTGCAGATTCCAAGGCGCTCTTCGGGTTGACGGAGTATAACCTCTTCTCCGTTGAGCCGCAGGACCTTCCTGCCGACGTCAACCGTCGCCTCGTGACTCCTGAGGGCATCCAGTCCCAGAATCACCTCCTCAGGCACCTTCGCGACGAACACCCACAGACGCACGGCACTCCGCCCCAAGGTCAGCTCCAGCAGGGCCTCCTTCTCCACAGGCAAGGTGTCGCCCGATGCCGTGACAAGCTCGTATGGTTGGCTCGGCTTCCTCGTCGGCAAACCCTTCGCCACGTCAGGTCTGATGATGGTCACGGCTGCCCCAGTGTCCACCAGCACGCGGCACGGCTTTTCTCTTACCCAACCGTCCGCGATGAGGCTGTCATCCATACGCCGGCTGACGGCGCGCAGTGTCACTCGAAGGGATGGTGGTAATGGCGCTGACGTGCCCCTCTCCACGCCGGGCCTTACTCGTTCTTCCAGCTGCCCTTCTTGGAGTGGGCAGTCTCTCTGCAGGTGTCCGGGCTGTCCACACCCCCAACACAGGCCACTAGGTGTTCGCCGGCGTCCCTCGGCTGGTCTTCTGTCTCCGGTGTAGCGGACACTCCTCGTTCTCGTCGTCGGGATAGCTGTTACTTTGGCCGCCTCCATCCTTAATGCCGCTGTCAGCGCCTCGTGGATGGTTTTATAATCGCCGAGCATTAGGCGCTGACGAATCTCCGTGTCCCGTACTCCGTCGACAAAGTTGTAGGCGGCTTCCTGGGATACGAACTCCAGTGGCAGGTCAACCAAGGCCTTGCTAGCCAGCTGCTCAATCGCCATGGCGAACTCCTGCAGCGTCTCCCCCGGCTGCTGTGACCTTGCCTTTAGCTGGCTGCGGTATGCTGCGGCTAAGCGGTGGTTCCCGAAACGATTCTCCAGGGCCTGCCAGATGTCCTTGGGGGCCGTCGTTATCTGCACCGCGTTTAGGACTTCCGCGGCCCGTCCCTGGAGGCTAGCTATTAACTGTGTGGCCTCCTCCGGTGACCATCTGTTGTGCCTGGCCACTGTGTCGAACTGGTGGCGGAAGACTTCAAACGTTGACGCGCCGTCATACTTGGGAGGTTTGACGCGCGCAGACGTTGTGTCGCGTCCTGGCGCGTCGGCCTTCAAATCCTTCAGCTTCCTGCCGACGACGTCCTCCACCATGGCGTTCAGGGACTTGACGCTGCTGTCGACCTTTCCCTCCAGGTTGTTTACGCGGTTCGCAAGGTCTTCGACGTCTTCCACCACGGCGTTCAGTGTCTTGGCGTTATTGTCGGCCTTTTCCTCTAAATCATTAAGGCGGTCGTCTACTTGACCCAACCGCTTGCCCAGCTTCGTGACGCCATCCCTCACGCCGGCCAACTGTTCCTCAAATTTGGCGGCGAGGACGTCGTTCGCCTCCTTCATTTCTGTGGCCAGACTGTCGTTCGCTGCCCTCATTTCTGTGGTCAATTCGGTCTTTATTTCCTCCATCTTCTCGGTGATGTTGTCGTTGGCCGTCTTCATTTGTTTCAACTCGGCGGTCAGGTTATTTGCCGTCTCCAACTTCTTTTCCATTTTCTCGGTGATGTTTTCGCTGGCCGTCTTTATTTCTGCCAGTTCCGCCTTCATTTCCATCATCTTCTCCAAAATCTTTTCCAATGCCGCGTCCATGGTTGTAATGTTCGGTGAAGTTGTCGTCACGCTTCCTGACACCAGTGTGACTTTGTGGGTTCGTGAAATGAAAAGTCCAATTGCACCACTCAAAAATGTTCTTTATTTCCACCGACTTACAGTTAAACTCTTGCCAATTACAAGAATTACGTAATGCACACAATTACGATTGACCAGTTCGTCCGTTACAATTTCACTTGCACTTATAATTATGTACAATCCTCCGATGCACTCACACAGTCTTCTCGTCGTACACTAGTACGTCAAGCACTGACTAACTCCTCTTGCCCGACGTGTTGCTTATATAGGGTCAGCTGGCCGATCTGGAAGGTTCTAGATTAGATGAAATATCCCGTAAGTTCGAGAACACAGGTGGAACAGAAAGAGACGGCGCAGTGATGTTTTTTTTCCCAGCCACCCCCTCGTTACCGCTATAAGACAAACGAGGGGGGCGTGGCGAACGCCGACCGTCTCCTGCTTGCCCGCTCTATAGGGTGTTCCAACGTTCGGGTGACAATAATAATACTTTTCTATAAAACTTTTCTATACATGTACAGTAAAGTTCTGCCAAATTACCTAATACTTATTAATACGTTTTTGTAGTGTAACCCACCAGTAATCCCAATAGTTTTTAAGGTTGTGATATTAGATATGTGTAATTTTCTTTTCAATCTTCTATTTTATTGATTTGGTGTAGGATTTGTTGATATGTCCTAACAAAGCATTAGTATTGTTGATAATCTTTATTGTCTGTAAACTTGTGAGTTACAAGCATTAGACATTGTCACATTCTAAAGTATGTACATGAGTATTTAGCTTTGTTTGAGGAGTTTCCATTTACATTAACCTTAACAATTATTGTGTTACATAATTAGTACAACTATTTCATACAGAGTTATTTTAGCTAATATTTGCCCATTTTTTACAATATTTACATATTCCTAGTACTAGTAAGTATATAATAACTACATCAGTATAGAGTAATAATAATATAGTACAGTTCTAATTCCCTTAAACTTTACAGAGATTTATATATAAGAAATAGGTATAATAATTACAACAAGAATATAAGACAATTATAATTCACTTAGGCTGTATAAACATTTATCTATGAGGTATTTTTTCAAGAGATTTTTAAATATATTGCCTTGTGCTGATTTAATATATGAAGGAAGTTTATTATACAAAATGATACCTGCAATGTATGGGTCTTTGTTGTTAGAGGTTTTTGCTGTATATTCTCTATGGTAGTTGATTATTCCTCTAGTGTTATAACGATAATGTTCCCTACTTAGTGATGTGAATTTACTGTTAGTCCTAACAAGTACGATAACCTTATACACAAACAATGATACTACAGTTAGTATACATTCTCGTCTAAAAATGTCCTTTACTGAATGGCGACTTGACAGGCTGAAGATGCACCTTAGACTTTTTTTCTGCAAAATTAGGATCTTATTTAAGTTCAACTGGCTGGTAGCTCCCCATATTTCAATACCATATGCCATATGTGAATAAATTAAGCCATAATATACCATTTTTAGTGTGTCACTTTCTAGATATGGTGATAATTTCCTTAGTAATTATAAGTTAGTACATAATTTTTTACTTAGCATTTCTATATGGCTGTTGTATGATAGCTTTTTATCAATAATAATACCCAAGAATTTTGTGGATGATATTTCTTCAACAACTGTGTTATTCGTGCTGATGACTAAATCCTGATCATTGCTGTCCCGCAGTTCAAATAATATATATCTATAATAATATATATAATATAATAATAATATATAATAATATATATCAGATATCTTCAGATACAAACGATCTGTTTGTGAAATCGATCTCCATTAGAAAGAAGTATTAACACCAATTTCTTAAGGTAAGTGGAGCCTTAGTTACAAACTTATATATTTGTGTAATCTTTATTGCTTCACTTTAGCTAGCTTCATTTTCTACATAACCTTTATAGATTTAATTCCTGGGATATTGGAATTCCTTACAGATATATGAAAAGAATATAACATTCAGTGATATTATTTTTCAGTTCCCAGTAATAGGGCTATTCCCACATATCAAATTTCATTTGAGACCATACTGAAATTTACTTGCTTGAAGCTAACCCTGTATAATTTTCAGTTGAATTGATAGTTACACATAAGTAATCTAAAGAAATTACATTAATAATATGTTTTAATGTCCGTAGCGGTCATTGGTTCCTGGCCATTATTTGCTTCCCTGGACTAAATGGACCAGTTAAAATGTCAGACAATACGCCTGTAACACAACCAAAACATAGGAAACCTAAGAAAGGTAAGTGGAACAGAGAAGTTTAAGCCACTTCTTGTTCAAGAGTTTAAGTATTTTTCCTGACAACTTTCCTTTATATTATGGTTAGTAGTACAGAAAGTATACATTCCATACAAGAATTTGAAATTGGGACACTGGGAGATCATTAGAAGTAGCCTTTTTAATTTCTCTGCATGAAAAAATGATGTATGGATATATGTGGTTTGGTGCATGCTATTATATAAACATTTATTTATTTTAAAATTATTTTTTATTTTCTTAAAAATGGTTTTAATGATTTAGATTAAAATATTTGCATTATGAAACATAACTAGGATAAGAAATATTTTAGAATTTTTACGAATGTTACTTTACCTTCGTTAACACAACATTTGCTTCAAAATAGTTCCTTCTGTAGTTCTCAACTCTTATCATATTTGCAGTGATTTCTTTAGTGCCCACAAATTGTCGCCTCTTCGGGTGATGTTTGAGTCATGGAAAAGGCAAGAAATGGAGAAGTAAGAATGTGGAAGATGCTCCAAGCAGTCACATTATTCCTAGCAATTATATTTAGTACAAAATATGACCGTTACAGGGTAGCATTGTCATGCAGAAGATATCAGTTATTTTGCCCATCTTTCTTGATGCTTCCTTTTTACTTGGTCAAGGTACATTTCCTTGGTTACGGTAGGACCTTCTGGAATAAATTCATTTTGAACAAGTCCCCTAAGCTGAAAGAAAACTTCCCACATAATTTTACCTCTGTAATTGCCTTGAAATTTTTTATTAAGAGTTGTTTCTATTATCTTCAGCATTTTGGGATCATGTTATACAAATAGTACCCAAGTATTATCTCCGGTAAAAATCTTCTTTCTATTCTGGGGTGTACATTTTCAGAACCAACTTGTCTCTGATTCTAATATAAAGCATTGATTAACACTTCCAAAGAAAATTCGAATGCAAGGTGACAGTTATCTCTACTGGTCACCATTCCATAAACTGATTGACATTTTGTATGGAGAGAGAGAGAGAGAGAGAGAGAGAGAGAGAGAGAGAGAGAGAGAGAGAGAGAGAGAGAGAGAGAGAGAGAGAGAGAGACAACGTTTCTGCTTATTGCTGCCACGTAGAGAGCATGATAGGATTACACGTGCGAAGGTGATTCAGTTGCAACTGCAGTGGGTATTATTATCATTATCATTATCTGATTATTGTTATTGTTATGATTATTATTATTATTATTATTATTATTATTATTATTATTGTTATTGTTACTGTTGTCGCTATTGTTATCACTATCATTATCATTATGATTATGATTATTATGATGATGATTATTATTATTAATTATCTATTATATTTTATAATAATACTATACACAAAGACAATATTTCAGTCGTGGATCTACATACAAATGCTAGAACATGCAAGAACACGTCAATGTAAAGATCATTGTAAAAAAAGAGGTATACCTGTGACATTTTTATGCCTATTGAAGTAGGGAAATGCTGCTTATATCCGAATCACTTATATCATTGTTGTTGCTGCTGTTCGATTGATAAACAATGTTGCCACTGCCATCATTATCCGAAGAGCTGCTGGAATCCCCCACATAAATAAGTTGTTCTATACAAGTTGTCTCAAAATTCCTTCATTTTCCCAAGCGGCACTTACTATGCCTTTTGTGTGAGTCACCACCTTTTTCCAGTTTTCAGGTTTTTTATGTTGTTAGACCCTCTTCAGTCAGCTTTATTATTGACTACATAGTGAAGTCTCCCTTGTTTCAGCAAACATAACCCTTTACTTTAGCCCAAATTAACTCGATTGGCTTAAAGTGGCAATGATAAGGGAGAAAAACTATTTTACGACAATGTTCTGCAACAATGCCATCGTCTACATAGCCTGGAAATCATGGTTTATTTGCCCTCACAAGTTCCAATAACTCACCTTTCTTCTGTTCATCCTTCACTGGTATATTACGGCGAGCAAGCCATTGAATAATTACATTTTTCCTTGTAGCCATTGTTGGTGCTCTGTCAGAAATTACTGAATGGTAGTTGGCATTGTCCATTACTATAACAGATGGTCTGATTAAATTTGGAAGAAGCTGTTCTTTGAACCATTTAAGAAAGGTGTTATGGGTCATTTCCTCATGATAGGCTACCGTCTTTTATTTAAAAGAAGACAACAGTTGGGAACAAAACCTGATGTAATTCCTGCGTGTAGAAGTATAATTTTGCCTCCTTTGCCTAAGGGTACATTCATTTTTCCTTCCAGTGTATCGTCAGTCCAGCCTTTGCTGACAGAATGATTGGCATTTACCCATGTCTGGTCGAGCCAAACAATGTGTTCAAAATCATGGGTAAGAATTTCTTGAAGGAATCTGCAGCACCAAGCAGAGATGTCAGGTTTCTTCATTAGCAGTTTTCTGCCATTTACTTTTTTGTGGTGAAAACCTCATTTTTTCACTATTCTACGCAAAGAAGTCTTGCTACCTTGAAACAGCTTGGCTTCCTTTAAAGAAATGTGCAGCTTGAAAACAGTAGGATGTTCCTTTCTGCTGTAATATGAATAAATATGTCTACACATTGTATTCTATTCATTGTAATTTTTGTATTAGTAACTTTACTAGTGATAGGGGGAATTGAGATTAATCCAGGACCTGTAGCGGACGAACGATGTGGGAGCTGTATTAAAGTTCTGAGGACCGGACTTATGTGCAGTAATTGCTCGAAGTGGTTCCACTTTGGCTGCCAGAAAGTGAAGAGGGACATGAACATCAAGGAAACCTGGGTATGTAAGGAATGCAGGGGAGCCGAGACCGTCACCGCAAATCAGAGGAAACTGGAGCAGCTTCAAGAAGAAGCACGGGAACTACGCATTAAGCTACAACAGGCAGAAGATATCATTCGGAGGCTCGAAGCTGAAAACCGTCAACTGAGGTAGCAGGGGGAAGAAAGAGTAAAAGAAGAGGATAAAGCTTGCCTAATAGTCGGTGACTCTATTGTGAGACATGCTGGAAATCCAACGGCGGAGGTAGTTTGCTATCCTGGCATAAGAGTTGACGGTCTGCTGAGGGAAATCGAGAGAAAGCAAGAGGAGATGGAAGGCAAATATCGGACAATCGTATTACATGTTGGGAGCAATGACTTGCAGAGAAGTGTTAACTATGTGTTGGGTGACATGTACGACTTAGTTAAAAGGACAAAACAGCTGTTTCCTTCAGCAAAAATAGCCGTCAGTGGAGTACTAAGACGATGCGACTCCAGCTGGAGAAAGGTGATGCAGGTAAATGAAGCTTTTTCATGGGTAGCGGAGCGACTGGGTGCTCAGTTTCTGGACCCGAATTCGTGGATTGAAGACTGGGACTACGGACGGGATGGAGTACACTTGAACCGAAGAGGATCGGCAAAGCTGGCAGCTTTGTTCGCGAGGGTGACGAAGTGGGCTGACGGCAACGAGCAGCAAGGGCAGCAATGACACCAACTTCAGGAAAACGTAGACTTTCAGGTAGGGGCTGATTCCTTAAGGCTGCTACAGGTAAATTGCCGTAGTATTATGAATAAAATTGTTGAGTTTTGGAATTTAGTAGAAATATGCAATCCAAGTGTCATTATAGGTACGGAATCATGGCTGAATGTTGACATTAATGATTCAGAAGTATTCAGAACAGATTACATGGTGTTTAGGAGGGACAGGGAAGGAAGGGGAGGGGGAATCTTTATTTGCGTTAAATCAGAGCTAAACAGCAAAGCATTATGGGTAGAAGAAGAGGTTGAGATTATGGCAATCAAAATTATTGATCAAGCAAACAAAGGGAATAATTTAACAATAATAGCTTGCTATAGACCACCTGGAGAAACTGATTATGCTACACTTCATAAACTAGTGGAGAAAATCTCTTCCGAAGGGGAAAAAAATGTTGTATTAGCAGGGGATCTAAATCTGCCAGATGTAAACTGGGATGGACAGTTAATAGGAGGTGAAGCTCAAAAGCTCGTTAACTTTCTGGTTTGGGAGCAGGGATTATTTCAAGTCGTGAAAACTGTTACTCGACAATCAGCATTACTGGACGTATTTTTATGCAAACCTGAGTCATTGTTTTCTGCATGCGATGTCTTGCCAGGTATAAGTGACCATCAGTGTGTGCAATTAGACCTAAACTGGAAAGGGCAGGCAAACCGGTTTGAAACGGAACAAGTAATTAGTTGGGATTTCCATAGGGCGAACGGGGAGGCTATCCAAACATTTCTCCGGGAAAAATATAGGTTATTTGTAAAATCCTCCACTAGTGTAAATGAAGCATGGGTTAATTTCAAAGCACTTATCCTAGAAACAATTAGAGAACACGTGCCATTTAAAGTTATTAAACATAAAGCAGATCCAGAATTTTATACAAAATGTATTAGGAAACTTAAAAGAAAGACTAGGCACGCTTATAATAAAAGGAAGATATCAGAATGGCATCTTAACAAATTTAAAGAATTAGCTAAACAATTACAAGATGAAAAGTTGCAAGCGCAGAAACGATTCTTAGATAACGTTCTTAGCGGGACAAATAATTGTTGGAGATCATTTTACAATTATGTAAAAAGGCGCAGGGGAAATAAAGAGAGCATACCAGATTTTAACGTTAATGGGATAGATGTATTAAGTGATAGGGACAAAGCTAATATATTAAATTCGCATTTTGTATCCATTTTTCTTAAATCCGACGATAGTTCCGAACAGGAAATTGGGGAGAGTGGAGAAACGATTTTTCAAATAATGGTGCCCAAATTACGCAAAAGGATTAAGATGCTGCAAAACCGAAAATCAAGGGGACCAGACAATATACCTATTGAAATATTAAAGCTTGGGGGTGAAGCCATGATTTCCTATCTTATGCTCTTGTTCAACATGTCAATTAACAACTGTGCCTTACCAGAAGACTGGAAAACAGCTATTATAGTTCCGATTTATAAAGGGGGTAATAAAACAGAAATAAATAATTATTGGCCAGTTAGTCTAACTTCAGTAGTATGTAAATTAATGGAGCATTTAATTGCAGAATATATACCAGAGGAGTTAGAAAATAAAAAGTGGTTTAATGAAGCGCAACATGGATTTAGACCTGGGTATTCGTGCGAAAGTCAAATTACTTCATTATTTCAAAATTTGGCAGATGAGGTAGATGCAGGGGGAAGAACTGATGCAGTGGTAATTGACTTTTCTAAAGCTTTTGATGTAGTGCCACATAGTTTACTTATTTGTAAGCTAACTAATACAGGAATTGACAAACGCGTAGTATTATGGGTTAAACATTTTTTGAAAGGGAGAACACAAAAAGTTAAAGTAGGTAAAGAGCTGTCCTATAGTGGAACCGTAAGTTCGGGTGTGCCGCAAGGCTCAGTACTAGGACCTTTACTGTTTCTCGTTTTTGTTAATGACATTGCTGTTAATATTAACTGCCAGATAAGGTTGTTTGCAGACGATTGTATCATTTATAATAAAATTCGGAATACAGTGCATGAAACCGCTCTTCAGGATGATTTAAATGAAATCTGTAATTGGGCTGCGGCTAACAAAATGTCAGTTAATGCCAAGAAAAGTAAGTCCATTGTTTTTAGTAGAACTAAGGGCAAAATTATTGTTAACTATCACATGGGAGGGGTGCAAATTCCACAGGTGGACAGCTGCAAATACTTGGGAGTGTACCTGGCAAGTAATGCTGGATGGGACGAACAAGTAAATTCCACATCTAGGAATGCGTGGAAGGCATTACATTTGGTAATGAGAATATTGAAAAAGGGGAGCGCTAGGTCCCGGGAAATTGCCTACAAGGCCTTAGTGCGGCTGGTTATGGAATATGGAGTAGCATGCTGGGACCCGTATAGAGCTAACCAAATCGATCCATTAGAAAAAATACAGAAGAGGGCAATAAAATTCATAAAAAGAGGCAAGTATTTTGGGCCTATAAAAGGAGATGAGACTAAATGGGAGGAATTAAGAATTAGGCGTAAAAAACATAGGTTGGTAGCATTATTCAAAGCTAATGCTGGTGTAAAGGCATGGGTGGACGTTAGTGTAAGGTTAGATAATCCGGATTATTATGGACGAAACGATCATGGGTATAAAATTAAGGGTAGAAAATACAGAACCGACGTAGGAAAATTTTCTTTTGTTAATAGAACCATTGAAGAATGGAATGAATTGCCTGTAGCAGTCTTTCAGGGCTGTCCCCTGTCACTGAAATTTAGAAAAAATCTAGATGGTTTATAGTTTAACTTTTGAATTATAGTGCTATATAATATGTAAATAGAGCAGCAATTATATATGTTTTAAGTGACTAAAGTAAATTAATACCATGTTTGTATTGTTTATTGTGTTATTGTTGTAAATCTAGTATTTGTAATTTGATCTGTATTCTTAACTCTGTCACCGGGTAGTACCCAATTGCAGTGAAATACATACATACATACATACATACATACATACATACATACATACATACATACATACATACATACATACATACATACATACATACATACATACATACATACATACATACATACATCCATCCATCCATCCATCCATCCATCCATCCATCCATCCATCCATCCATCCATCCATCCATCCATCCATCCATCCATCCATCCATCCATCCATCCATCCATCCATCCATCCATCCATCCATCCATCCATCCATCCATCCATCCATCCATCCATCCATCCATCCATCCATCCATCCATCCATCCATCCATCCATCCATCCATCCATCCATCCATCCATCCATCCATCCATCCATCCATCCATCCATCCATCCATCCATCCATCCATCCATCCATCCATCCATCCATCCATCCATCCATCCATCCATCCATCCATCCATCCATCCATCCATCCATCCATCCATCCATCCATCCATCCATCCATCCATCCATCCATCCATCCATCCATCCATCCATCCATCCATCCATCCATCCATCCATCCATCCATCCATCCATCCATCCATCCATCCATCCATCCATCCATCCATCCATCCATCCATCCATCCATCCATCCATCCATCCATCCATCCATCCATCCATCCATCCATCCATCCATCCATCCATCCATCCATCCATCCATCCATCCATCCATCCATCCATCCATCCATCCATCCATCCATCCATCCATCCATCCATCCATCCATCCATCCATCCATCCATCCATCCATCCATCCATCCATCCATCCATCCATCCATCCATCCATCCATCCATCCATCCATCCATCCATCCATCCATCCATCCATCCATCCATCCATCCATCCATCCATCCATCCATCCATCCATCCATCCATCCATCCATCCATCCATCCATCCATCCATCCATCCATCCATCCATCCATCCATCCATCCATCCATCCTACTGGAAAGGATCCAAGTTGGTGATATCCTTTTCTTTTTTTCCCCGGAGTTTCTAATTTAGACTCCACTGCCTTACTCTTCTTTAAAATACCTTTCTTTCCCAATCGTAAACACAGTGTTCTGATGCCTACAGCACATGAAGTCCTATCAAGCACCTTAGAGAATGGAATAGTAGGTTCCCCTTTCAATTTCTCCTCTTCGGAGTATTCGCTCACAGAGTATATTATTTCCCATGCCTGCCCTTTAATTGGTGTACCTTTACCAAATATAGTTTTATTTGGTTCCCGAGCATGTTCAGGTTTTCGCTTGTCACTATTTTTAGACGTAATTGAACATTCATGAAAACAATTGCAAATGACCACAACACACACAGATACACGAACTCAAACACACTTAAACCAACGCAAATAGCCACAAATAAAATGCAAAGGAACTTACCAGTACAGGATCTCTAACTGTTGTATTAAAAATAAGATAAGCAACGTATACGTGAATGCAATCTGTTTATGTAGCGTTATCAGCAGAGAAACAAACACCAAGGTATTGTCATTCAGGTAAATAGATGGAAATAATCATTTCTTCCACAATAGCCATGTGTAGACAAAGGTTTTGAATGAGTAGGGCCAGACTCATTCAAACCTTAGCCTACACATGGCTAGTGTGGAAGAAATGATCATTTCCATCAATTTACCTGAATGACATAGTGGTTTAACTATGAAGCCTGGGACTTAAGTACTTAAAACATAGTAAGTCGCCATAAAAGGTGCATGTCTCATAGCATATGAGAATCTTTTGTGGTCTACCAGGAAAACATATGAGTCAGTTGGAGAATTTAATGTCATGTCAACATGTTGGCCATAGTAGCTCAGATGGTTAGAGCAACCACACAGAGAGCAGGATATCCGTGATTCAAATCCCAGCTATGGCATTGAATTTTTCAGTCTGGCTCTACTCATTCACACCTTAGGCTACACACAGCTAGTGTGGAAGAAATGATTATTTTCATCAATTTACCTAATGACATAGTGGTTTAACTATGAAGCCTGGGACTTAAATACTTACAGCATAGTAAGTCGCCACAAAAGGTGCATGTCTCATTGCAAATGAGAAGCCCTTGTGGTCTACCAGGAAAACATATGTCAGTTGGAGAATTTAATGTCATGTTGGCATGTTGGCCATAGTAGCTCAGATTGTTAGAGCAAGCGCACGGAGAGTGGGAGATCTGTGGTTCAAATCCCAGCTATGGCATTGAATTTTTGAGTCTTTATCTACTCATTCAAACATTACGTATTGTCGAGATTTAATGTATTGGAACACCACAGTGAAGCGAAATAATTATTAATTTTTAGATGAGTTGTATTTATTACACATCTGCTTCACTTTCGTACCTATTTTGAGGACATGTTTCGCAAATCATCGTTTGCATCTTCGGCTCTTATGCGACTAAATCTTGATCCGGTGGTGTGGGTAATTCTGGAGTTGCTGCTGCCATCTGTTGATTTAGTGATGAACTTAAATGTGGGATTCTCTTCTGGCGGGATTTCAAAGTTCATTAGTTGGTTTTTATGTTTTTCTATGTATATTCTCTCCCATATGACGAGTTCACTGTTTTTGTACGTATTTTAGTAATTCTGTGCTATCTTCAATTTCATGATTTTCAGATCAGAAATGAGCTGCTATTGCGGACTTATCAATATTTTTGTATCTTAAGTGCCTGAAGTGTTCTTTCTTTCTAGTGCCTATGTTTCTTTTTGTCCTCCCTATGTAAATTTTTTCACAGTCTTTACACTTAATCTTGTAAATGCCTGACTTTTCCTCTGGTTTTATCTTATCAGTATTATTACTGTGAAGTAGGTTTTTAATGCTGTAATTGTTTTTTGGTGCCAATGTTATATTGTATTTCTTGAATATTTTTTGGAACATTTTGTGGCCCAGGGGTGGTAAGTAAATTTAGCAAATCTAATTTCTTGTTTTATTGGTGTGAGAGCTGTGATCTGTTTTAATCTCTTTTGAAGCCCGCTATCACCATTTTTGGCCAATCTATACATGAGCTTTTTCGAAACACATATAACTAAAGCCTTCCCTCATATTTTTAAAACATGGTACAGATACGTAGACGACATCTTTGCAATAGTGCCCTACAAACAAATAGATGATGCTTTGAAACTACTCAACCTGCAAGAACCCAGCATACAATTCACAGTGGAAACTGAAGAGGACTGTGCTCTACCTTTTTTGGACCTTAAAATCAAAAAAAGCAATGAAAAACTAGAATTTGGTATCCATAGAAGAGCAACACACACAGATAATTACATCAAAGCAAATAGTTTCAACCCAATTCCACACAAACATGCCACCATCAACAGTCTCACACACAGATTAGTAAATGTACCCCTCAGTCAGCAAGAATATCAAAACGAATACCATCAAATCTTAAAAACTGCAATTAAAAATGGATATGGAAAGAACCTTGTAGATAAAAAACTAAAATCATTCAAACTTCAAAAGAGATTAAAACAGATCACAGTTCTCACACCAATAAAACAAGAAATTAGATTTGCTAAATTTACTTACCACCCCTGGGCCAAAAAGAAGTTCCAAAAAATATTCAAGAAATACAATATAACATTGGCATCAAAAAACAATTACAACATTAAAAACCTACTTCACAGTAATAATACTGATAAGATAAAACCAGAGGAAAAGTCAGACATTTACAAGATTAAGTGTAAAGACTGTGAAAAAATTTACATAGGAAGGACAAAAAGAAACATAGGCACTAGAAAGAAAGAACACTTCAGGCACTTAAGATACAAAAATATTGATAAGTATGCAATAGCAGCTCATTTCTGGTCTGAAAATCATGAAATTGAAGATAGCACCGAATTACTAAAATACATACAAAAACATAGTGAACTCGTCATATGGGAGAGAATATACATAGAAAAACATAAAAACCAACTAATGAACTTTGAAATCCCGCCAGAAGAGAATCCCACATTTAAGTTCATCACTAAATCAACAGATGGCAGCAGCAACTCCAGAATTACCCACACCGCTGGATCAAGCTTTAGTCGCCTAAGAGCCGAAGATGCAAAAGATGATTTGCGAAACATGTCCTCAAAAGAGGTACGAAAGTGAAGCAGATGTGTAATAAATACGACTCATCGAAAAATTAATAATTAGGTATTGTGTTTACTGCAGCATTTGCATAACTCTCTCGCCCGCACATCATGCTAAGCACGTGTTACAATATTGGCAAACAAGGTTTAGCATCTAACGTTGTCATGGAAACGTCTCAACTCTAATTGATCCTTCTAATCATTACTATGATAACCGCTATGACGTACTCAACCCCCTCCCATTTATTTAAAGCTTTCTTCCTTTGCATACTGTCAATCACATTCCAGTTTGGCAACCTGTAGAATAGTCTTTATTGGCCGTCCTAATGGCAGCTTGCATAAGCTGAATGTTTGCTTCATTAATTGGAGGTGATGCAATTAATTGTTTATGCCAAGCATAGATCCATTCTTTTTCTTTGTTATTTCACCATAAGTGTCTTCAAGCAGTCTTGATATCTCCAAATGAGATTTGTGTTTGAAAAAAAAGAAGTTCACATTTACACTTTCTCTATCCCGCTTTCTGAAAAGCAACACACGCATGCATACACGCGCGCACACACACACGCACGCACGCACACACGCACACACACACACACACACACACACACACACACACACACACACACACACACACACACACACACACACACACACACCTGAAATAGAAATAAACCATGTGACATTTATTTCAGTTACAACAAAAGTCTCAATTTTTTTATCTTTGTGTGTGTGTCGCTTACATTTTCTATGAATAGCCTAAATGTATTTTGTATAACTTGTTTTATCTGTGAAAGAGAAACAGTACTTACACCTTTCCTGAATAGGTGATTGTCAGAGAATTTTAATATTTATGGTCCTTGGGCACATTTGAGCACCATATCACCCATTTTATTCATTTATATGACTTGCCCAAATAAGGGTTGTTAATGTTTGAAAAATTCAATTGGTTTTTCTGTCCTTAGGACAATGCAGTGTTCAACTATCTTGGTAGAATGTGCATAATTCCTTTGTTGTCTAAGGCTTCACCAGGTTCATTGTGTCAGTGATATCGGACAATTAGAAACTGGCAAAGTTTTGCGCTTTTGCAGTGTCTATTTGTTTCTCCGTTATCTCTACCTGTAGGATTTTTTCCACTGTTGTGAACTGACAAACAGCAACATCATATTCCACACATGTACCAATGTTAGTATCTGAGTAGTTTTCTTCTTCCAAGATTTGCTGCCATTCTTATGCATGCTGAACACCATGACTTCAGTGACCTATATTCCTGTGATGTTCTCCAACACATGAAGAAAGCTACCTTTTATTCCTTTCAGGTGCTTTTTGAAAGTATACCATCTGCATTGGGAAATCTTTCTCATGATGACTCAAAAGAGGTCAGTCTCTCTTTGAGACAATTTCTTCCTTATTTTTGCATCTCTGTAATGCAGAAGTTCACTTGTGCCACTGTCAGGAACAATACATTTGTATTACGTAGATGAGATATAGTTTTGAATTATGTGGCACTTGATCAAAAAGCAGAAAACTTTGCTATTTATTATATTGTTTCTTGTATCATATGCATATAGAAATTACTCAGATGTCATAATGGCATCTAGTCATTTGTGTTTTAAAAATGTTTGTACTTTCTCTAACAGATGCTTGCCCAATGTGGACTCCACCTTTCCAATTAATACTAGTGATGACAGTATCTTTATTCCATTTTCATTACAGCATAAAAGTACAGTAGCCTAGGAGATCTAGGAGGTGGAAAGATGTGCCTGTTTCATCTGTGTTGAAACACAATTATTGGAATTGTACATTGGCATTGTCCTTCTCTGTTATAAATGGAAGTGCCTTATTTGTCTATTATTCAAGAGTATCTTTTATTCATCTTTGCAGCCTTTCTGCAAATAGTTCTACGTGCTTAGACTGTATTGGTTCTTGAATGTTTCAATCCAGCCATTGAGTTTGTTTATTTAATTTTGTTTTATTAACAATACTGTCCATTGCCAGGATCACATCAGCGCCCCTAGTGTGCCAAAATTTCATCCTTAAGGAGCTCTTTCACATACTAGTAAATCTATTGATAGGAGCTTTTGCTTTTAAGCACCCTTAAAAACCATTGGCCTGAGCTGCATTTGTTTTGAACATGTTACCTTGTAATCAATAAACCAGTGCCTAATAAACTGAAGTATCCCAGACTAACATTAAGTAAATCCTTTCATGGAAGTGTTGAAAACAGTGTTGTTGTATAAATTAAATTAATTGGGAGTCGACTCCCAATTAATTTAACTAACATTAAGTGCTTGAAATATGAAAGCTCCTCTGTGACACAAATGCTCTGCCTTAGCACAAACTAGAGTGCTGTCAATTAGTATAGTATATCAATAGTCCTTACTCATAGGAATATAATTTTGAGTTGAACTAGTGCTCATATTTCATATATTGCTAGTGTTTACCTAGAACGCATTCCATTAGGACCTTCCTAATATCCACAGCTAATGCTGACTGTTGAATTTTATTTGGTGAACTCCTTGGAGGCAATAGGGGCATCTCTCTTGGTATCTTGATGAACTTGTAGTTTGGGTTCTCTTCAAAGGTGGCATCTTAATTGAAGAGTTTTTCTTCATATTTTGTTTTATAACTTTTTGTATGTGTTTAATGCAGTTGGACCCCAAACAGTTTTTAATAAATGGATTTTTTGTTCTGTATCATGGTTTTTATTCAAAAAATGGTGCGCTATTGCCGATTTGTCTAATTTGTTTTCTTAATGTTCCTAAAATGCTATTTGTTTAGCCAAAGTAATGTTCTTTGAAGACTTTTTGGAAAAGGTGTGTATATTTCATCCCAGAGCTAGACACATTATTTATTTTTATTCATGATTTCCCTCCCTCTGATAGAGCAAGAATGACGTCATAGTTGACTGGTTAGTCTATCTTGAAATCATAGTACCCTCTACAGAGAAGAAGCGGTAATGCTTGCACAACAGTAAGCAAATTACAGCACTCTGAGTGTAGTAGTGTCATAACTAATACAACCAGCCTCCTCTTTCACCCCTCCTATGGTAATCGTGATTAACATTCTAGTACATTATGTATAAGTAGCATATTTTTACTCTAAAGATTACCATAATTGACCACTGCATCTTCATGGTTGAATGTTACTTTCGTACTTGCACTAAAATTAGTGTGACATGTAAATATAATTTAAGCCACTGTATAGAGGAGTTTATGCAATGCTATTCGGCATTCAGACAAGTCCCTTGGAGTGTAATGTTGTCAAGTGTTCAGGTACCATCGAATTGACATACTTTGGTTTGCATCATAAACATCTTATCTTTTTTCAGTATATGATATGAACTTTTTGTCATTCTCACACTAAATTAAAAGGTCTATTAATGTTGGTATCCTTATGTTTTTGAAAACCCCATAGGCGCATCAAATATTTCCAGCATACAGAATCAGTAGCTCGCAAAAGGAGAGACATTGAACGCTAGAAAGTGACTGGCCCCAATCTAGAAGCAATAAGACATTTGCAGCAGCTAGTTATGGAGGTGGGACTTTTCATCGCTTCTTGCCATACAACAGTTGGGAAGGTGCTGCAACTCTGCCTCTATAAAATCCCATGGTTGCATAAGTTGCAAAAGCAAGACTTACCAGCCTGTGTAAAATTTTGCAACTATTTCCTGGAGTATTTTGAGAATGATGAGCAACTCAATCTATTCTTCACCTCAGACTGGTTCAAGCTGTCAACACACAAAATGCCGACATATGGGGTTCTGAGCCTCCAAATCAGTTTGTGGAAATTGCACAGTATTAATAAAAAATTGGCATCTTGTCTTCCATGTCACAACAGTGAATAATCGGCCCAATTTTCTTTGGAGGAAGATTAAAATCTCGGCGATATAGGAAGGAAATTTTAACCGAGTTTATTGACCAACTGGATGAAAATGAAAAATCAAATGGCTGTTTCAGCAGGATGGCGCTCCTTCACATACCACCAGTGGTACAATAGCTTTCCTTGAAAGATGTTTTACTGGGAGTTCCTGGCAAAGTTCCAGATCATATTTTCCTGAATGTGCTCAGCATGAATAACCTGAATTATTGTGTTTTCATTCAAGTTGTGTTTTCAATCACAGATTCATTAGCAATCCTGTGTGGCCACCAAGCTCTCCAGATCTTACCCCATTGGAGTTTTTCCTCTGGGGCTGTCTCAAAGATTGGGTTTATTTGAGGTGGCCCAAGACTTTAGAGCAACTATAGCAGATAATTATGTATGAGATGACCACAATTACACCTGCAATGCTGCAAGCTGCGTATGAGCATATGATGCAGAGTAAGGAAGTGTCTTGCTCCCAATGGCGATCATGTTGAACCATTCGTTTAAAGAAGCACTAATATTTAATTTGCCACATTGGCTCAGCTTTATTTATTTACTTATTTGTGTTCAGCTATTTCTTGCATTTAATTCCCGTAAAGCTGTTCACAGAAGTTAATGTTTAACAATTATTGATTTCATTATTTTAATAATCGTATAGAAGCAGCTCATATTTGGTTAATTTACAACTGTTTCTTGCCCACCTCCGTGGTATGAGGTAGCGTGTGTGTGCCTTACACTCAAGAGGCTGCAAGATCGAATCTCACAAAAGATGAGTTACCTGGATAAGGTTTTTTCCAGGGTTTTCCCTTGTCAGGTAACTCTGAGCTCTAGGGATCCTGGACTCATTTGGGTATCATATCACCTGTTTCATTCATTAATTTACTCATTCATCCATCGTTTGATATAATTTGCACTGTTAAAAGTACAAAAAAATTCTGTTTTTTTACTAAAATGTTTTGAAACTAATACTGTTATTAATTTGGCATTCCTATGTTAAATTGGCAAGATACTGTTTATATTTATCCGTCATTTATAGTGTTCACATTCATTAAAACAAACTACAACAGTTATCATATCTACGCACCAGGCAAAATTATGCACCTTTGTATTAAGCAGGCACGCCCCAGCTCTCAAATAGTATATTTACCTGCCAGTAGAGGGAGGCCTCAAAGCAACCGTCAACACATCAAATACAATATCAAACCCCTAGGGAAATCTTATATAAACTCCAATAGGGATGCTGCTGATGTCAAATTTTGCTCTGTAAATCACATAAAAAATGAACGACATATATATGAAGGAAAACTCTTCAATTTTGACACCACCTTTGAAGAGAAGCAAAAATATCAAGACACCCCTATCGCCTTCAAGGAGTTCACCAAATCAAAACTCAAAAGTTGATGTTAACTGAGGATATTAGGTAGGTCCTAACAAAACGCGTTCTAGGTGAACACTAACAATATATGGAGCAGTACTAGTTTGACTCAAAATGATGTTAATGTTGAAATATGACTGACCTTGTTGTTTGTTGTAGC
This sequence comes from Mantis religiosa, assembly GCA_030765055.1. NCBI lineage: Eukaryota > Metazoa > Arthropoda > Insecta > Mantodea > Mantidae > Mantis > Mantis religiosa. The sequence continues at coordinate 558,620 of JAUKNK010000245.1, forward strand.
CTGTAGTTTTCTCTGTGTTTATGGAGCATGAACGTCTTTACTAAGTTGTCAACTGTTGGGGTTTCAAAATTAATTCTTCGACATTCATTGCCATTAAGCTTAACTTTGTACATACTCTGTATTATAGTGTAATAATTTGTATTGCATCTTCTTGACGTTGTCTATTGCTGTAAAGCTCAATGACAATAAAACTTTATTATTATTATTATTATTATTATTATTATTATTATTATTATTATTATTATTATTATTATTATTATTATTATTATTATTATTATTATTATTATTTATTATTATTATTATTATTTATTATTATTATTTATTATTATTATTTATTATTATTATTATTATTTATTATTATTATTTATTATTATTTATTATTATTATTTATTATTATTATTTATTATTATTATTATTTATTATTATTATTTATTATTATTATTTATTATTATTACTATTACAACTATTACTATTATTGCTATTACTATTATTGCTATTACTATTATTGCTATTACTATTACTACTATTACTATTATTACTATTACTATTACTACTATTACTACTACTACTATTATTACTATTACTACTATTACTACTAATACTATTACTACTATTACTATTATTATTATTATTATTATTATTATTATTATTATTATTATTATTATTATTATTATTATTATTATTATTATTATTATTATTATTATTATTATTATTATTACAATTACTATTATTACTATTATTATTACTATTATTAATTGTCATCATTATTATTATATTTATTATTATTATTATTATTATTATTATTATTATTATTATTATTATTATTATTATTATTATTATTATTATTATTTTATTTGGTCTTTGTGTTTCTATAAGATGCTCTCTTATTTTGTGTATGTTTGTTGTGACCTGTCATACTTTTTAACAAGAAACAGACAGACTGACTAATAAATTTTGAAATCTGCATTAGTTTGCAATTTAGTAAAGTTCATTGTTCCATCATCTGAGAGAAGGCTGCCTGCAGCTACAACCAACAATGGCAGTTGGATTTTTGTTGTTGAAAATGGAAGCAACTCTTTCTAAAACTTGTCCTGCAGAAATTAAAAATAAATTATGTATGAAAAAACTGACTACTAGAAAACTAGTAGTGACAAAAAACTATTATAATTGGGATTTCACCTGCTATGGGGACAAAAATTGTATACATAAATAAATTTAATTACCTTTATAACAAATACCAACGAAAAAATATCATGGTAGCTCATTGGTTAGAGAAGATGGAGGAAGACCAGGAGATCCAGGATTCAAATCCTGGCTGTGTCATTGAATTTGACAGTTTGATACTACATGTACAAAACCTTGTCCTACCCACACTAGTGTGAAAGAACAAGTAATTGGCCTAATAGTCTGTCTAAACTCTGAATCAAAATAGCAAATACAACTGGAAAGAAAAAAAAGTTGTGGTTGTTCATTGGTTAGAGAAAATAAGGGAGACCAGGAGATCCATGGTTTAAATCCTCAATTTGGCATTACATTTATCAGTATGACTCTTAAGTTAACAATACCTTATCCTACACATGCTAGTGTGAAATAACAGTTAATCTCCAGTAATTGGTGTAATAATATGTCTAAACTATGAATCCTATTACTTAAAGTACTTACAGAATTGTAAGTCACTTAAGGTATGTTACCTCATATGTATAAGGCTATCCTTGTGGTTCAGCGCTAAACTATGAGTTGGTTGGAGAATTTAATATTGTGCTGGCATGTTGCCATGTAGCTAAGTGGTTAGAGCAACCAGATGGAGATGGGGATATCCATGGTTCAAATCCTCCTTATGGCATTTAATGTTTGTTTGATTCTACCTTTACAATAAAAAATCTGTCTTTATAACTATTATCTGCTTCTGTTTGCAGAAAAAATTCATCATAGGTTTCAACTGCTATTAGGTATTGAAGTGCAATTTCTTGCTGGTTTATTCCAAACATAGATATGGCAAAAAAAAAAAAAAATCGCCCATTTGTCCCTTGGCAATGACAGTGTTCTGCAGTAACATATAAGGTTCATATTCAAAGAATTTGAAAAACATACTTAAAACAATTGTGTTCTTGCTACTAGTTGAAGACTTACTTTGTTATGCTTATCTTAACATGCCTGCATAGAAACAGAAGCACAAGATATGTTGCCATCAGCCATCACAACAGAGCAATCTGACTCAAGTGCCTTGCATTCAAGCCTTCTTTAAAGAACATCTGAGTTGGGTGTAATGTATCATGGTAGTAGTTGAGTGCATCATTGGAAACTTAGAAAACCAATTTCTTTTAAGTCAGCAGTAATGTGATTGAAGTCATAATTATTCTTTTCTGTTTTTTGAGTTTAATTTATGAGTCACTATGTTTACAATCAAACTTCACTTACTTGTTGTATAATTGAAACGTTTTCAAGATCATTCGATCTCATCCTCAGCTGTTTGGTGACTAAATGAACATTCCTCTTCTTCCACTACTACGGTGCTTCGATCCCTCTGCCATCTGGTGCTAGGGGCACTAAGTTTTAATACTTCATTTAAAGCTGGGATTTCAAAATTTATAACTTTATCACAGTTTTTGGTTATGAATATTTTTACCCAAATATCCAATTCTATGGGTGTACTTAAAGATTTTAACAGTTTAATGTTATGGCCAATGTTGTGGTTTTCTGTCCAAAAATGGCGTGACACTGCAGATTTTTCTGGTTTTTTTTCAACTTTATGTTCCTCTGGTGTTCTTTTTTTCCTGGTTAACAAGTTTCTGTTAGTTTGTCCTATGTAGCTTTTTTTCACAGGTTTCACAATTTATCTGATAAATTCCCGATTTCAAAGTGTTGGGGATTGAATTATTTAGTGGTTTATTTAGCAGGTTCTTCAGACTGAATTTGTTTTGGGGTCTAGTTTTAAGTTTAGTCTTTTGAAGATTCACTCAAATTTTCTAAAAGCCCATGGATGGTAGGTGAATTTTCTATATTGCCAATGTGTGTTTTAAGTGATATGAGAGTGGTATTTTTTGATATTATCTTCAGTTTTTCCTTTCTATTCATCATGTTCCTTATGATGGCTGGGTTGAATCCATTTAATACTGCTATCTCTTTTATGTGTTGTTCTTTCAAAAACTCCTCGTTACTCAGTGGGATGTTGTATAGCTGGTGAATTAGACTTCTAAAGGCAGCTAGTTGATGTGAAACTGGGTTTATTCATTTTTCTATATGTAATTATCAATGTGTGTGATTCTTGTATATTCCAAAATCTACACCATGACCATTTCTAGTTATCTTGAGGTCCAAAAAGGGTAGGGTGTTGTCTCTTTCTACTTCCATTGTAAACTGGATGTGATTATCTTGCAGGATTAATAATTTTAGAAACAGAAAAATCTGCAGTGTCACACCATTTTTGGACAGAAAACCACAACATTGGCCATAACATTAAACTGTTAAAATCTTTAAGTACACCCATAGAATTGGATATTTGGGGAAAAATATTCATAACCAAAAACCGTGATAAAGTTATAAATTTTGAAATCCCGGCCGTAAATGAAGTATTAAAACTTAGTGCCCCTAAGACCAGATGGCAGAGGGATCGGGGCACCGTAGTAGTGGAAGAACAGGAATGTTCAATTTAGTCACCAAACAGCTGAGGATGAGATCGAATGATCTTGAAAACGTTTCAATTATACAACAAGTAAGTGAAGTTTGAGTGTAAACATAGTGACTCAAAAATCAAACTCAAAAATGAAGAATACTTCACTGTTAATAATGCTTCTGCTTTTAATATTTATTCTCTTCTGTGTCGTAGATGTTATTTATTACTGAATGCATCCTCAATTTTTTACTTTGATATGGAATTGATATCTTTGTGTGTGTGTTGCTGTTGTGTTGTACTTGAATGCACACAGTTATGCTTGTAACTTGTGCCATGTTACTTTGTTTTGATCAGGTTCACTCTAAGGGTGAAAAAAATATAGTTATGAAGCACTACTGTTACAAATGTGGCAAGTTCAAAAATTTCAAAATCTGATGCACTGAGCTCACAGCAGAATGAAAAATAACCAAGCAATGAAAATATACAGTCAAACCTAACATTTTTCTAAGTATTTAGAAAATGTAACCTTATATAGGTATTTACCATATATTGGAGTTAACATTTTTTCCTTTAAAAGAAAAAGAAAGAGGCTTTTGCTAATTCACAAATCGATTCTTAGACAGTTTTCCACACTGGCATGTTTTGATATTTTTACGGACTAGTTTCAGGAGCTCTTGCTTCCATTTTCAACCTTGAAAACAAAGTGTTGTTGCTTGCGGTCTTCTCCCCTGTGATGGGACTATGAAATTATCAAATTATTGACTGCTGGCATTTCAAAGGCTATTACTTGGTCTTTGTGTTTCCATATTAAGATTTTATCCCACATCAATTCGTTATGGTTTATCACCCCCAAATCCAAAATTATTAAAAGATGTGACATTAAAATGTGTTGTTGTTTTCAAATGCTAGGCTTTGGCAATGAAGCCATTAGCTTTCTTGCTGTCCAATATTTCTGTGTAGTGGATCAGGCAGGTAGGGCTTCACAGGTTAGAAGATGTTCTTCAGTCATATCCTCTTCTTTGTTGCACGGAGGACAATTTGGACTTGTATAAATTCCTGTTCTGTGTAAGTTTTTGGCCAAATAATCATGTTCCGTAAGTAATCTAAAATTTGCTACTGCAGATTTACGTGGGATTTCTAGGATAATTTCTGGATTTTTAATTAAAATGTTCCATTTTTTATCTTTGGCTTCGTTAGAAATTGATTGGTTTTGTTTGTTTTTATATTTGCTTTTAATTAATCCTTTTATAGATGTAAAGGGTAAGTTTTTACTTTTGTTCTGAATTAAATTGGCACCTTGTTTGGCAAGAAAATCAGCTGATTCATGTCCAGCAATTCCACAATGTGCAGGTATCCACTGTAATATAATTCTTTTCTGTAGTTTTTGAAGTTGTTGGATCATTTTGTGACACTCTTTAATTTGGATTGACCTCATTTTATATGAACTTATTGCATATAATGCTGCTTTAGAATCAGAAAGTATGACAGCATTTTTGAATTTATCTATTCTGCATAGAAGGTGCTGGAGTGAAATATGAATAGCCGATACTTCTGCACATCAAAATTTGTTGTGTGGTATCCTGCTGGTTGATAGAATGAGAATAGTGCATACGTAATTCCTGCTCCTGAGCTGTCCAAGTTAGATCCATCTGTGTAGATATGTAACCATTCTTCAGGTGGATACCTATTGTTCACAGTTTCTAATGCTAGTGCTTTTAGTACAGGTTTGAAAGTTTCAGATTTTGTAACTATTTGTTCTAAATCTAATTGAATATTAATTGGTTCAAAATTCAGTGGGTTTTCTTTGATTAAAATGTTTTCTTTAGAATTAGGAAGATTTAGAACTGCTTTTAATTCCGTAACTTTGTGTAGGAAACTTGTTTATGCTTTCATCTTGATTGGTTGTAGTAATCTTTTCTCCCATTTTGTTGTTTTTAACCGCAACATTTTTTCATGTTGTATTAGTGCCTGCTCCTCTAAAGTTAGATGTATTGGATAGTTCCAAGTTAAGGCTTGCATTATGTGATTGGAGTTGATTTTACTGCACCAGTTATTAGTTGCAGGGTCTGATTTTGGCATACTTCTAGGTGATCTATGTTAGAACTGTTTGCTGTAATTATTACCTCTGCATTATAAAGATGTATTTGTTTTGATGAATGTTATGTATGTGGTGTTCAGTGTCTCCTGATTACTGCCCCACTTGACTCCAGCTAATCTTTTCAAAATTGAAAATTTTTTGGTTGATTTGTTTACTACTGCTTCAATGTGATGTCTCCAAGATAATTTTGAATCAAAAATTGTTCCTAAATATTTTGTTTCATATGTTTCAGGTTTGTTTTCTTGAACTGCATATTTAGTTTAGGGATTTTCTTTTTTAAGCTAAATATTTGGAATGTTGTTTTATCAGTATTTATTTTCATCAAATTGTTGTCAGTCCACTTTTCCAATAGTATCAGAGCCTTTTCCATTGCAGTTTTGGATTTCTCCATCTTTGGGGAAGATGTCCACATGATCATGTCATCTGTAAAAAGAGCTGTCTTTATTTCTGTGTTTGATACAGCCGAGGGAAGATCATTAATATAGATGTTGAACAGGGTTGTACTCAGTACTGCACCTTGTGGTAGGCCCATTTTTACTTGTTGGAATTTGGTTGTACTGTCATTGTATTTTGTAGCACAGAAACGTTGAGAGAGAAATTGAGTGATCCAATTTAACATGTTATCTTGAATGTCTAGTTTTGAAAGTTTCTCAAGAAGTTTATGCCTCCATACTGAATTGAATGCTTTTTCAAAATCAATGAAAACTGATGATGTTTCTTGATTTTTGTGGAAAGATTCTTTGACATCTTGGGATAGTTAAATTGTATTTTCATTAGTAGATAGTGTTGTCTGAATCCTGTTTTAGCAGTTGTTAATATGTTATTACTTTCTAAGAACCAATTTAGCCTTTTAAGTTTGAATTTATGAGTCACTATGTTTACACTCAGTCTTCACTTACTTGTTGTTGTATAATTGAAACGTTTTCAAGATCATTCGATCTCATCATCAGCTGTTTGGTGACTAAATGAACCTCCCTCTTCTTCCACTACTACGGAGCTCCGGTCACTCTGCCATCTGGTGTTAGGGGCACTAAGTTTTAATACTTCATTTAATGCCGGAATTTCAAAATTTATAACTTTATCACGGTTTTTGTTTATGAATATTTTTTCCCAAATATCCAATTCTATGGGTGTACTTAAAGATTTTAACAGTTTAATGTTGTGGCCAATGTTGTGGTTTTCTGTCCAAAAATGGTGTGAAACTGCAGATTTTTCTGTTTGTTTCAACTTAATGTTCCTCTGGTGTTCTTTTTGCCTGGTTAACATGTTTCTCTTAGTTTTTCCTATGTAGCTTTTTTCACAGGTTTCACAATTAATCTGATAAATTCCTGATTTCAAATTGTTGGGGATTGTATTTTTCAGTGGTTTATTTAGCAGGTTCCTCAGACTGAATTTGTTTTGGGGTGCTAGTTTTAAGTTTAGTCTTTTGAAGATTCGTTCAAATTTTCTAAAAGCCCATGGATGGTAGGTGAATTTTCTATATTGCCAATTTGTGTTATTAAGTGGTGTGAGAGTGGTATTTTTTTATCTTATCTTCAGTTTTTCTTTCCTCTTCATCATATTCCTTATGATGGCTGGGTTGAATCCATTTAATACCTCTATGTCTTTTATGTGTTGTTGTTCTTTCAAAAATTCATCCTTACTCAGTGGGACGTTGTATAGCCGGTGAATTAGACTTCTAAAGGCAGCTAGTTGATGTGAAACTGGGTTTTATTCATTTTTCTTTATGTAATTATCTATGTGTGTGGGCTTCCTGTATATTCCAAAATCTACACCATGACGATTTCTAGTTATCTTGAAGTATTAAAACTTAGTGCCCCTAACACCAGATGGCAGAGTGACCGGAGCTCTGTAGTAGTGGAAGAAGAGGGAGGTTCATTTAGTCACCAAACAGCTGATGATGAGATCGAATGATCTTGAAAACGTTTCAATTATACAACAACAAGTAAGTGAAGACTGAGTGTAAACATAGTGACTCACAAATTCAAACTTAAATATGAAGAATACTTCACTGTTAATAATGCTTCTGCTTTTAATATCTACAATTTAGCCTTGCTGAAATCATACGTTCTGCTGTTTTTGCAATGACACTTGTTAAGAAGATTGGTCTGTAGTTATTTAGTCAGATACTTTGTCTTTCTTTAGAATAAGAATAATTATTGCTGTTTTCCACTCTGTAGGTACAGTAGAGGTCCATGATATATTAAATAATTTTAGTAATACCTTTCTTTCCTGTGGTCCTAGGTGTTTCAGAAATTCAGCATGTATTTTATCTGGTCCAGGAGACTTTTTATCTTTCAACTCATGGATGGCATAATTTAGTTCCCTTATGGTGAATTCTTTGCTGAATACATCATTTGTTTATTCTGGGCACGTTTTAAATTTTTTGAGATCTTTTTTTAATCTGCCTTTGTTTTCTTTTTGCTTCAGAAGGAAGGTCTTGCTGAGAGCTGTAATACTTATGAAGTAAGTGTTTTTCCATTTAGTTTGAGTGGTTCTTTCCTTGTTTCTTTCTGACGGTTAATTTTACATATATATCTGTATAGTTTTTTTTACATCTTTTCTATAATCAGCTTTTCCAATAAATTTACTGAAAGCTTTTTTTTTTTTTTTTTTGGCAATATGAATTTCTTTTTTACAATTTGCTGCCTTTCTTCGCCATTCCTGTGTATCTGTTGGGTTATTGGACAATTCTGCTTCTTTCCTTGCTATGTTCCTTTCTTCTTTTAACTTTAATAGTTCTGTATTCCAAAAGAGTTTGTAATTTTTAGTTTTTCTTCTTGGCATCCATTTTTTTGCTGCTTCAAGAATTATATTTGTTATTGTTTTATTGAGTTTATCTACAGATGCTTAATGTTGAGCAGAATAAAGATTTTGTTCAGTTTCCTCAGCAAATTTTGTCCAATTTGCTTTTCTAAAATTCCAAGAGTATTTCAACTTTGGCCTGCTAATATTTTGTTTGTCTTGAAGTATTATGGTTGCAATGACTGCTCTATGATCAGATCCTATGTCTTCAATGATTTCACGTGTTGTCTTATCTTTTAAATCTGAAGATACTTATCTCAGGTTTGGATTAGTGCACTGGCCATTATAGTGTAAGTATGTGGGGCAATCCCCCCATTCTTGTAGATAAGATATAAAGTGTTAGAAGTTAATAAATTTTCAATAGTTTTGCCACAGGCATTGTAGACTTTGTATCCATATTTTGGTGAATGACCATTGAATCATCAATCAAAATTGTTTTACAGTGTCGCCTTTTACATTAAAATGTAGTCCCTCAAAAAATATGAATTTAAATGACATAGTGTGGAAAGCTGACTATAAATTGTTTTATGAATTAATTTAGATGTCACTATTACTAAATTCCTCCATATGTCAGGTAGTTTTTGCTAATTTGATATTTATAATTACAGAAGTCCCTTCGGGCTTAAAGGGGGGACACACATGAACATTGCAGTTTGCATCACTTTGCCAACAAATACTTGATGTTCTTTGATGTCAGCGGTTTACAGCTGATTCTTATCGCAACCTGCAGGAGTGCAGGGTTAGAAAAGCACTCTGCTCATATGCATTAATTAAACTAAATCAACTAATTAAAGAAACTGCTAAAGAAAAATTATAAAATGTATTTTGTTGGCAAAATCTTAAAATTATCTAAGTCATTAGATAAAGGCATGGCATCCAGCTCAGAATCAGAAGTAGTTGTATCACTTAAAGAGTCCAGGTTTATAACCAGACTCTCCATCACTTGGGCGCATATACCATCAATTGGCCACATGGCGCTGATAACCTCTGCAGTTCAGCTCCCTTGATCAACCATCTACCAATAACTGTATGTACAGTATCAGAGAAATTCTGAAGAATGGATTTTCTTGAAGTTACAGCCTGTCTCAAATTAATGGAGCAGGTCTAACATTTGCGTACAATTTTTTTTACTACAGTTTGCTTGAAAAATTTGCGGATCTGTTGAGGCGGTTTTATTTTCAAGTAAATACAGTAATTTTTTAACATATTCTAGAACGGGGATTATTTGAATATTCTGTACATTTTAAAATTATATGCAGGATCTGTGAAGCAAAGCTACACATTACATTAAATTAAAAGCTGCATTAATCAAATTAAGTAAAAGTCAGTACTTCAAAGTTCTGTGTTAAATGTAGGTTAACGCTATAAATGGAATCATTATGAGGGTTTAATGTATATAATCTTGAAAGGAATATAAGCATTGCATTGAGGTAGAAGCATTGGATTTTTTCTTCCAAAATTTAAAGAATGGGAAAATGTGGGACCTCTACTGTTCTAGTTAGGGACACCAGCGGCATTTTTCATGAATACTGTAGTGTACCAGACATCTGGTATATCCACCAACTGATATAATTTTTATAACATGCACTGTGCATTTAACCAATCTTTTAATGCCTGTATGTCACATTTTTCAAGAAGACCATAGTATTTAATTTTTCTGAAACAAATTGAGCAGCCTACTTTCTGTAGCATTTTATTATAAAGCAAGAAGTTGAGCCTTCAACTTATTTCTTAATTCTGCATACCTGTAGACACTGCACTTCTAGATGATTATCAGTTTTATTTTTAAATGCTGGTTGATATTACAGGTATAAAGCAGTATCTTAAGGCAAGAGGCTCCACTGACAGCGCAACACTCAATGTGACTGAAGACTGTCTCAAGGGAGCATTGGATCCTTATGGGGAGGAGGGTTCAGACAGAGATGAAGCTGAAGGGGATGATGAAGAAATGGAACAAGGAACAAGTGATAATGAAGATGTAAGTTGTACATTTTCCATGATGACTAAAACAGGAACCTAACAGTTACTAATGAAGGAAAACTGTATTGCTTGTGGCATAACACTCCCTTAATTACCTTGCATGCTTATTCATTACCTCTATCATATGAACTGGGCAATTTTACTCGAATCAATTGGAGAAATGGTATGGGGAATTGAATATCTGCGAGGCAGGAGTAATTTAATTGGTAATTCAAGAACAAGTAATAGCACAATGCCTTAAGACTCCTGGATCAACAATAAACTTTACATGGTAGCAGATAATGATGAAGGTAAACTGCATTATGCTCCCCTATTAACATTTTAAAGTACTCCTTCCATTCTTTTGGTTTAATATTCGTTTTAGTAACATACTTGTTATAAGCTGATATTTAGCATTTTCTGTACCTTAGTAACATTACTTGCATTCAAAATCAGGATATACTCATTCTTTTTATTTCACTCTCTTTCTTACTCTCTAGCAATGCATTACAAGGGTCGTTTGATAAGTCTGGTGAAAATCCAATATGTTTTTACATTAACATCTCACCTTATTTCTCGACATAGTCTCCATTGATATACACTTGGTATAGCTATGTTCCAGGCTTTTCATCCCATCAGAAAAATAGGTTCCATCAAGATTTGCAAAATACTCTTTGACAGTGACTGTCACTTCTTCATTTGATGAAAATGTACTACCACCAAGCCAAATTAGCAAGTTTATAAACAGCAAGATGTCACTTAGGGTTAAGTCTGGTGAATAAGGTGGATGAGGAACCAATTCAAAGCCCAACTCATGCACTTTCGCCATTGTGATTGCCATTGTGTGTGATGATGCATTATCGTGGTGAAAGAGCACTCTTTTTGTATTTCAATATCAGTCTCTTTTCAGTCAACTCATACTGGAAACGATCCAACAATGAAGCATAATAAGCTCCAGTTGTGGTTCTGCCTTTTTCCAAGTAGTATTTGAGGATTATTCCTTGAGAATTCCAAAAAGCTGTGGCCATCACCTTACCAGCTGACAAAATGGTCCTTGCCTTCTTTGGTGCACTTACTTCAACCTTTGTCCATTGTCTTTGTCCAGTCCAGCCCTTTAAATGAAAATGTTTAATAACAGCATGAAACTCTTTGCTATGTTGTGGTTTGCTAACATAAATATTTTTCCTTGTTGGCATTCTTTACTATATTTAGGTTCCAATAATGATATATATTGATTTTCAGTTTTTCCCATTTAAAGACCATATGCTCTATAGTATTATTTTCCCTTCCCCTACACTTCCTTCTATGGCCTCTAGTTGAATTTTTACACCCACTGCCAGAGGGAAGCAGCTTGTTTGGTATAAAATTTAAAACCTTAGAATTATTTAATAAATGTCCCAAATTGACAGGCCATAATATATAATCTGTAATACTTTTGCTGCTTTTGCTAACAGTAAAGCCACCCTGTACATCTTCACCATACCTGTCATTTAAAATTTCTAAAATATTCACTTCACAAAATTTAATGATCTTTCCACTCGCCTTATCTATACATTTGTCTCTGCCATGCCTGACAAGCTTACCTTTTATTCTTACATTGTCTCCAGATATTGTATCACTGGTTACTTTCATGTTACTCTCTCCTATCCTAACATTAAAATCTCCCATTATTACCTCCATACTTCCATCTGCCCACCTCGGTAGCGTAGATGGTAGCATGTCTACCTCACGTATAAGAGGTCCCGAGTTCGAATCTCGGTTAGGGTGGGTTATCTAGATAAGGTTTTTTCCAGGGTTTTCCCTTATCCTGAAAGACGAATGTCAGTTAACTCTGAGTTCTATGGACCCTGGGCTCATTTAAGCATCATTTCACCCATTCTATTCATTGTCCGATGTGACTTAACAATGGAGGAAAAAAAAATAAAAACTAAAGTTAAAAAAAAAAAAAAAACCCTACCATATTTCTCTCTTAGAATTCGTCATTCTCTAAAGAACACATCTGGGTTACAATACTGTGAGGTTATCAGAAGTATATATGCCATATCGAGACATATAACAGTCCTCAATCTGTTTATCTTCAATTATTACCCCCCAAAAAATTTATCATTGTAGAGCTTGTATCTTTTACTACTTTCCTCAGGGATTTTTTAACAATGAAACTCTCATTGCCGGATGCTCAACACTTCCTTGCCACATTTTCTCCTCTTATCCCACTATGTGTAAAGCCAATTTACATCTACATTTTCTTTCCTTAATCATGTTTCTACAACTCCCTATCTGTGTTTTCCAACATTGTTTCAATTTTCCCATGCATATTTTATTCAGACCCTTACAGTTCCTGAAACTGATTTTTTCAGACTCTCCTTTCCCTGTTGTGATCCAATCCTACTTATGAACCTATCAAGCACAGTCTTACTCCTCGGTTCTATTCCAGAGAAATGTAGAAATATAATAATAGTTTTATGAAGTATAATAGTAACATGTTAAATTTTATTTTCATTGTAGTATTCATAGGTTTCATCAGATACTTAATTTGAAGTTTTTTGGACATTATCTTTTCCTTATAGTTTAATGAACAATTGGAAACTGTGTAAAAAATACGACTCAACTATAATTTAGTAATTTGAAACTGTTTTATTCCATTGCTTTTGTCTCTGCAGTCCCTTTAAGTATTTGGTGATGACTATCGATTGTGGCTAAATATATATTAAACAAACCAAACAAAAGCTCTATCAACAGTAACACTTTCTTTTTGTTGAATTTAGAATGAGTCACACTATCTTAAAACATACTTTGCCTTTCTTACTATCAAGAATGTGTTAGTTTTTTAAATCCTCCCAATAAAGTAGTTAAAAATAAATAAAACGTTTATAAGAACTTTATTATTCTGCCAATAAATGAGAGCATAACCAAATTCAAACGGGAGAGAAGAAAGAACCAGCTTCAGTCATTGATTTGCTTATCAGATTAATACCCAAATGTTAATTTTTAACAAATTACTAAGTGAACATTATAACAGATAAATATAGCGTCAATTAGGTTAGAAATTTTAACTGTTCTTTACAATAATGTTGAATATGAACATCTTTTCAATCTGATGAGAAAGAATCCTTTTCAGTTTATTGACATCTAATAAGACATTGAAATTAGTTTCTCAGTTGAAATACGGCAGTACTGGTGTATTTTTATAGCATTCTTTCTGCAATAAGATTTAACAATGTTAATTGAAAAAAGCAGACTACAAATAGTTTTTTCAATTAATTTTGATGTACATAATTCTTCAACTGTCATGATATAAGATGATATTGCCAAACAACACCTTTGGATGAATAGTTTAGTTATTTTTGTGAATAATGCTGTCTTGTTTAGTTTTGTTATTTTGTGAATAATGTTCCCTTTTCTCAATCTACGATGGTGATTAAAATATAAACATTAATTGTTGTGTATCACAGAGTTACCACTTCTGAGTGTGGCAGCTGAGTGTGGGGTCGAAGGTCAGTTTATTAGGAAGGGGGAACTTGCTTGGTTAGTTACTCTGCAAGGTTCTGGCATTAGTACAGCCATGTTTGAGCAGGAGGTTCCTTTGACTGTTGCGCAAAGCATTATAATAAAGTTTTTAACCAATGAAGGGGTTAAACCTTTGAAAATTTCAACTTGTTTAAGGGTACAGTTTGGGGACACTACATTGTCCCAGAGTCAAAGTGTCTGCTTGGGCAAGAATATTTAAGGGCACCTAAGGATTTGTTGAACATGAAAGTCATGCTCGATGCCAAAAGTCAAGTCTCACAAGTGACATCATGCCGTTCGAGAGCTTACTAAAAACAATTGCCACTCCCCTGTTTAAAAGATACCATCAGGAGTGGGTGTCAGCATTGGTAGTGCTCATAAAATTATTTGAAAAAAATAGTGCTCGATGGATTCCAAAGTTAATCAAGGAGAAAAATCAGGCTGGGTTGGAGATCTATGAGAGGCTTCTGAATCAACTTTGGCAAGAGGGCAAGGATTTTTTGAGGCGCATCATTGCGTGTGATGAGACATGGGTGCGTAATTGAACTCCAGAATCCAAAATTGCAAGTGAAGAGTGGCAACAAAAGGATGAAGGCTGCCCAGTGAAGGCCAAAAGGTGCCACACAGTTATAAAAGTATTGTGTGTTATGCAACAGACGAAGAAACTTCCTATTCACTTAGGGCTGTACTGACGCCGAAACCTAGCAGAGTAGCTAACAAACCTAGTTTCCCCCTTCTAACATACTGACCTTCGACCCCTCACTCCACCGTCAAACTCAGAACTGCTTACTCCATGATATGCAACAATTACTATTTATATTTGCTCACCCTTGTATAAGATATACATGCAGTAGTCTTCCGTTTGGTCAAGGATAATTAATGTACTTTGTTTCTGTGTATAATATGTTACACATAGTTTCTGTGCTTTTACTGCAAGGAAAATGTAATGCATTTGAAACTTTTATGTAATCACAGAATTATCAAGCTTCTCAGAATTTGGCAAATATATATTAATGTATGTACCTCTCTTTAAATGCCAAAAGATAAGGCTTTTCTTTTGACTGAAATGTCCCATAGTTTTAGATATTGAACCCATAATAATTTTAATATTTGCCGGAATACATTACCTATACAATCTTTGTAGTTTCAAAAAAAAAAAAAAGGAATGTGGCACACATGCTTGGTAAGATTGTTAATCCTTCAACAGCCCCCAGGATTTTACAACAGAGAGACTTACCCTCCTATGTTAATGGGCTAAGGTTATTGTTGAATTTTTGGGTAGCAAAAATTCAGTGACATTGTTTGGCATCTGACCTGTTTTCATTTGACTACCTCTCATATAAATATGTTACCGACTCATTACTTTCAAATATGTCACTGTTTATTTTTGGTGCTATCCTAATTTTGATTTACTTTTTCAACAGGAATAAAGAAACCAACTGTATTTTTTTTAAAAAGACTAGGAAGATATTGTATATGCTTTCTTAAATTTTGTGTTTTAGAGGTACCCATTAATCACTCAGATAATACAAGATATAGCTGCCGGATTATCTGTAAAATTTATATTTGTGGTTCATCTTCTTAATTTCATTTTAAAACCAAATGGGAAGAGTTCTCGCCTGTAGCAAATCAGATGCTTTAGAGCCGTCAGTGTTGCCACCTCGCTATTCCCAATCTTAATATTTCCCTCTCTCTCGCACACTTGCGAGTGTTCTTGGTGCTAACACAAACTGCGTTTTCCAAAGTGTTTTAATAATTCAGTTGTTGAAATCGCAATTGCAACGTGGATATTCATATATTATGCAAATGGTTTAAATATTTAGTTTAAAATTAATTATAGTTTATGAATTACTTATTTTTCTAATACAATGAAAATACCAGCGGTGCATCCGTATAGCTATAAATGTTACTTACGTTAAGGGATAATTCGTCATTGTCATTATCTTCATCGTCTGAGTACTGCAAATTTATGATGATTAGGTTCCAAAATTTCATTACTTGCTATTTCTTTCCAAAAGTCTCTTCTAGTTTATCTGATGTCTCACGCAGTTTTCCCAGTCTTGTGTTCCATGTTAATTTCATCGTGAATAAGTTGTTCAACGTCTGTCAGTTTAGAAGTATTAGTTCTGTTTGTAACATAATTTTAGCCCACATTAACTCTATTGGATTGTTCTAGCAGTAGTAAGGGGGAAGGTGGATTGTATCACATTGATCCAGCTGATACATTTTTTCATGGAAGAGTAACTGAATAGTACTGCTTTGAACTCTGTAGAGTAAATAGAGATTACAAACCATTCATAAACAAAGATATCTGACCAGACACGTTCTGCCAATCCAGCAGGAAGGGTATGTTTCCTCTCATCGAATTTAACAAACCCCCTGGCTTATTCAAAGTACATATTTCTTTTATCACGTCATGTCAAATGTTTATGTTTCGCTCTGAGTAATTTCAAATATACTTGTACATTCACGCATACATGCCAACCAATAATGATGTTCATTACAGTGCTTACGTCGCAGAACATTGTTATAATATAATGGCATCTAATTTATGTATTTGTATTAGAAGAACTATTTGAGCTAAAAATATGGCATTTTTACGGTTATGTTAAATACATTAATCTCTATATGTGTTTGGAGGAATTTAGTAACAGTGACTTCAAAATAAATTTCGAAAACTATTTGTAGTTGGTTTGTTGATATTTGTCACTTACTTTTTTATATTAAGAGAGACTAGTTTCAAAGGCAATCGGCTCCATTTTCAATCTCTTTCCCACTCTAGTTGCCTAGTTTTTGCGATTACATTACTCTCTCCTTCCATATGAATCAGTTATGGCAAAACCTGAATTTTTGTCTTAGCGCGAATAGTATTTATTTGAGATTGATCAGTTTGGCGCTCGTCACACACCAATAGGTTGAATGCAATACGACAACACCGCAGTACTCCAATTGTTTGCTCAATTAGTAGCGCTCAAGGACTAACACTTTCCCACTTGAAACACATAATACTCATTACATTCTGCAGCTCCCTATGAGAAATGGTATCAACTTCTTGATGATGTTCTTAAATTCATCAAAAGTATATGGATTAGTTTTCACTTTCTATTTCAGTGACCCTATCTCCAAGATAAGAATTCTAGGACTTTGCATTGGGGAAACCATTCTTACCTGTCACTGATAATTATTTTGAGAAAAAAAAAAGATTATTGTTTCACCACTAATAGTGCACCCACTTCTTGCTTTTTGAACATGCAGGGGTTTCTCGTGTACCAAATAAGGCTTTTCAGAACTCCAGTATTTTGTGAGGTTTGTAAATTTTGTGAAGGCAGTTCCAACATTTCCTTAATAAATGGCAATACAGTAAAATCTCTTTAATCCAGACCAGCTTTTTATTATATGTTTAACAGTTTATTGTATTAAATGAAGATGTTTTACAGATGTTAAATTGCTATTCTCAATAGGTACATCACTTGAAATCTCTTGGCAGTGGGTGAATTCTTTGCACTTACCTCACCTGTTTGGGACCAGATTGGAAGAGAAACTTTGATAAAAGTAATAGTAAAAGCTGTAGCCTAGTATGGACTTGTCAGAAAACAAGATTCAAGAAGAAGAAAAAATAAATGTCAAAGAAGATTTTGTAGACTGTTTAAAATTATTGATGGTTGTTCCGACTGACAGTTTCTTACAAATCAACAGTGACGGAGATTATAAACCGATTACAGAGAAAAACATTATTCCATCATGGAGTGTTACTAGAAATGAAAATAAAGAGAATTGAGATTTAGACTGTATTGATGAACCAGTCATAATTCAAGCTGTGCACAAGCAATAGCAAACATACAGAAATTTATGCTTCATTTCGAGAGTCAAGCTGAAACATTACCAAATGAAGTTCTAATGTTAAATAGGATGCAAGATTGTGCTGCTCATGTAATACACTAAACTGAGACAGCAGAAGCTCAGTGCCCTTTTTACTATCTACTAGCTTGTAGCTATATTGTGTACAGTGCAAATATTTCGGTAATGTTACACATGTTTTTTATCATTTTCCGTAATTCTCGGGATAACCCAGATTTTCATTAACTTGGATTGGCTCTGGTCCCAGTTGATCCGAACAAATGAGGTTTTACTGTAATGTACTTTTGTTTTTAAGCATTTGTTATTTATGTTAGAAATAACTTGCATGACAAACCATACTATATTTACTGCAAAATTCCTATGAATTATACTGCTAACATAGCATTCAGCTTCATCAATAGGCTGCAGGCCACAAAACTGGCTGTGTGAAGGATTGTTCACCCAGTATTAAGATATATTGATAAAATGAAAATTGAGGCAGTTTTAGTAATCCTCAGTGAATAGAAATATTGTGAAAAACATACAAATTATTTAACTTGTTTATCTTAAGTACTGAAGAATTAAGTATATCTTCCATTAAAAAGGGGGAAAAGAAAACAAAAATTATGGTAATGATAATGGTGGTTGCATTCTCCACACTCTCAATTTAATTTTTCTTTAACAGAACTTTCAAATGTTTTAAGTTTTCCACGGTTAACTGCCTCATATCCCTTCTTAGCAAAAAAAGACCTTATGGGTGTGTGTACAAAAGATGCTATATTATCTGCTTTTAGTGGTATTTTCACTATACAGTTTGGCACATCTTCCTGCTAATAATATTTTAACTTCACATATTTGTTTATATCCTGGGTTTTTTGAAAAAATACCGGTTATTTTACTCTGTTACACTGCCAGCTTTTCCAGGTACTACTTTTAATTTGAAAACAGTGGTTTTGAAGTTTATTAACATCGATACCCATGCAATCTGGCTTTGGTGCTTACTTTACCTTTGGCATGATTATGTGAAAACTGCTCCATCATTAATAAGCATGCTCTGAATTGAAGTACCTGAAGTTAAGTTTTAACTGGAGAACATGACCTTATAGTAATATTTTCAGAATGTCATTTCTAAAACTATTAACTGCTGAATGTTTTGAATTGCTTTCCTTTGTGTAAATTCAGAGATTACATTTTTATAAATCATGAGAGATATTAAAGAATAAAATTATTAACATGTATAAGTAAAACCACTGCACATGTTTTAGTTATGAGAATACCCTTAGAACCACATTCATATTGTGAGTGCTGTCTCATTTTGAAGCAGTGTTGTTTGGTTGCTGGCTTAATCTGAAATGCATGGAATTATTTATCAAACAATTCTCATTAGGTGGACTGGTATTACAGAGGGATGTTCCAATCAGGCTTGTATGTTCTTACTTAAATTTTTTTCTGATAGTATTGCCTTTTCTTTGTTCATTGTGATGTCCATGGATGAATCTGTATTTCTGCAGCACAATTTCCATTGTAGAAGATTACACCATAGAACAGAAAGGGGGACGTTAGCCCACTCCTCCTGGCAGATTTTATGGGGAACTGCAATGTGGTGGGATATCAAGATGTAAGGCAGTGTATTAGCAGATCAAATGTGCGAAGTTCCATTTGGAAGGCATGTGGTGACTTCACAGGAATCGTTTTAAAAGGTGTCATGTTTACACCATTTTACTCTTGTTTCTAGTGGTAGAAATCCCAGTAGAAGAATGGTTGGACACAAAATTCATATGGATTCAAATTTTGGACATACTTGCCATGCAACTGAGGAATCTCTTCATTGAAAACGGGGTCTGTGACATTCCTTTTTGAACTTTAACTTCAATTGGTTACAAATAGGAGTAATTTTATATCAAGTAGCCTAAGCATACTGCTCATTGTGAGTGAACAATGTCATCCTATTACTATTTTATGTTAGCATTATGTTTTCATTGCAAATGGGTTCTAATGACCCAAGAAGAAATTGATGTGGTGTGATGTGTTCTTTTAATTTTAAACAATAATATTACATTAATGGCAAACACATTAGTATTGTGGTCTGCAAAATTAATGCAGTTAGAAAGGAAATGACACAGGAAAACATATTCAGATGCTTGGTGAGCACCCTGAATTTAAGCACAGGCATATTTGCCAAATCCACCAGCTTGGCATAGTGAGCTTGAGCATTGTACTTTGGTTCTCTGCCATGGAATGCTCTTGAGATCGATGACACAAGGGTGGGGCAGGTGCAAATTTTTAAGTCCCGGGTATAGGACTGGTGCTTACTCAGCATCGTGAGAAAATTGAGGAGCTACACTAGGTAGCGAACCCTAGCCTAAAAAGCCAACTTTCCGCCTGGGAATGCCATGATGCTGACCACATCTTCCTGTATTGATTGCCAACCTTCGCTTTACATAAGGGTTTGAAGCTGGCAGTTGGGTTGGCAGGCTCTGGCCAGCCTGCAGCCTGTTTATACCATAGGTTACATATTTGCTCACTGCAATAA
Organism: Mantis religiosa; assembly: GCA_030765055.1. NCBI lineage: Eukaryota > Metazoa > Arthropoda > Insecta > Mantodea > Mantidae > Mantis > Mantis religiosa. The sequence continues at coordinate 578,972 of JAUKNK010000245.1, forward strand.
CACTGGTATTATATCCTCCATCAATACAAAGTCATTTCTAGTCGTATTAGACAATCTTTTAAAGAAAAAAAGTATATCTAAACACAGCTTTTATTGATGTGTAGATGTACATAAATGTAATGTGTATCACTGTTATAGGTTTGATGTCAACTATATCAATATTGTTTTGCTGTTCTAGGAGTCAAGTTCATCCGAAAGCCAGACTGAAAAAAATAATGAAAAGTACCCGGTGTTTTCGGATGTACTTCCAGATGAGCCAATCCCTCCTACACCCAAGCAGCCTAAACCAGGTGTATTGCAGCAGCATAGGTCAAAAGGAGGGAAAGTTTGTAGAGAACCTATTAAACAGTAAGCATTTTTATATTAAGATTGAAATTAAAATAATTTTATCCCCATATCTAAATTTCCATTGTGTGCTGAAAAATGAGAAAAATACAAAAATTGTCATAAAATATATTGGGGAAAACATGAAATATTTTAAATATGTAAAATATGAAGCTATTAACAGTGAAGCAAACAAATATACACAAACATAATAATTTGTAACTTGAAAAAGTCACTTATCTTATAATAAATGATGACCGTTTTTCTTACAAATTGACTAGGATTGCGATTTCATGAATAACTCATTCACAACATCAACTTGAACCATCAACACACTCGTTAACGTCACTGGATGTCACTATGTTTATTTTAGTACGATCAGCATCTGAAAATGAAACAAATTTAAAAGTAGAATCAACTGCCGGTATTTCAAAATTCATTACGCGATGTTTATTTTTTAAATTTTTTCCCCAAACCATTAAATCTGTCGGACCATTTAATTGTTTTAATTATTTAACTTCTGGATTTATTTCATGGTTAAATGTCCAAAAATGATCTGCTATGGCCAATTTACCAGTTTGTTTATACATAATGTTACGAAAATGCTCTTTTCTTCTGGTTTCCAAATTACGTTTTCTCTTTCCAATATAAACTTTATCACAATCATAGCAGATCATTTTTGGACATTTAACCATGAAATAAATCCAGAAGTTAAATTATTAAAACAATTAAATGGTCCAATACATTCAATGGTTAGGGAAAATAAATTTATTTTAAAAAATAAACATTGCATAATGAATTTTGAAATACTGGCAGTTGATTCTGTTTTTAAATTTGTTTCATTTTCAGATGCTGGTAGTACTAAAATAAACTAGTGACATCTAGTGACGGTAACGTTAATGAGTTTGATTTTGGTTGAAGCTGATGTTGTGAATGAGTTATTCACGAAATAGCAATCCTAGTCAATTTTTAAAAAGAATGTCATCATTTCTTATAGGATAAGTGAAGTTTTTTTTTAAGTTACAAATTAATATATTTGTATATATTACATATTTTGTTTGTTAATAATGCTGTCAATTGGCAGTAACATATCAGTGAATCTGCTGGAGTTCTTGTACATATCAGTAAATCTATTGACATAGGATTGTCACTTTTAAGCATACTCAAAAACTATTGGCCCAATTTCAGAATCAGTAGGTCGCTCTGAAGAGTGTAAGTGATTTTGAGGAGGATTTCAAAGTTTTACCTATTAACTATAACCTCAACAATATGTGAAATGCTTCCAGAATTATAAACTAGCATAAAGTCTGGAGTTTCCTCTACCACATATACCTATGGTAGATTCATCAGGGTGATTCATCTTTCTGTATAGTTATCATACTTGTCTACAGACATATACCAATGATAAGGTTTTCATATTCTTTTGGAAAGTTTTGGACACTGGCTGTTATTGACTTACTGTTGCTTGAACCTCAGCACTGATATAAGCAAACCTTCAGATCTTGAAATAGTTATGACATTTTTAAGCTTCGGAAAGGGGGTGAAATAATGGTGAAAGGTTTAGACTACATGGGGGTTAGGAGCAAAAGCTTATGAAAATTTGAAACTCTGTAATGCAGTCTATTTGTTTTGTGTGTTTTCCAGCACTTTGAGGCAGAGAATGGCTTCTATTCCAGAAAGAATTTGCAGCAGTTGGGCATAAATCTTGTGCAAATCTCCCACATAGAAGGCTTAATTGGCAGTCATACTATATTCTAGAAATACTGTGTACATTTTGCTGTCCCAGTCCCAAAATATAGTTATCACTTTGCCTGCAGAAATGTGACTTTTTCTGGAGTATGTGTCAGTTCTATTTAAGGCATATTAGTGACCCAATGACTCACTTTGTGGACAAAGTCCTCAACTTCCAGAGCATATCTAGTCTGAAATTCTTGACATGTTTCCACTACTCTTTCACTTAAGGATTAAGATTCTTGGGGTCCATTGTGCAAACATGTTTGAGAATGAAGCAATTCATGGATGATGTGATGAATTTGCTCAACTAAAAGTATCAGCTATGGAAATATGCATTTTACCTTGACATGCCAATTTACTTAATTTGTCCATGTGTGCTTGATGTAGATCATGGCAACAACACCATCCGCTATGGGGCTCATCACACATATTTATTGTGTCTGGGTTACTGTCATAACCTTCTTGCCATTTTCTGACTATACTTTTATCCATACTTGGATTGCTGTTGATAGACAGTTCTTATAAATGAATATTCACTGCTGTATAACCATATACTGTGAGGAATTGATAACACCATACTGTTTCTACCACATTTCCATATATGTCACAATTTTGTCTTTGATTGCACATATATGTGATGTGGCAGATACATCATTCAGAGCACTAAAAGGCAATGAGCCAGTTTCATATGCATAACTTGTATACTGTTGCAGCTATTGCTTAGAAGGCTGAGGTTTTTGAAATACACTTGTACCTTTGCTAACAAATGGTACAAAAATATGGAGAAATACATGAGAAGGAAAAGAAATTAGTATATCAATGTATACAATGTATACATTGCTGTTGAAGAAAAATTATTCCACAGTTCTCAAAATGCAAACCTCTGTAGCACAGGTGGGTGGCATGTCTGTCTCACATTCAAGAGATCCCGAATCTCTGGCATCTTGAGTTATCTGGGTAAGATGTTTTCCAGGATTCTCCCATATCTAAAATATGAATGTCAGATAACCCTAAACTTTATGGACTCTGGGCTCATTTGAGTGTCATTTCATCTATTTCATTTAATGTCCGATATGACCTAAACGGTTAAATGTTTTATTCTTGGACAGTAAATACATTTCTTATAGATAATTATGTCATAAAGCTCAATGGAAGAAGGTGTTAATTATACTTTATAGCTCTTACTTCAGCTAAAAGAATAATTGATTAATTTACAATATTGCTAATCAGATATAAATCTGAGCTTAATTCAGAGTTAATGATATGGTAAACATGAGTCATTTATAGGCACAACTTCATCACTACCAATACCATCAGCAGTCTAAGATACCACATTTGAAAAAACAATGTTTAATAGTGGAGGATGACATCTGCTTCCAGGCGGCCAAAATAAATTTCATGGCTCATATTAAGTTAATGGAAAGATGTTTATTTCCTGCATATATGCGTATATAGATAACCTGATGGTGATCTTGAAACTATATTGGGTGGTATTGGGTGAAACTATGTTGGTGAACTTTAAACTATATTGGGTATTTTGCAGAAGACAAAATTAACTTTAATTATATATGGTGATTTCAGCATTAACTGTCAGATAATTCCGAAAAAATTAGAACTAACATGGTAGCTCTCTCATGCAACATAAAGCAGGTAATAAATAGCCCAACTTGTAACATAAACTCATCACAAACATGGTTAGACCAGATATTTATAAGCGATAACCTCCAAAACCTTTCCAGCCAGTAATGTAACACAGGAATCTCGGAACATAACACCGTATTTCTAGCATTGAAAATACTAGATGCAAATAAACAATTACCCATAAAAAATAAACTGATCCAAAAAAGAAAATTCAGTCAAAATTTCAATTACTTTAGGTATATGTGAAACAATGAAAACTGGACTGAATTAGGCAGTAATTAGTAAATAGAAAAACTAAAGACTTCCTAAATGCAGTAACCCATTATTATAAAATAGCATTCCCACTAAAGAATTTCCCAGCTTCCCACAATGGTACATACACTAAAACTTAAATGAAAGGAATCATCACATCATGTAGAAGAAAGCAAATACTAAGAGAAATCCATAAAACCATAGATGATAAACTGTAAAACCTACAATTCCTTTCGTGGAAGTGTTGAAAACAATGTAATAAATTAAATTTAAAGGGAGTCATTAGTGACACTAAACAACACTTACTTTAAAATTTTCCCAGAACATGTCTCAGAGACTTTGCCTCCATTGTCAACCGGATATCGACTTGTTCTCAGTGGTGTAGCTGGTGATATTTTGTCATAGGTCTCCTCTGGTGGCAGTTTAAGGAACTTGCTGAACAGTCTTTCTAGGGGATGTCGAAATTGAATACTTTGTTCCTATTTTTTGAAATGAAGACTTGTTCCCATGTGGACAGTTCTTGTTTTCCTGATGTATGTTTTAGTAGTTTTGGTTTTGGATTTATGTTGTGGTTTTTTTCCCAAAAATGCTTGGCAACTGCTGATTTTTCTAATTGTTTATATTTTATGTTCATAAAGTGTTCCTTTGCTCTTGTTTCTAAATCTCTTTTGATTTTTCCATTATAAATTTGACTACAGTCACAACATTCAATTTGATATATACCAGATTTTTTGTTAGATGGAATGGCATCTTTGATGTTTGAGCAAATTAGGTTTTTTAAGGAGTAATGGTTGACTGTGCTAGTTCAATGTTTTGTTTTTTGAAGACTTTTTTTAAATTTATTATAGGCCCATGGATGGTAAGTGAATTTTTTTAGAATCATATTAGTTTCTGTAGCTGAGAGGGTTGTGGTTTCCTTAATTAGCTCCTTTTTTGCTAAGTTCACTATTTTGTCTGCTAATGAGTTGTGAAACCCATTTTTTGTGCTATTTCAATAATTTTGTTGTATTCTGTTTTGTATTCTTCTGCTGTGAGAGGGATGTTGACCAGTCTGTGTGTTAAACTATTGTCACCCAATTATCCGAAAGCTTGACCAACGACAGCTGAGTAAGGGACCAGAGGCATCCACGCCACACCCACCCATTTATCTCAGTCACTTACTGAGGGGATGATTAGGGAAGTGTCACTTGTCGCTGGCCGCCTCTTTTCCCTTCCCCTGCTGTCTGGAACCTTCGCGGTGATTCAGTGAAACGAGAGACTTCGAGAAAACAGCGATATTCCTATAAAAAGGGCTGCAGTGAGTGAGTTCAGTCAGTTCTTGGCGAGCAGCATAGGAGCACCGTGCTAGTGTACCGACGAGAAGACTGTGTACGTGCGTCGGAAGAGTGTACGTAACTGTGAGCGTGCAGTGGAACTGTAATGGACGTACTGGTGAACTGTAATTGTGTGCTGTAAGTCGGTGGAAATAAAGAACATTTTGAGTTTGTGCAATTGGACTTTTAATTTCACGAACCCACAAAGTCACAACTGGCGTCAGGAAGTGGGATAACGGCCATGGAAGCGGCATTGGAAAAGCTTTTGGAGAAGATGAACGAATTAACAGCGAAGATGGAGGCGGCAAATAACAACCTGGCCACAGAGTTGAAACAAATGAAGATGGCCAACGACAACAACACCGAGAAGATGGAAGAAATGAAGGACGAATTAACAGCAAAGACGGAAACGGCAAACAACAACTTGGCCACGACAGTGACCGCAAAGATGGCCGAACTGACCACGGAAATGAAGGTGGCGAACGAGGCTCTCGCCGCCAAATTTGAAGAACAGTTGGCAGGAGTGAGGGATGACGTGACGGAGCTGGGCAAGTGGATGGGCCAAGTGGACGAGCGTGTCGAGGACCTGGCGAACCGCTACAATGACCTACAGGAAAAGGTCGATAGTAACGCCAAGTCCCTGAACGCTATGGCGGAAGACGTCGAAGACCTTGATAACCGCGTTAACAACCTGAAAGGAAAGGCCGACAGCAGCGTCAAGTCCCTGAACGCAATGGTGGAGGACGTCGTCGGCAGAAGGTTGAAGGATTTGAAGGCCGACGCACCGGGACGCGACACAACATCGGCGCGCGTCAAACCTCCAAAGTATGACAGCGCGTCAACGTTTGAGGTCTTCCGCCGCCAATTCGACGCAGGAGCCAAGCACAACAAATGGTCGCCAGAGGAGGAGGCCACACAGTTAATAGCCAGCCTCCAGGGATGGGCCACAGAAGTCCTAAATGCGGTACAGACAACGGCGGCGCCCAAGGACATCTGGGAGGCCCTGGAGAATCGTTTCGATAACCACCGCTTAGCCGCAGCATACCGCAGCCAGCTAAAGGCAAGGTCACAGCAGCCGAGGGAGACGCTGCAGGAATTCGCCCTGGCAGTTAAACAACTGGCTAGCAAGGCCCTAGTCGACCTCCCACCAGAGTTCGTGTCATAATGCTCGGCGATTATGAAACCATCCACGAGGCGCTGACAGCAGCATTAAGGATGGAGGCGGCCAAGGTAACAGCTATCCCGTCGTCGAGAACGAGGAGTGTCCGCTACACCGGAGACAGAAGACCAGCTGGGGGATGCCTAGTGGCCTATGTTGGGGGTGTGGACAGCCCGGACACCTGCAGAGAGACTGTCCACACCAGGAGGAGCAGCCGGAAAAAACGAGTAAGGGCCGTCGTGGAGAGGGGCGCGTCGGAGCCATCATCACCATCCCCTCGAGTGACACTGCGCGCCATTAGCCGGCGGATGGATGACAGTCTCATCGCGGACAGTTGGGTGAGAGGGAAGCCGTGCTGCGTGCTGGTGGACACTGGGGCAGCCGTGCCCATCATCAGACCTGACGTGGCGAAGAGTTTGCCGACGAGAAAGCCAAGCCGACCATACCAGCTTGTGTTCGTCGCGAAAGTGGCTGAGGAGGTGATACTGGGATTGGATGCCCTCAGGAGGCATGAGGCGACGGTCGTCGTCGGCAAGAAGGTCCTGCGGCTCAACGGAGAAGAGGTTATACTCCGTCAACCAGAAGAGCGCCTTGGAATTTGCAGGGTCGTCTTGAACGAAGACGTGGTTGTCGCCGCGAGGAGCGAGGTGATGGTGACGACGCGACTGGAAGGCCAGAGAACCAGGAACATGATGCTGGACCAGACGACGCCTGTACACGGACTGTGTGTAGCCAGGGCATTGCTGCCGTGCCGAGAGGAGGTGCCAGTGAGACTGCTAAATCCAACAGATACCGATCACGACGTCCAGGCCGGGACGGAGTTGGGAACGTGCGAGCCCGTGGTTAGCGTAACAGCAATCGACAAGACACAGGAGCCGGTGCTGACGCAACACCTGGGGCTCCGGCTAGAAGGCCTAATGGAGAGGGCAGCCGACCACCTGACCACAGAACAGCTGGTGAAAGTTCGACAACTGCTTACGCGATACCAGCGCGTCTTCAGCCAAGGCGACAGTGACTACGGCTGCACGGACAAAGTGTTACACCGCATCGACACCGGGAACGCCCAGCCTATTCGGCAACCACATAGACGCATTCCGATGGCGAAGCAAGGGGCGGTACGAGTCATGCTGGAGGACATGAGATCCAGGGGAGTGATTGAAGAGTCTGACAGCCCTTGGTATTCCCCTGTAGTCTTGGTGACAAGGAAGAACAGCGAGCTGCGCTTCTGCGTAGACTACAGGAAGTTGAACACTGTCACCTGGAAGGACTGTTTCCTCTTACCCCGGATTGACGACACGCTGGACACGCTAGCTGGTGCACAGTGGTTCTCGACCCTGGACCTGAAGTCTGGCTACTGGCAGGTAGCTCTAGACCCAAGAGACAAGGAGAAGACTGCATTCTCGACAGGCCAAGGGCTCTGGCAGTTCACGGTTATGCCCTTTGGCCTGTGCATCGCACCAGCTACCTTCCAACGCCTCATGGAGTCAGTGATGAGAGGGCTGACTTACGATGCCTGCCTGCTATACCTGGACGACATCATCATCGTCGGGAATACTTTTGAAGATCACCTCGAGAATCTGAGTAAGGTGCTACAGAGACTGCAGGCGACCAAGTTGAAGCTGAACGCCAAGAAGTGCCAGCTCTTCCGCAAGGACGTGAAATACTTAGGCAACATAGTATCAGCAACCGTAGTGGCCACAGACCCGGAGAAGACATAGACTGTGAGAGATTGGCCTCGCCCAAAGGATGAGAAAGAGTTGCGCTGTTTCCTGGGGCTGTGCAGTTATTACCGCTGCTTCATAAAGGGGTTTTCCAACATCGCAAAACCGCTCACCCGCCTGACAGAGGAACACCGACCTTATGTGTGAACGGAGGACGCTGAAAACGCTTTCCAGCACCTAAAGGAGACCCTGTGCAGTGCTCCAATTTTGGGTTTCCCACAACCGGGTGGACACCGACGCCAGCGACCATTGCATTGGAGGTGTCCTATCGCAGATCCAGGATGGCCATGAGCGGGTGATACAAGGCAGAGAAGAACTACTGTGGCACCCGACGAGAATTATTGGCGGTAGTAAAGACCTTGGAGAACTTCCAAAAGTACCTGTACGGTCAGCCATTCCACCTGAGGACTGACCGTTCCGCCCTAACCTGGCTATTGAGCTTTAAGAACCTGGAAGGCAGACAGCACATTGGGTCCTGAGGCTGCAGGAGTACGACTTCACCTCGGAACATTTCAGAGGGAAGAGCCATGGTAACGCAGACGCCATGTCCCGAAGACCCTGTCTAGAAGAGTGCGGCCAGTGCACAAGAGTGGAAGAGAAGGAGCGTGCCGCAGCAGTCTGAGTAGTTGTGCCAGTGCATGCGGACGGCTGGGATAGCGCAGGCCTGAGGAGGGAGCAGCTGGCAAACACAACTTGGGGCCACTCTTGAGGGAAGTGGAGGCAGGGACGAGACCAACCTGGGAGGACATCGCACCGAGGAGCGCCACCTACAAGTCGTACTGGGGCCAATGGGACTCGTTGAAGACCAGGGAGGGCATGCTGTTCCGGGTATGGGAGTCACCCGATGGGAAGATAAAGAGAGAACAGTTGGTACTTCCCCGGAGTAAGGTCCCAGAAGTCTTGGAGGAAGTGCATGCCGGTACTTCGGGAGGACACCTGGGAGCGAACCGAACGATTGACAAACTACGGCAGCGCTACTACTGGCGGAGACTCCAAGCAGATGCTGAGAGATGGTGCCGTCTGTGTCATGTGTGCACGGCGAGTCGTGGCCCCCAGACTAGGAGCCGGGGTCGCATGCAGCCGTACAATGTTGGAGCGCCATTCGAACGGATCGCCGTTGACATTGCTGAACTCTTCCCAGTTTCCGACCGAGGCAACAAGTACCTAATGGTGGTCGTGGACTACTTCAGGTGGCCGGAGGTGTATGCCATCCCAAACCAAGAGGCAAAGACAATCACAGACTGCCTCGTGGGGCAAGTGTTCTGTCGATTTGGGGTGCCGTTACAGCTACACAGTGACCAGGGTACCAACTTTGAGTCCAACCTAATGAAGGAGGCACTACAAAGGCTTGGGGTGAACAAGACACACACGACGCCTCTACATCCCCAGTCAGATGGCATGGTCGAAAGATACATCAAGACCTTAGAGGAACACATGAGGAAGGTCATGGCCAGCCATTGGCGAGACTGGGACGTCAAGGTGCCACGGTTCTTGCTGGCCTGCCGCTCGTCTACACACGACACAACTGGGATGACACCAGCCAGCTTAATGTTCGGCCGAGTTACGCCTCCCTTGTGACCTGGCTTTTGGAAGCCCTCCGGAAGCAAAACAGCCAGCGACCGAGTAAGTGGAGAACTTGGTGGACCATCTCCACGACATGCACGAGATGGCTCGCCAGAACATCCAGAAGGCGAGCGACCGCATGATGACCAGGTATGACAGGCAAGCCAACAGCCAAGGGTTCCAGCAAGGTGACCTGGTCTGGTTGTACCGTCCTGCCCGGACCAAGGGATGCTGTCCAAAGCTCCAGCAGTCATGGCAAGGACCATACCAGGTGGTGAAGAGGATTAACGACGTGGTCTTCCGCATCCAGAAGGTTCCTCGAGGTAAGATGGTGTTGGTACACCTAAATCATCTAGCTGTCTACGATGGTGCTGTTCGGGATGACCAGCTTTGTGGAGGGAGCAGTGCCACCCAAATTTTGGAAAGCACAACCAACGACAGCTGACTAAGGGATCAGAGGCATCCGGGCCACACCCACCCATTTAACTAAGGCACTAACTGAGGGGATGTTTAGGGAAGTGTCACTTGTCGCTGGCCGCCTCTTCCCCCTTCCCCTGCCATCTGGAGCCTTCGTGGTGATTCACTGAAACGAGAGACTGTGAGAAAGCAGTGATATTCCTATAAAAAGGGCTGCAGTGAGTGAGTTCAGTCAGTTCTTGGCAAGCAGCATAAGAGCGCCGTGCTAGTGTACGGACGAGAAGACTGTGTACATGCATCGGAAGAGTGTACGTAACTGTGAGCGTGCAGTGGATCTGTAACGGACGAACTGGTGAACCGTAATTGTGTGCAATAGGTAATTCTGTGTAATTGGCAAGTGTTCAACTGTAAGTCGGTGGAAATAAAGAACATTTTGAGTTTGTGCAGTTGGACTTTTAATTTCACGGACCCACAAAGTGACACTATTGAAGTTTGCCTGTTTGTGGGATCTTGGGTTGTAACCATTAGTTTTTATGTAGTTGTCTGTCTTTGTTGGTTTTCTGTAAATGCCAAACTTTAGTCTGTTTTTATTTCTCATTATTTTTAGATCCAAAAATGGTAAATACTCGTCTTTTTCTATTTCTACAGTGAGCTTGGTGCTTTTTCCTTGGATATTTAAAAGTTTTAGTGCATCACTGATGTGGTGTTTGGTACTATTGCAAAGATGTCATCTACATACATTGCCAGAGTTGGAACATCCAAGGGAAACCTTTGGTGATCCTTATTTCTATTGTACTCATTTACAGATCGGCCAGGAAGGATGATAGGAGGTTGCCCATTGCTAAACCTGAAGTTTGGTGGAAATATTTTGTTTGAAACTGGAAGAAATTTTGTTCTCTGCATAATTTGGTTAGTTCAATGTAATCTGAAATTTCAAGTGATGATATTCCAACAAAAAATCTGGAATTCTGACAAAAAATCTGGTATATATCAAATTGAATGTGGTGACTGTAATCAAATTTATATTGGAAAAACCAATAGAAATTTAGAAACGAGCAGAGGAACACTTTAGGAACATAAAATATAAACAGTTAGAAAAATCAGCAGTTGCCAAGCATTTTTGGGAGGAAAACCACAACGTAAATCCAAAACCAAAACTACTAAAACATACATCAGGAAAACAAGAACTGTCCACATGGGAACAGATCTTCATTTCAAAAAATAGGAACAAAGTATTCAATTTCAACATTCCCCAGAAAGATTTGTTCAGCAAGTTCCTTAAACTGCCACCAGAGGGGACCTATGACAAGCTACACCTATCACCAGCTACACCACTGAGAACCAGTCGATATCTGGTTGACAATGGAGGCAACGTCTCTTAAACATGTTCTGGGAAAATGTTAAAGTATGTGTTGTTTAGTGTCATTAATCAACTCCCTTTAAATTTAATTTAAAACCTTATTTTAAGAAATTCTGCATTATTTCAAGTAAAGTTACTATGGAAACAAATAAAATGAATAACAGCTATATATATTAAAAAACACAGTAACAAAGGAAGGGCAATATGGGACATAGTGAACAAAGTAACAAGTAGGAATAACAATACTCTTGAGTAATATAGCATTAGTAAGCAATGGTGGCATAATTGTAAATACCCTTAAATTAACTGTAATTTTCAATAATTATTTTGCAGATGTTGCGAAGAAATTAACACCGACAATTCCCCATACAATATATAATGTATCTCTTCCATAGAAATCCACCAATCATGTCTCTATCTACTTAAATCCAACAACTGAGTATGAAATTCAGTAAGCCCTTTATGACCTGAAAAACAAAAAATACAGTGGTTATTATGACATACCAGTTTTGCTTGTAAAACAATGTGGAAAATATTTTTTAAAACCATTAATGGATATCTGTAACATATCCTTTGTAACTGGTACCTTTCCTGAACCATTTAATATAGCAAAGATTAAAACTAGTTATTGAAAATTATAGGCCTATATCTTTACCCCCTGCTTTCTCTAAGTTCATTGAAAAGATTATGTATAATAGATTAACATGTTTCTTAGATATGTTCAGTATCTTCACTAACTCGCAATTTGAGTTTTGAAAAGGAAAGCCAATAAACTGAGCTATTTTCTCCTTCCTAGAAGAAATATTCAGTGCTCAAGACAAAAGACAACATGCATTTGGGTTATTCATGGACTTCTCCAAAGCGTTTGATACCTTAGATGATATTCTCTTAAACTTCACTGTTATGGAATTAGCCACAGCAAATGATTGAATTGGTTCATATCTTAAAAATAAATTTCATATGGTGGAAATTGAAAATAAGCAGTCTGATCTGCAGATTTCTAAGTATGGTGAGCCACAAGGTTCAATATTAGGGCCACTGCTATTTTTGTTGTATATCAATGATTCCATTACATGTAGCGCCTGCAAAGAGTGTTTTATTTTCTGACGACTCAAATTTTATCGTTAAAACTCATAGTAAAACTTCATTACAATTAAATATAAATAGCTTGATGCGTAAACTAAATCACAGGCTAAAAGTTAATAGACTGATTATAAATATTGTTTTTTGTAATTTACGTCCTCCGTTAAGTCATATTGGATGATGAATGAAATGGGTGAAACGATGCTCAAATATTGGTAAGACTAACTATATAGACATCAGTGGGCGCTCAAACCCTGATCAACAGTACCAAGTAATTATTGATAATTCAGTAATAAGCAGTCAAAATAGCACTTATTTCCTAGGCATCACTATTGATCAACTCTATCTTGGAATGAACATATTGCAGCAGAAAATTATGCAAAATTCATGATGATTGATGACGCTTAATTACTCTCACCTTTAGTGATGAAATGAAAATGTGTAGTGTTCAACGCCCGCTTTTACTACATACGGCACCGCAGGCAGTCCTTTAGTGATGATATGGTAGAATTCTTGTAGATGCCTCGGCATTGCCTGAAATAATGAGTCTTATCTCAGGACGTAGTATCGGGGTGAAGGTATTTTATGTTGCAATTATTGGAAAATAACAATTCTTCTCCTTTAAATATTGTGGGATATATTCCACGAAACCATTAATAAATTATGTCACAAATGACGTAGATTCTGTCCTTTCACATTATACTTGTAGTTGCAATGATGAACTTTGTTTCTGGCACATGCCACTAGTGCAACCCAAATGCATTCACAACTAAAATATTTTTCTGCAATCTTGCTGAGCTACACCAAAAACATGTCTTACTCCCAGGACCATTGTTCATGAAGTGACGCTAAGCTATCCGATTATTCTGGGTTCTCTGCACACAATGTTTCTAGAACAACTAAATTAGTTATTTTCTATTTATCCATGTCACCACTCTACATAATTGCATTATTATAATTACCAATAGCAACACTATCTTGTAATATTCAACTTGCATTGTATCATTTCGTGGTCCACCCAGTTTCATATTTCCTATTTTGTACAAATCACTTTTTCTTGAATAAATTCTTAAATATTTGAAAAATATGAAATAACCATCAGAATATTTTAGCCTTATGTAAAAGGTTAAGCCGTACAGCATACACAATGTGAATGCTGACCCAATTCTGTAACAAGAGGCAATTAGAATTATATACTTTGGGTATTACACAAATATAATTATTTGTAACAAAAACTTCACTTATCTTTTGAATCTAATAAACTTATCTTTTGAGATTGACTGTGATTGAGATTGTAAACCAAAGTTTACAAAATCGTGTTCTCACAATTTATTGAAATTTTATATCGTTTCAGAAGATAAGTGAAGTTTTTGTTACAAATAATTATGTTTGTGTAGTATTTGTTGCTTCACTGTTAATAGCTTCAGTTTTCACGTAAATACTTTGGGTATGTTCACTCAATACTGGCCTATGGGATACCTTTCAGGGGGGTTGCTAATCAGACTGCCATGGTATTCAGTCTACCACAAAATAGATGGATAATTAAACAAGTGCCAATCTTTATTTACCCCAATTAAACCAATTTTTGATGAGCTACACATATTACCACTGCCATGTATCACTTATTCATAATATACATTGATTTTTAAAAAAATAAAGTATCATGCTCATAATACTTGAGCTACTGAACTGATATATCTGCACCATCACTGATTAACCAGAACAGTCAACAGTATTTCCTACAAAGTAGTAATTTTGTAAAACAAAATAACCCAAATCCATTAAGGTATTCTCAGGCAAAATGTTCTAGCAAAAAGTCAAACACCTTTTGTTAAAACATAAATTTTATAGTGTAAATGATTTTCCTGAATTTAAACTGTAACCTGTTTATTGTTTATGTTATTTCTTCTGTTATGTGTATACTGTAAATAATATTATATAAGATTGACGAAGGCATATATACTTATTGTACCTCAATCAGTAAATAAAATGTTTTATTCTGTTCTGTTCTACATCAGTAAGTACTATTAAATGTGTAACCAACATTTTTAATGTACTTTGCAATTTGCAGTGATGGCCAAATCCAGTGGCTGTAGATGACTGGTACAGTTAGGAGGGAAAAATTCCACTCAAACTTTTTCAAAATTATAAATTGAGGTAAATGTGCTGCACTTCAATCCATAAAAAGATAGATCTTCTTTTGTTTCTTTTTCATTCAAATGTCCAGTTTCCTTAAACACTGTTCCATTAAAATCACATTCTGTAGTTTTGTCTTATTGCCCTTAACCGCTTCGCCGATGGCCATTTAAACCCTTCAGGGGCCGGAAATGGATACCCAATATACAGAACAACACATTTAAATTGTTAAATGCTGTAAAAATGCTTCATAAATACACTTCCGTATTTATTAAGTTATTTAAACGAAAAAAAGATTGGTTTAAAACCCATTAAAGGCAGTATACATCTAGAGTAACAATAAAGCAGAGACTGCATTAATAAATCGTCGAAATTTCGCTACTTTGTTTCACTGTAGCAAAAGCCATTCTTTTCGCCGAACGTGCCTAATATATGAATCATTTTGTTTTGTGTGTATATGAAACAATGTATGCATGTTTAGCTACGCAAGCGACTTCTCCGGTTCAAGTTTAGTTTATTTATGCTATACCAAGCGATAGTCACACGAGTATATGTTGCATTATACTGAAAAGAAAACTCTCTGTCAGCATCTGTTATTACATTGTTTCTCAACCAAGGTTTCTGGTAGCTTTATGCAGCTGTTTTCGTTCAGTGGTTTAGTTATTTATACTCTCTCTGTGTTCAGAGTGATTTCTTCTACCTATCAAGAGCTAAATGAATGACACATTTGTAATTGTAAAATTTCAATGTTAACCATGACTTATCCCCGTAATGTAGCAAATAAATTACCTTGTGTATGATGTATACAGGCTTCTGATATTACTGTAGAAAATCTGGAATATTTGTTGTGCGATTATGAAGGAGATGTTTAGGATATAGTAAGCAATTATATGTACTGGTCTACAGATGGCATGTTAGCTACTCCATTGTTTGGGGGAAGTGGCGGGTCAAATATTGGTGTTGTGGATCAGCTATTACTAGCTATCCCTCTTTACGGAAAACAGTTAAATGGTAAAAACAGTATTTTATACCACTGGATGCAACCATGCACAATTGTAATTTTCAGAGCTGTAAATTCATGCAAGACATTCACCTACCTGTACTTGCGCGTCTAAATAGCATGTATCCTAATTGAGTACTAAATACTCAGAGGCCTCTTTGTACAGGGGGGTATAATCATGACATCACCCCTCATACTTCTGAGAAAACACTTTCCTAAAAGCATACGACCCACAACCAAAAAAGTCACAACCGTTTAGAAAATATCTAGTGTGTTACGAAAAAGAAGTTCGCAAGGAAACCAATATTATTTGGTGTGAATCTGCAGATGTGCCCTTGGGTGTTTATCGAGGTTTGGAGGTGTAAAATTGAAACAGAAACCTTTAAGGGTATGTTTACATCCCATATAGAACTAATTTAAATTTATTGTAAAATAGGAACAATAAAATAATTGGCATTAAAGGAGCATTAAATGCATGTATGCGCAGGACGTCTATACACGTCCATATCGGTTTGGGGCATTCATATCGGCGAAAGGGTCCTGGATTTTCATATCACAAGTGGGAGAACTGGATCTGCATTGGTCCCAAAAAAAACTGTAAAGCAAATTTAACTTTTCTTCCCTCCATGGCGTTAGTCACCCATTTCAGCTGTCTGGCTGGGAAGGAGAGTATAATAGGCCAGTCTCATCACAGCTTTAGATTTTTGAAACTGATAATTATTTATATTTCCTGGTAGAACCTGTTCCTTCCAGTGTTGCTCTGGATGTCATGCATAATATTTGACTCACCGCAAATTGTGTTCCTTTTGATACCAGAACGATCTTTAAATCCTTGCAACTATCCTGATCAAGCCTTAAAATCAACCAGGACGTTATGATTTTAGCTAATTCTATTGTTTTTGCTTTCAACATATCCCTTATTGGTAGAACTGCAGCCTGTTTCTCTTGAAACCATGTGAAAGGTGTCATTTTCAGTCAGCATATCTCCATTTCTCCTGACACCTGCATTTAGTGGATTTTGCATCTAATTTTAAAATATCATCCCAAATAGCATTTGTTACACATGATTGTTCATAGTGGGGTATTAGCAATTCCTATGTTTGAAGCAATTTCAGTTTTGGTTTTGTGTCTTATTAGGCCACCCCTCATATGAAATTTTATTTTCTGTTCTAGTATATATTTCCTTTTCATTTTGACAATTGCTGATTAAAAGCAACTGAGAAATAAAGAAAAAAAGACTGCTATTTAACAACACCAAATACTGAAAATTATCTTTGCTTCTCGTTTTTTGCTACTTTGTTACTCGGAGAAACATATACCAACAAATATCTGTCTTTTGTTTCCGCATCCACTCTGCTTCCATGATAAGGAAAACGTATTTTGAGTTTCTTTTAAGATAGCTTATGCCTTAATCTCATTTAATACTCAAAACTCAGTTATATTTCATTGAAATTTAGCATGTCTGAGCAAATTAAGTTAAATGCATCACATATGAATAAGGTTCTATTAACATAAAAATTATCACAAATAATTTTTATATTAATTTTGACGTCACTGTTACTAAATTCCTCCAAACACACATCAAGAATTCTATTAACATGTTTCTAAATTACATTTTTTTTCCGGTACCTACAAATATATACCCACCCCACTCCCCTATAGTTTTATTTTTCTCTTTTTTCTCTCTCTCTCTCTTTCTTTCTTTCTTTCTTACTTAATTCTATGGATGATGGTAGTGCTGGAAGACATATTTACTCCTAAGAACTTAAACTGAATCTCTTGAGTGTGTGCTGTTCACTTATACAGAAATATTTTTATGAAAGGGTAGAGCCAGACTGAAAAATTCAATGCCACAACCAGGAAGTTTTCAGTCTGGCTCTACCCTTTCATAGTGTGTCCTACACACGGCTAGTGTGAAAGAACAATTAATTTCCAAAAGTTTTTATGTTCTTGTATGTGATGACATGCGAATTGTTCATTTTGTATAACTACCTCTAAGTACTTGCTGTTTGCTATCCTTGAGGTTCTTAATTTTCTAGTCTTTGCAGAGTACTTTCAGAATGCTATGGTCTTTTAATATGCTTAACATTTGTTAGGAGCCAAGATTCTCCATTTTATATATATATTTCCTTTTTTTTTTTTTCTTTCTGCTGTGTGATTATTTTATTCGACTAAACGCTCAATCTGATCTCAAAAACTATTTGTAGTTGGTTTATTGATACTCGTCACTTACTTTTTTTATATTAATGGGAGACTAGTTTCAAAGGCATTTGCCTCCATTTTCAATCTCTTTCCAACTAATTTAAGATGGAAACGAGTTGGAAAGAGATTGAAACTGTAGGCAAATGCCGTTGAAACTAGTCTCTCATTAATATTAAAAAAAATGACGAGTATCAATAAACCAACTACAAATAGTTTTTTATATTAATTTTGACGTCACTGTTACTAAATTCCTCCAAACACATATAATACTCAATCTGATATTATGTAGCATGTCCACAGACTGTAAACAAAAGAAGAATATTCTTGAATCTTGAACTCTTTTCCAAGACTCCTTAAATCATTGACATGCAACTATATTTCAAAAACTTAAAGAGAAACTTAGACCAAGATAAACCATATTTTTTTAGATCCCACATGATGAATGAAACTCGGTGATATCTTACAAGGGAATTATCACTATGTTCATACCTTTGTTCGTATGAGAGATGGATGGCATCTCTGCTGTATGTGGGGCCCATGTGCCAAAAATCAGGTGCGGAGTGTAGCTGGAAGTACATGAAAATGAGTCCAGAATACATTGGAACATATAGACAATAATACAGCATTGTACGGGAGGGGTTGTTTATCCCTGTGAGAGTGACCTACAGCGCCGGCACAGAGCTCGATGTCTAATAGCTATTTACAAGTGGTCGCATGCAGCACTTTTCAGGCTTCATATTTGGACGTTGCTGTTCTACTCTACAGTAGATTTTTGGTACCCAGGCCCCACATAGAGCAGAGATGGTGCCATCAAACTCTCAAGCAAATACAGGTATGAGCATAGTGATACTTTCCTTGTTAGCATAGTTCAGCAACTTTGTATCTTTCTCCCCTTTAGTTTTCATTTGAAGATAAAACTGCAAGTTCATGATAGCATATAATATTGTGGTAGCTCTACTTTTATGTTCCTTTTTAAGAAAGTTGGCATCCTTCTGGTTTCTGGATCTTCTGACACTTGAACATACTTCATCTGTATATATGTTTCAGAATCATTGGAATTACCATCCATTCTAATTAAATAAGAAACATTTCCGCTTACTCAAACACAACTGTATCATCAGGAATATGTTGACAAGCAGGTCTGGATGAGAGATATAATCAGCCCATGTAAAACAGAAACATTTTAATAATGAGTAACATACTTCAGTAACTCTCCAGAGATAGTTCAGTGGATAATATTTGTTGTTGTGTCCTTGGCACTTTTAACAGTACTTTGCCTACACTGCAGGTGAATGCATAGCATTTGCTACATTGACTGGCAGGACAATGTCTCCCGGTTGATAGAGAGGGAGTTTTGACTCCTGTACATCCTTCGCACATAAGACATAAGACTTGGATCTCTTGTTCTGCTCATTCTTCAGTAGAACATTCTACCTCTCACAATCCTTTCGCAAGAAAAATCTTGTTGAGAAACAGCACCATGCAAATATTTATGCTTTTATTATTGTTAACTATTTGGTTGTAAATGAAGTAAGAAGTATTGCATTTATGAACTTAAACTCTTAAATTGCCCACATCAGCTTTTGCTAAAACCTATAAATTGACATGCTTTTGTACAAGATATTTGTTGACTTTTCTAAAAAGTGAATGATTTGTAAGTTAAAATTATGCTCTTGCAATATGTAACTCAATTTTGAATAATTTTACATTTATGTGGTTTTAAAAAAATGGTACTCAAGTAGCATTACATGCCTTCTACCATTAAAATAGTCATTAATAAAATATTGGTAATATGGTCATTAATAATACATGTATATTGATGTTGATATGTTTTGTATCGACTATTACCACAGTTGGTTTTAGAGAGACAATTTCACTTTCAATTAACTTAGCCTCCCTACTGGTTAATTTGGTGTTCTTTTCAAACAATTTAATGCCTGGAAAACCTTACTGCTGAAGGTTATGGGTTCTGCTATAAAATTTTCTTTTCATTTCCTTCTACATTTGCAGAATAGAGTTGCAAAGGAACAATGGAAATTAGAAAAAGATCAGAGTCATTGGAATCCTCTGTGAATTTCTACATATACTGTGTCCACTTAGCTATCACACCTCCATTTAAATATTGTGACTGTGGGTTCGTAGAATTAAATCTAGTTGCAGAAATTCAGAATGCTCTTTATTTCCATAGAAAGACACTTGTACAACTCTGATTCCAGCAGAATGATGTTACACTCATGAACG
The DNA here is from genome assembly GCA_030765055.1 of Mantis religiosa. Taxonomy (NCBI): domain Eukaryota; kingdom Metazoa; phylum Arthropoda; class Insecta; order Mantodea; family Mantidae; genus Mantis; species Mantis religiosa. Next base: position 599,118 of record JAUKNK010000245.1, read on the forward strand.
CAATCTTCAAGGGTGTCTGCCACACGTCCGTAGACAACTGTATTCACTCACTGGCAGCTTCTCTGTACATCTCTATCTGCCTAGTCCAGTATAGTCGTTTTTATATAAGAGCTGCTGTTTCTCAAAGGTTGGTGAAGTTTCTCGAAACCTCCCAAAGCTTCACTGCTTTTCCTGGTGTCAGGCGAAAGAGAACTGTCCAGAAATTTCTTTGGCTCTTTCTCATCCTGCCCAGTCACTCAGCAAGAGTTCAGCACTAGTATGAGCATGGGCTGGCTTGGGCGCTATCTGTCTCTTTCACCCCCCACTTCTCTCTCTCTCGCCAAATAACAAGCGCCTCGCGACAATATCAATCACATCACTGCTAGAAATGGTGTCTTTTAAAACATCTTCCTGCATCACTGCAAGGTGCTTGCATGATTAACCAGTGACTGTAATTTGTGACTGATGTTTATTCAATTGTTACTGCTTCATCTTGTGGATAGTAAATCATTTTACTTTCTTTAGTAATATGATAGTGTGAGCAAATGTAATTTCTATTTTTACATTCTGTGTGCATGTTGATATATCGACTTCAGGTATAATTAATATCTGTAGAGAATGTTAGCACCTCATCACCAGATAGTGGCGCATATTTTGCAATTAACAAATGCCTTTTTAATTTTGGTACATCTATGTGGAGAACTTAGTTTCTTTAACTACTTTTGCAGCATCTATTTTCTGACCCATGTGCAGGTACACTTGTGCACCTTTAGTCAGTTCATTAAGCAACCATTTGGAATAACTTGAAAGAAATTCATCTTTAATCCTATGAGCCTCATTTCATCTGTAAAACTTGTCTATAAAGTCCTTTAACTCTGTTTCTAGGCATTAATTGTATCTTCATCATAATTTTCTAACCCTAATATAGTGTTTACATAGTCACAAATGTTTTCCAGATAATCTTTGAACCCAGTGCTTAAAACAAATGAATAATGTAATAACTGGTTGAGCATCTTCCCCTAAAATATAAAATAAAAGGGAAACAAATTTACATGGGTCATAAGATAGAAGATCTTTACTAAATTTGACTTAAAGTAGTAAGTGATGATGGAGTGACATATTATGCAAGTCTTTCAAAAGTCAGTTCAAATTTTAAACCACTATAGTATAATATTCAAGATAGGATAAAAACAACACAAAATAGTCAGATACTGGGCAGGCAATGGGGTTTGGTTTTCTTCAACTTCTTATCCTCCTTTACCTCCTTCAGTTTATTGTTACCATGGATACAGTTTGGTTGAATAAAACATCAGTATTGATTAAGGCTTCACAGGTGATCAGCTGCTTCAAATTTATTAAAGTTGAGCTTTTGGGCATGGAGTGCACAATAGACAAAAGCTCGACTTTTATAAATTTAATGTGGCTGGTCATCCTTGAAGCCTTACTCAGTAATGCTCTCTGTGAAAGCTTCAAGTCTTACAAAACACCAGTAATTTTATTCATACTATGTAAGAATTTGTAAATTGCAATGCAAATCATGGCTCTATCACTAAATGATGAAATGATCTCTTAAAAATTAAAAAAAAAAAGGAATAATAATTAAAAAAATAAAAGGGTGGTCAGATAAGGTTAGAGAGAGGGGTGATTGAAGTAAAAAAAGTTATTACACTTCTTACAAATATTATATGTGAATTCTTAACATGTTATAAAAGTCAATGAACACACCTTTTTCTTACGTTTGATTGTATCATTTGGTGGTCTGGGCTTTGGGGATTACATATTTCTTCACAGTTGTCAAAAGATGCCTCTGTTGATGTAGTTGCAATCAGATTTCTTGCAATATCTTTTCTGAAATCCATGGAAATTAATGTTGCTTTAAATCCTGCTTTTGCTGGTAATATTGTTTACATCAGTGTTAAGATCAAACAACATTCTCAGATAATACTCAATTTTTCCCTTTTTGTCAATTTCATTAATAATTTATGATTCCCACGGTTCATTTCTCCTATCTCCTTACACTTCTATCATCAGGGGACACCTCTACACATGCACAAGCTAATAGAAAAATAAAATTAATCAAAAAACTGGTCTGTTATGCATTTGTTTGAGGATTTTCAGCCCATTCCCGCTAAAACATTGTATCACCTCTTTACTTCCTTGTCAGAATAAATGACATCAGCATGTTCTTATTGTTGGTATGTATTTCTAAGGTGGAGAGTTAAGTATATATAAATTATTATGATGCACATCTGTTCTTCACTTATGAAAAAACTTTATACAGCTGCTCCACAGCAGCAGCTTGTTTATGGCAGCCATTTTCCAACTTCTAACATTTGTTAAAATATTGTAATACAAGTGTACAATGAAGTAAATGTGAAGTTGAACACAATGTTATAGCTAAAATTGTTGAATGAAAATGTTGTGTTAACTTCAGTGTTAAATCACTTTAAAATTGTATTAAAATGTAACTGTGTTTTCATTATCTACAGGGTGTTAATGAACTACACCAAAATATTTTCAGAGCAAGTGGAGATGTCCTAAACAAATAATTTGAGATAGGAGACATGGCCTGTTGGTTCAAATGCGGAAGTTACGGCTATAAGTTTCTAAAGTGCCATTATGCCACTGCTAAAAATAATACCACTTGAGTGCACAAGACACCAATGAAGAGTCGTGTGAAAGCACTCCCTATGGCGCAATGGTTATCACATTAGCTTTTAAATTGTGTAAACAAGTTCAAGTTTTCTCACTTTTGTTGTTTGTTATTTATTTTTGTTCTGTTTTGTTTGTTTGGTAGCTTTTTTTAAATATTTTGTCTAAGCTTTTAATTTTTGTATAAATTTATGCATTTTACAGAGCAGTTTTACTTTGTTACTGCATTTAAATCCTGCTCAATACTTTCATATTCTGTACATCTAACTGGCAGGTGGTTTAAAGGGTAAACGAAATTATATAAAATAAAAGTAAATGCAGCTGTTTATGTCAGCTCTATAGGAACTTCTCGAAATGGCAGTATGTAAAAAAACTTTGCGTTTTCAATGCAAAGTTGAAGGTGGCAAAGGAACAACTGTCGTACTCTGTCTAAAATTCCTTTTGTGTGTTGAATAACTTCACATGTTGCTGTTATTCAGACAGTTAGATCCTCTTCTGAGGTAATAAGTGTTTCATACACCAGAGACTTGAGGTGACCCCAGAAAAAGAAAACAAAGGGTTGTCAGGAGAGCATGCTGACCAAGCTACAGTTGGACTTCCCCTTACACTGGCCAATCAGATTCATGTTCTTAGTTACAAATCACTATTAGAATTTATGTATTAAAAAGACCAAAAAGATATTTAACTATATGATAGGAACTGAACCCATGGCCCTTGGATCCCCAATTTTCGCTGTTATGGATTGGGTCAACAGAAAACTTACACAAGCACCACTATAGTAGACTACATAATGCAGGGAGCCAGTTAATTGCTGTTCATTGTTGCACTGGCAGCTGGTTAGTTCAAAATTTGAGAGGTTTAGGGGGCATTACATTTTGAGAATGCCATTAATGAGCTACTAAGCATCGATATTTCTATACTCGGGAAGCAATTTTTAAGACATTGTAATCCAATAATTTTGCCCACCTTGTTTAAACACTAACTTATCAGCATCTGCTGTCTTTAGGTTTTACACTGTTAACTGCATTATGTTTAGCTACATACCAGCATTGCCTATCTTAACTTGCTTATATTAATCATGCTTACAATTGCTGAAATTATTTCGTGTAGTTCACTAACATCCTGTATATGTAATGATCCTAAAAGATTATAATTTTTCATATAACTCTGCTCATTACTTTATAATGGTTTGTTTATTATGACATGTCGTTTAAATTTATTGCTCATTTGTTTCAGGCCCTGTATTCTGATTTTTGACTCTCTACCATTAGTAAGAAGATCCCGTGTTGTAGCAACACTGAGAGATTATCTCCGTATTGAATATAAAGTGAAGGAAGGGAAAGATAGAGAATTTTCCAAAGACACCATTAAAGGTGGTATACCCAAAGTTCCACGACAGAATAATTTAACTGATTGTGGTATATATGTTCTTCAATATGCTGAAAGCTTCTTCAAGGTTTGTCGCTCTTAATAATATTGTTATAAAGTATTGTATCATAAGTGTTAGAATGTATCATGATTTAAACTGCTCCAGTTTGATATTATTTTGAGAAGGCTATTAAAGGACTATTATCTACCACTAAGAAAAACAGATCCTGGATAAAACTGAGCAATGCAAAACAGTTATTACTTAGTTAAGGAATCCTCCTCAGTAAATTAATTGTTTACTTATGTTTGAATTTAAAAATGTTATATACCCCTTATTAACACTATTAGAAGTGTTCCAACCAATAAAGGGCAGTCAGCTAAACAGGAGCTTACTGCATCCCTTGCAGCAGTGGGAAAGCGTATTACAATGCAATAAATTATAATTAGTGCCTAAATTTCACTTATCTTAATAATTTAAATATTATAATGGGACTAGTTTTGAAAATTTATCATTTGCATCTTCAGCCAAGTACGAGAGCAGTTTGATAAGTACTCGTCTTGCAAATATTGTTAAGAGTCGTTTGTGTTCTCATGTACTGTCATTTGTTACAAAGTTAAAATAAATTTGATGCTGATTTATAGGTTAGTTTGGATTTTACGGACATTTCAATAAGTTGTCCAACATGTTTTTGCTAAAATGGGAAAACATGCAAGGAGATAAGTGACATTGGATGTTATTTATGGAGACTTTTCGCCTTCTAGGACAGATATTAGTATAACAAATTTAAATGTGGTCAGACATCCATTTTTGATGAGCCCACAGGATGCCCTGCAAATGTAGTTACCCAGGAAATTATTGAAATAGCCCATGATATGATTTTCCCTGATATAAACGTAAGTTCGCGAAGTGGCACAGGCCATAGTTATCTCAACAAATGGCAATTCACATTTTGCATGATAAGTTGGAGATGAGAAAGTTTCTGCATGATGGGTGCTGCATTTGCTTACAGTGTACTAGTAGTGGGTGCGGCTTTCAACTTTGAAGCTAGTGTCTAATTTTGCCTTATATGGAATACCCTTTTTAGCAGGGTTTTATTCGTATGTTTGGAACTGTTTAAGTGAAATCTGAAGGCCTTTTTGCGTCAAGTAGTCACTGTCGATGAGACCTACATTCATCAACAAGCAACAATCAAAACAGTATGTTGCTGCCGAAGAATCTGCTTCAGAGAAGGCAAAGACAGTACCATCAGCAGGAAAAATGATGGCAACAATTTTTTGGAATGTAAAGGATATCATTGACTTCTTGGAAAAAGTGAAAGCAATTACTGGAGCATACTACATGGCCTAATTCAACTACAAGTTGGAGACATGGCCCTATCTGGCAAAGAAGAAAGTTCTGTTTCACCATGATAATGCCCCAGCACATCCAGCTGGATTTGCTGACACCAAATTGTATGAATTGCATTATGAATTTCTGATGCCATTCCTCTCTGCCCTTTTACTGTATATTCTCCTGTTCCCAAACAGAAATGGCTCACAGGAACAACATTTAGATCAATTGAGTTGGTCATCATGGAAGTAGATGCTTATTTTGCAAAGCTTCATAATTCTAATTCTTATTTTTAGAGGTGTTGAAAAAAATGGCAGTAATGTTAGGAAAGGTGTGTATCTTTAAAAGGGGACTATGTTGAGAAATAAAAAATTTTTGTTTAAAAAACCTGACTTCTTCATTCCTAGCTCAGGACTTAGTGAATTGCCTTTGTAGTACCCTTGGATATGAGCCAAATGTTCCACAGCTGGAGCAAAGAACTTCAACTATCTGGAAAATTCATATACAATAATTTTAGGTTTGTGGTTAAATAAAAACTTGGATTGTACTGTACATATAGAAGATTTGATTAAAAAGTTAAGTAAGCAGTGCTATGCTATAAAAACATTAAAAATAATAGCAGACGTAAAGACAGTCTGAATGACATATTTTGCATATTCTCATTTCCTTATGAATTATGGTATTATCTTTAGGGGTAATTCAAATATGTCAGAAAAGGTTTCTCGAATGCAAAAAAGAGCCATAAAAATAATAGTGACCAACCTGCCCATGTGAACTGTGGTGTATTTTAAGGAACTGAAAATGTTAACCCTGCCATGTTTATACATATAAAAAGTTCTTTTACATATAAAAGCTAGTTTAAATTGCTTTGAAACATATGCAATGACACACCAGCATGATAAAAGAAACAGTTCAAACCTACTAGCAATTAGTCATAATACCATGTTATACAAGTATTCCTTCACTTATAGTGGTACCCAACTGTACAGTAAGTTACCTCTTTATTTAAAACAGATTGACAACCAAAAGATTTTTAAATTGAAATTACAGAAATTTTTAAGTGAAGCATGTTTTTATTCTATCCAAGAGTATTTGGACAGTTAGTTATATTATTATATTTTGGCATTTACTCTTATACATGTTTTTGTGCTTTCTGTATTTAAATGTAGTACTTCAATGTAAAAACTATTTGAGTTGGTTTATTGACACTCATCACTTACTTTTTATATATTATTGAGGGACTAGTTTCATAGGCCATTGCCTTCATTTTCAACCTCTCTCCAACTGGAGGCAATGGCCTTTGAAACTAATCTCTGTTTCATATAACCTTGCCCCGCTGAAATATATCACTCCGCGTTCAACTACCCTCACCCTCACCCTCGCCCTAATTGGCTAATGCTTTCGTGTCATAGGCCATAGGCGGTGCCTTCCTGTCACATTTAAAACTGCAGTAAATGTCGTAATAATTGCCGGGAAGATAAATAAAATCATACAAATAAGGATATGAAGGCATGCAAAAATACAAGTTTATAATGAACTGAGCAAATTGAAACAGAATGACTGAGCAATGAAACTGAAAGGGTTTATAATGAAAGGCCTTTGGCCTTTTCCACTGGGATTTTTTTAAACCAGCACACATACCATCAAAAATGCTTGTCTTTCAGTCTTAAAAGTCGTGTTACACCATACTTTACTTTTCGTGTGTTCTTCGTGTATATTTTGCGATTTGTATCTCGGTGCAGTGTGGTTGTCCTTAAATAACGTCTTCGCCACACAGCAATATCGCCTCTGTCTTTTAGCACATTTTTCTTGCCTCTTTTTTCATTCACAAATCCCAGCTGTATAAGCAATCTGCTGAAATTTGGTAAATCTGCATCCTCATTTACAGCAGACGAGATGTTACTTATGTTAGGGAGTTCGTTTCTAAAGAAAAACTACACACATGACGATGCACAACACTTTTCACGTATTTTCTCCAAGCACGCACTTTTGTTTATTCCTGTTTTTGCCTGGAGTGGTAAGTTTTCCTGTTTCCTCAATTTCATGTCGCGATGTTCCTACGGATCTAACACACACACCTGTAACTTCAGAGCACAGCTGTTCGACTTCTCTCACTGACAAAGACGGATTCTTCTCTGTAAGTGCATTAAACATATGCAACACAATTCTTTTTTCGCCTGTTTGTAAATAATTATCCTTGCGATACTTCAGCGAAAAACTGGCGGTAGACTCTGCCATTATACATATAATAAGTACATGCGCAATAAACGATCAATAAAATAAGTTAGCTCCCGCACCCTCGAATGGCGATGCATGACTAATCCAGTTCAAAACAAGGTCAGTGATAAAAGTCATATAAACAAATGTCACCACTACCGCTAAATCACGTGCTATCGTGCCATGTGCTTGAGAGCAAAGGAACCTCCTCTTTACTTCGTTTAAGAATTAACATGCATTTCAGATAAATCAACTCTGTTGCGTAATATATTTAATTAAAACAGTTACAAAAATATAAATTTGACAATTCTCTTCCAACATATAATGATATATCACCATGTTAAATAACGAACTAATTTTTACCACACGACAGTCATTACCACAACAGCAACCAATGAGAGGTGATTAGGTCACATGACTGTTAAGAGATACTGGGCAAGCTTACGTGAAACAAGGTATAGCCACTCAATAAAAAAATTAAGTGATGATTGTCAATAAATGACGATTGTCATAAAAACTATTTGTTGACGAATGTCAACACTGTTACTAAATTCCTCCAAACACACAGAATTTGTAAAATCTTTTTAAACCACTTGTCAAACTATAAAAACACTTTAGCTCCACTTACATTTAAAATTAGGACATGTTTCAAGGACCATGTGTCCCCATCATCAGCTGATGTTTTACTATTTCTTCAGCTGACTGCCTCCCTCTCCTGGCGCTGTTTTTATAGTTTGACAAGTAGTTTAAAAAGATTTTATTGATAAAGCTCCACTGTTTATAAATACTTCTATTTTATAATTTTAACACATAAATACTTATATTTTGACATATCCACAGTCTTGTATAGAGATTTATGGGATGAATAAATTGAATTGAATTGAGATAGGAGATCATTGCCTCTCAAGGGACAGAAAGAAATTCTTTGGTGCTAGAGTCAGGGGCACACCCAAGGTCAGGTCATTGTTGCTATATTCATTGCCAGATCACAAGACTCATAGGAATGCTCACCTTCATGTGTGCTTTCCAGCTCGAAGATCACTATAGCTTTTAAGAGAACAAGGTAATTTTATTTTATGTTTGGAGGAATTCAATATCAGTGACATCCAAATTAATTAAAAAAAATTATTTTAGTCAGTTCTTTTATACTCCATCACTTAAATTTTTATTTTAGAAGGTACCAGTTTCAGAAGCTCGTTGCAGTTGCTTCCATTTTCAACCTTGAAAGTCAAACTATATCGGTCTGTGCTGTTTGCTGTCTTCTGATGGCCTTTCCTTGGATGTTCAAGGACAGTTGATGACATTTTTGGAATTGTTCCAGCGCTTTTCAAGGCAAAGACAACAGGAACAGAATTTCTGGCTTGTATATTAATGTGGTCTGGAAGCATTAAAAATGAGTGCTTCACTGCTACTACTTATAGCCTTCTAGTTATAGTCATATAGTGTATTCTCTTGTTGCAGAGCTAGTTACAAGCAAACCCGTCCTGCCTTTCTTCTTAACTGCAATCACTCATGTGTATGATACTGGCTCAAACTATGAGGGTAGCCCAGAAAGTCTTCAGCAATTATTTACTGAACACAATGAAACTTGCACACAAGAAAGAATTATATTTCTTCTACGCTAACTATTTTTCCTTGCAATATCCATCCTGATCTGTGGCTTTCCTCCAGTGAGACACAAAGGGCAAGTATGCCCTGTCGAACCACTCGTTCTGGTCATCAAGCCATTTCTGCACTGTGCAAATCATCTCTTTGCTACCCTCAAAATGTCTTCCATGAATGGCATACTTTAATCACCAAAACAAGTGGCAGGATAAGGGAGCTAAGACAGGACTATAGGTGGATAGAGCAACACTCTTCAGCCCTGTTTAGTGATGTGTTCCGAAGTCCTCAAACTAATGTGAGGCTGAGGGTTATGTTGAATGAAACATTCACTTGAGTTATGGTGCTGAAGTTGCTGGAAGTGCTTCTTGTGTTTGGTTGTCTTCGCATAAGCTTCAGAATTAATGGTGCTGCCTTTTGGTATCACATACATCAATGAGTATGACATTCTCAAGGTCCCAAAACACAGTGATCAACCTGAAGCAGTTGCTTTTTTTTAGATTGGGGATGATGCTGTTCCATCAACTGATTATTTTGTTTCAATATCAAAATGGTGAAACCAAGGTTCATCACCTGTCAGAATCTTGACATAAACACTTCTCCCTAACCTTCAAACTGTGTCAACAGCTAAGAAGAAATATTTTTTCTGAAAGTTTTGTGGTCTACTGTAAGACAGCGGAGAACCCACTGTGCACACACTTTTGAGTAATCAAGAGTACAGATATCGAGATTCAACTGTATTGGAACACCACAGTGAAGCGAAAAATTATTAAATTTTAGATGAGTCGCATTTTTTACACATCTGCTTCACTTTCGTACCTATTTTGAGGACATGTTTCGCAAATCTTCGTTTGCATCTACAGCTCTTGTGCGACTGACGCTAGATCCAGCGGTGTGGGTAATTCTGGGGTTGTTGCTGCCATCTGTTGATTTAGTGATGAACTGAAATGTGGGATTCTCTTCTAGCGGGATTTCAAAGTTCTTTAGTTGGTTTTTATGTTTTTCTATGTATATCCTCTCCCATATGACGAGTTCACTATGTTTTTGTACGTATTTTAGTAATTCTGTGCTATCTTCAATTTCATGATTTTCAGACCAGAAATGAGCTGCTATTGCGGACTTATCAATATTTTTGTATCTTAAGTGCCTGAAGTGTTCTTTCTTTCTAGTGCCTATGTTCCTTTTTGTCCTTCCTATGTAAATTTTTTCACAGTCTTTACACTTAATTTTGTAAATGCCTGACTTTTCCTCTGGTTTTATCTTATCAGTATTATTACTGTGAAGTAGGTTTTTAATGTTGTAATTGTTTTTTGCTGCCAATGTTATATTGTATTTCTTGAATATTTTTTGGAACTTTTTTGTGGCCCAGGGGTGGTAAGTAAATTTAGCAAATCTAGTTTCTTGTTTTATTGGTGTGAGAGCTGTGATCTGTTTTAATTTCTTTTGAAGTTTGAATAATTTTAGTTTTTTATCTACAAGGTTTTTTCCATATCCATTTTTAATTGCAGTTTTTTAAGATTTGATGGTATTTGTTTTGATATTCTTGCTGGCTGAGAGGTAGATTTACTAATCTGTGTGTCAGACTGTTGATGGTTTCATGTTTGTGTGGAATTGGGTTGAAACTATTTGCTTTGATGTAATTATCTGTGTGTGTTGCTTTTCTATGAATGCCAAATTCTAGTTTTTCATTGCCTTTTTTGATTTTAAGGTCTAAAAAAGGTAGAGTACAGTCCTCTTCAGTTTCTACTGTGAATTGTATGCTGGGTTCTTGCAGGTTGAGTAGTTTCAAAGCATCATCTATTAGTTTGTAGGGCACTATTGCAAAGATGTCGTCTACGTAATAATAATCATTAATATTATTATAATCATTAATAGTAAAATTTTAACAACTACAGAACAAAAAACTATCAAACCAGACAACCCTACCCTTGCAAGAATATATGGTTTGCCTAAAATACACAAACCCAACATACCCATGAGACCCATTGTAAATAATATAAACACTCCTACTTACCTTCTGGCAAAATGGCTAACCAAAAAAATTCAGTCCTTTCCACAATTCCATACTCTGAGTATAAAAAACTCTTTAGACCTGGTAGAAAAAATTCAAAATCTTAAACTAAAACCTCATGACACTTTAGTATCCTTTGATGTCTGCTCCCTCTTCCCTAGCATTCCATTAGACAAACTTTTGATTCCACTGAAAAAATGGCTAAATTCTATAAACCTGGATGCCAATGCAATAGAAGAATATGTGGCAATGACTGAATTATGTATACATCAAAATTATTTTGTCTTCGATGGAAAATATTACAAACAAATTTCAGGACTAGCTATGGGAAGCCCGCTATCACCATTTTTGGCCAATCTATACATGAGCTTTTTCGAAACACATATTACTAAAGCCTTCCCTCATATGTTTAAAACATGGTACAGATACGTAGACGACATCTTTGCAATAGTGCCCTACAAACTAATAGATGATGCTTTGAAACTACTCAACCTGCAAGAACCCAGCATACAATTCACAGTAGAAACTGAAGAGGACTGTACTCTACCTTTTTTAGACCTTAAAATCAAAAAAGGCAATGAAAAACTAGAATTTGGCATTCATAGAAAAGCAACACACACAGATAATTACATCAAAGCAAATAGTTTCAACCCAATTCCACACAAACATGAAACCATCAACAGTCTGACACACAGATTAGTAAATCTACCTCTCAGCCAGCAAGAATATCAAAACGAATACCATCAAATCTTAAAAACTGCAATTAAAAATGGATATGGAAAAAACCTTGTAGATAAAAAACTAAAATTATTCAAACTTCAAAAGAAATTAAAACAGATCACAGCTCTCACACCAATAAAACAAGAAACTAGATTTGCTAAATTTACTTACCACCCCTGGGCCACAAAAAAGTTCCAAAAAATATTCAAGAAATACAATATAACATTGGCAGCAAAAAACAATTACAACATTAAAAACCTACTTCACAGTAATAATAGTGATAAGATAAAACCAGAGGAAAAGTCAGGCATTTACAAAATTAAGTGTAAAGACTGTGAAAAAATTTACATAGGAAGGACAAAAAGGAACATAGGCACTAGAAAGAAAGAACACTTCAGGCACTTAAGATACAAAAATATTGATAAGTCCGCAATAGCAGCTCATTTCTGGTCTGAAAATCATGAAATTGAAGATAGCACAGAATTACTAAAATACGTACAAAAACATAGTGAACTCGTCATATGGGAGAGGATATACATAGAAAAACATAAAAACCAACTAATGAACTTTGAAATCCCGCTAGAAGAGAATCCCACATTTCAGCTCATCACTAAATCAACAGATGGCAGCAACAACCCCAGAATTACCCACACCGCTGGATCTAGCGTCAGTCGCACAAGAGCCGTAGATGCAAACGAAGATTTGCGAAACATGTCCTCAAAATAGGTACGAAAGTGAAGCAGATGTGTAAAAAATGCGACTCATCTAAAATTTAATAAGAGTACAGATGATTGCATCCACATTTCCTTTGCTGATTGACAACTTCAGGGCCAACTGAAGTTATGAGTCGATCCTCACAAATGAGCACATCAAGAAGCTGAAGCTGCTGCTTGTTGGATGGCCACCCCGAATGCTACATATCTTGGAGTTCTGCCGAACCACCTTCTATGACCTCACCCTCTGTGCCCAGTGACTGACTGTACTTTTGTTAACTGCAGATTCTTCATAAACTGCACACAAACATTTGTAAAAGATCCCAACAGTTTGTTTCTCTGCAGGGAGAAATTAAAAAATGACACACTTCTTGTAACGTAGAAACTTACAGATGTCATTTCAAAACACTGCAGCAGCTATACTCTCTGACTGAAGAAAGCCAAACTTTGCTCTCACTTGAGCATCATTTCACCCAATTCATTCACCATCCATATAACTTAACGTTGGGGCGGACGTATATTAAAAAAAAAATCCTGAAAATTTAAATGTATATTTAAAGTTTTGCATTCGTACCATTACTGTAGGCAGAAAAAAAACGTGCTGCATTACTTTCTGGGCTACCCTTGTATCTTCCCACCTCTACAGTTATTGTTAGAAAGAACAATGTAATAAAATTGAAGTGAATTATTTAAATTATCCTTCGCTCTCTGGTAAGGTTGAAATGGAAAGTTGAATCAATTTTAGAAGTTCAGTGCCATAGCTTGCGTTTCAGTTGAGCAAAACATGATTGTCCGCAAATATGCACTCAGTTGGATTCAAGCATACAAGAGAAAGGATTAGAATAAACTCCTTTCTTCATGATAAAGTGAAATACTATTTAAAGTATAAACTTGAAAGAAGTGTAGGGACAGTGAAGCACAAATTAGCACAAAAGTGAATATCTTCTCGATTCACTTTTGTGCTGAAGTACTGTTGCAATACTACTTCGCTCATTGAAAAGGCAAATCAGCAAGAATTGCCCTTGCAGGTCCTGCAGTAGATTTAACAATTTTTTCTCTTCACTTAGCTGGAATTCCATTCCATTCCATTCTTATATTTACTCTATTTACAAACATGCACAGTAATTATGGTTGACTTTTGATCTGCATTTCAGTTCACATGGATGTAATCAGTTGTTTATAATAACCAAAACTTATTTTACTCTACCTTTTTCCAGATTCTGTAAAAACCAGGGAATGTTCTAAGTGATATTCTGCTAGTTACTGTGAACTTTCAGTACATAGAGCATGCAGCTTAATACTGCACAGTGAACAGAGTTGCACTCTAGTATTGTAAAAGACAGAACAGAAAATTTAAACATAAGTAATAGAATCCCTGTACCTCTCATTGATTTCTTTATGCTTTTAAAGCCACATGTTCTGTTTCCACCGTCTACCTATGAAACAATCAGGTCACCCTTAAGGATTATGGCAGGTGAACCATCTTGGAAATCTAGAAGAGAATAATTTTTATATATCTGACAGAAGTCAGTCACATTTATGGGCAATCATATATGGCTAAAAGTATGTCATGGCCAAAAAGTTAGTACTCTGTATCACATCGTTAGATTAAACCCTCATCTATAGATTGAGAAGTTCCTTAGATTCAAATCCAGGTTTTAGGTTGCCAGTCCTCATGCCCAGGACTACATTTATTGGAGCATTTGGTTGTGATGTTCTTTTACATTGAGTAGAATAGTGTATTGAACATTACAGATTTGCAGCCAAGCACTAGGTCTTGTCAAGTATACCAGTAGTCACATTACTATGTTTAAACTTTAATAAGTTCAAGTCCATTTTGGACATAGTTGTTTTTGTTCATGTGAATATGTGTGTAAAAAGGAAAAATCAGAAAAAGAAATAAAAATATAGCAATACCATAATTGCACTTAAAATTAAATATCTGATGTATTGCCCTCACATGACTTTCTGTACTCGTGGTCCAAGTATTCTTACAAATGCTTATTGTTCTACTTTGTGTTAATAAACATTTTCAGAAATTTTCTTATTGCTGACTTTCGTTTAGACTCAAGGAGAATATGGAAATACTGTAGACTTTTAGCGATAGTCAAATCTTTTAAAGCTATTAACTTTATGATGCCTTTGAAAGTTGTATCACCAAGAGAAAAAATCATGGACTTCTTATTTGAGAAAATATTGCATTAGGAAATTCAGACAAATAAGGAATATCTTTGAAATGGTTAACTTAAATGAAACATAAAATGTATTTGACATAGATTGTGTGTTTTAATGAGATTTACCTTTTCTGTATAGTAAGATATTGTCTTCCTCTTAAGGCTTATCAGTTACGCAAAGGTCTTCCAGATTGAAAAGGACTCTGAGAACATTCCCAAAAAATTCATATATATTTCATTTGTTATGAAAATATCTTAATAAGATGGTATTTTAATAATCATTACAACCATTTTTGGGAAAATTAGAATGTTGTAAAAATGTTTCGTGTAAAGAGTAGTTCTGCAGTGAGAGGATTTTCTTGAAAATATTTTTGTAACATCCTTTGAAGTTGCTAAACTTAAATACGAAGTTTGGTATTTAACCAACTTTCATTTAGTTAAATTTATAGGAAGTCGATTAATGACACTAAACAACACTTTTAAATTATTAATTTTTAGATGAGTCGTATTTATTACACATCTGCTTCACTTTCGTACCTATTTTGAGGACGTGTTTCGCAAATAATCATTTGCATCTTCTGCTCTTATGATAAAAATTAATAATTAAAAATAATTAAAAATTAGTAATTATTTCGCTTCACTGTGGTGTTCCAATACAGTTAAATCTCAAAACACTTTCAAATTTTTCCGGAATATGTTTCAGAGACTTTGCCTCTATCCTCAACCGGCCATCGAGGATAGAGACAAAGTCTCTGAAACATGTTCAAGAAAAAATTTAAAAGTAAGTGTTGTTTAGTGTAATTAATCGACTCCCTTTAAATTTAATTTATCATAACAACACTGTTTTCAACACTTCCAAGAAAGGCATTTCATTTAGTTGTCTGGTAACAGGCACACCACACCTTTTTGCAGAAGAAGCTTTATTATTATTATTATTATTATTATTATTATTATTATTATTATTATTATTATTATTATTATTATTATTATTATTATTATTAATATTATTATTATACTTATTATTATACTTATTATTATACTTATTATTATACTTATTATTATACTTATTATAATTATTATTATTATTATTATAATTATTATTATTATAATTATTATTATTATTATAATTATTATTATTATTATAATTATTATTCTAATTATAATTATTATTCTAATTATAATTATTATTCTAATTATTATTATTCTAATTATTATTATTATTATAATTATTATTATTATAATTATTATTATTATTATAATTATTATTATTATTATAATTATTATTCTAATTATTATTATTATTATTATTATTATTATTATTATTATTATTATTATTATTATTATTATTATTTATTATTGGTGTTGTTAAGGGTCTTTAAAATGTGTACATATATTTCCACAGAAATTTCTATATAACATTTTTGATGAAATGCCTTATCTTCTCTGTCTACTATGTATATGATGGAGAAGCTAAAAATAGATCTAAATGCAGTCTTGCTCAAATTTAGTACAAAGAATTTTCCTTAAGCACTGTAATATTGTAACAACCATATTATGATGCATAATATAAAACTTAGCTATAGCTTTGTTTCTTTTAGAGTGTAAAGCTTCTGCTTATGCACTTAATTCAGATCTGCTCTAAAAATCCTTCCCTTTTTCATAAGTTGAATGGAGCCCTTTTGTAAAGAAGGAAGTAAAACAGCTTAACATACTATTTTGGCACATTATGCTGTACAGGCACAATGCACATAGTTCATTACATTTACAAAATTTGAAACATTTGCCAATGTCAATGTTAATGTTTCATATATATATGCTTTTTATACCAAATCTGACCTTAATCACAATACAAGATCACTAGGCTTGCAATGTCCATGCAGTCAACGGTTAGATTCAGCGAGCAGAAGGGAGGGGGAGTAGGTTACCTTATGTAAATTAGAGTGCACCCAAGGATAGTCAGGTGGAAATAAAAAGTTGAACACAATTATAATTTTACTTTACAAGTTTGGTAGCTACTGTACGAGGTACATCCAGAAAGTACGTTCAGTTTGGTAATAAAATTAAATTGTGTGCAGATACAGAAAAATTATTTATTGCACAAAATTCTACAACCCTTTAACTATTTTTCCACATAAGTGCCAAAATTTTGCAGGCATTTGTCATAGCGAGGCACAAGTTTTTGTATACCTTCTTCATAGAAGTTTGTTGCCTGTGTCTTCATCCAGTTGGAAACATTTTCTTTCAGCTCTTTGTCGTTGTTGAAGTTTTGACCGCCAAGGAAAGATTTGAGATGTAAAAACAGATGAAAGTCGCTAGGAGCGAAGTCAGGGCTGTATGGTGGGTGGTCAAACACGTCCCAGTCAAATTCCTGTAGGATGTTTCTTTGTCGCATTTGCAGTGAGTGGTCGTGCATTGTCATGAAGAAACACAACACCTTTTGACAGCCGATAAATTTCAATTGGTTTCACTTTCCTAGCATTCAGAAAACGAATCACAGATTTGATTTCACAAGCGGAGGGATTTTCAATCAACACCGACATTGTAAACAAGCACAACAAAGCGTGTGTGGATGACAGCAATCTTACAATGGTGCAGGTTTCTTCTCTTTGATACAGAGCGTCTACCGTGCATGTGTGGAACTGCGATCGCAGCGCTGCAGCGGAGATAAATTGAAACAGAACTTACTTTCTGGATGCCCCTTGATTATTTTGTGTTCTCATTGGAGGCATTTTGCTATCACCAGTTTCTTTATGAAAATAGCAATCACACTCTGTAGACACAACAGAAGTTACCCTGTACTAATCAAAACACTGACTGCCCTGTGTTCTGTTTGTGCGGTGAAGTGACTGTCAGCATACTTTGACATCTTGCTCAGTACTGCTTACACGTAACTTGAATCTTCATTCGCTGTATGAACATTGCAAGCCTGAAGATCACAATACCCAAATTATATTCTGTGTACATTTTATAGTTCTCTTCTGTTGTTTAGTGATTCCTTTATGCTTAACAGAGGAATGTCACTCAGTTTAAAAAAAATTAATGAAAGTATTTCTTTTTCTCTTCCCAATACTCCTTTTCTGGTTAGACATAATAAACATATTCCTGTAAAATGTTCAATGCTTCAGCATTTATTTCATCAAGTATAAAGAGAATTCACACATTCTCTTCACCTTACTCACCCTCTGCAATAGTTTGCTTCATTAGCTTCATGTATCCATTGAAAAAAAATTACAATGTAAGAACATACTGGTAGAATATTTAGTTGGTAACTACAATTGATGGATAATTCGGTTTGCTAAGTAACAATGATGTAAGTGTGAGTTAGTGAGTGTATAGGGTTTAAAGTCCCTCGGCAGCTAGGTCATTTGCGCCCACAGGAAAGAAGTTTCATATGTCAAGGTTATGCACTATGCACTGTAAGCTCAACAGGATCCCCATTTCAATTTATTCTTGTTGCTTCAGTTGAGAAGGGGTTAGCAATGCCTAATGTAGGACCATGAACACAAAAAATGAATCCTCTCCAGAAAGTGTTGGTCGTAGAGAAATTTTTGTATCTTCATAAAAGCTGTGTTCATAACGCACACAAAAGAACTGTACAGTGGTCTGTGACTGATTGACAATGGTTAGCATAAGCATAATGGAAACAACTCAAAATAATGTTCAGTTCCTAGATTCAAATCTTATACTGCTTGTCATTTTTTATGTTTAATTTTTGAATGTATATGTAGAACCTAATATAGCATTAATCGATTTGGCATTTGAAATTATAGGCCTATCTGTGCACAAAAGAAAATAGTTCTGCTAAACCTTATGTTAAATACCTAATTTAAAAAATGTGTAAATAAATTATCTTCTAAAACTAAAATATAAAAAAATAAACAATTAATAGCGGGGGTTTGAACCCTTAGCATGTATAACTATCCTGTCTTCAGGACATAGACAAAATTAAATACCTGCAGTAATGTGGACAATTGAGAAGCTACAAGATCCCAAGCTTCTTGAATTTGTGCCCAGAAACCATCTTTTGGATCACAGCTCTCTTTTCACCTCAGCCCACACATTCTCAGTATGGTTCATATCTGAGAGGCCATTCTACCACTCTGATATCTCGCCTCTCTGAGAACCAATTTGAAATCTTTCGAGATCTGTGGACAGGATGATTATCCTGTACAGTTTCAACAATTTTGTCAGGATATCTCATACTCAGAGGGAATCAAAATATTCTAAAGTATTGTAATGTACTGTGTACTGTTTAGATATCATCAAGCTGCCACAGCATACCTAGACCACCTCTTGATATTGAGCCCCATCAAAATACAGATATGTGACCATGATGGAATTGTAAAGCCACATATTTTGCATATTATCGGAATCCTTTTGGATTATAGTTTATCACCTTTTCCCTAAGTATGGATGAATATATCACTTTGAGAATAATGCCTTATTCCAGTTGCAGTTGGCATTTTTCTCTTCAAATGCAAGTTGAAATAGTCTGCATCGTACATCAGATGTTTTTAGCTGCTGTTAGTGCATATTCTCAATTTTTAAAGTATAAAAAAAAAATAATATAGTTTTAAGTCGAACTAGTACTCAGTGCTCTACTTACTGCTAGTATTTACCTAGAACATGTTTCGTTAGGATCTTCCTATCATCATCAGCTGTTGTCGACTCGAAGAACTGATGATAGGAAGATCCTAACGAAACACGTTCTAGGTAAATACTAGCAGTAATTAGAGCATTGAGCACTAGGTAGTTTTACTCAAAATTATATTAATTTAGGGCTTCATTGTATCATAGTCCTTACACATTGGAAAAAAAATTAACTTATTTTAGCACCTAGAGTCTGTTCCTTGAGATTACATATGATCTAAAATATATTGTAGAGAATTCACTACACACTATATCATCTTTTCTGTATCTGCATACAGCTTTTGGTACCAGGATCTTATTGTGTTCTGTTGAAATGCTCTCCAGTGTTGGATTTATACCCTCTTATTGGAAATATTTTTCCAATAGCAAACTAATGTTAGAAAATATTTGCATAGAAACCAATAAAGGACACTATTGACTATGTTAGCAAAATAAAATGTGGAAAAGAACTATTATGTAATCTAGAAAACAGGCACCTTAGTGAACTAATGATAGAACATCACTTATGTGAAATAACCATTTATTTCAGATTGTAACAATTACAGCTGAACTGTGTTTTACTGAAATAGGTACATATCTGAGATCATGACTTCTGTGTACTTCATGCTTTTTAGTGTTACTATTTTTTTATTGTCTGCAAGATACTATGGGCTCTTAGACGCACCTTAATTTTTAAGTAATTTTTACAAAAATAACATTTATAACTTTTTTTATTAGATTGCAAAGCCAGACAGCAAGAAAATTAATTTATTAGTTTATAAAACTGAATTGACCCATTAAATTCCAGAAATTGATCATCAGAACTTCATTCTTATTAGTATCCCAATTTATTGTCATCTTCATATGAGATTTTCTCTACTCTCATTCGCACTATTACTTATGCGATACTTAAACCTCTTAAAGACTTTTGATGCAGTTTTCCATTTATAGTCAGTCAATGATAAAATATGAAGGTTAGAAACAGAACTGAAAAATTCACTGCCATAGTTGGGATTTGAAGTATGAATTTTCTGCATTTCTACACAAGTTGCTCTAACCACTGAACTACCAAATTGGGTTTGTGGAGCGAAGTTACACAATGTGTATCAATGTGCCACTTGTACATATTATTTTGTTTTGCATTTGTTTCCCAAGCTCTTTGTCATGAGCACAGTTCTCATATAGTAAATTCCAAATAACAGCGCAGTGAATAATAATAATGCATCAACTATATAAATAAAATTTACATTCTAGTTGTATTTTAGTGGTTTAATTCAAACTTACTTTATTAAATAGGGATATTGCTAGTTTTGTTTTAGAAGTTACAGTAACACCTCATTAGTCTGGACAGATTTTGAAGGGGTGGAGAAATGTTGTTTAACCTAGTAAATGCAGACTTGTTTTACAGACGAGAAATTGCTATTCTGAGTAGGAACATTACTCAAATTCTCTGGCCAATGCACAAATTCATTGCACTGACCCTATCTGCTTGGGACCAGGTTGGAAGAGAAACTTTCTAAATAGTTATGGCCTGATGTGTGTGACTTGCCAGAAAACAATATTGAGGAAGAATAAAAAATAAGTTTGGAAGAAGATTTTATAGACATTTTTAAAAATATTGATGGCTTAAGTTAATTGATGGAAATAATTCATTTCTTCACACCAGCCGTATACAGGCTAAGGTATTGGACTGTTAGTCGACATGAAAAATGCAATGCCACGGCCGTTATTTGAACCACGGATCTACTGGTTTCCATCCAGTCACTCTAACCCATTGAGCTACCATGGCCAACATGCCGTCCTGATATTAAATTCTCCACTTGACTCCTATATTTCCCCGGCAAACCACTAGGAATTCTCGCATCCGAGATACACCATTTGTGGCGAATTACTATTGTAAGTACTTGAGTCCCAGGCTTCATCATTTAACTCTTTGTATTTAAGTTAATTGATGGAAATTATTCATTTTTTCACACTAGCTGTATACAGGCTAAAATATTGGATTGATAGTCAGTATAAATATTCAATGCAATGGCTGGGATTTGAACTGCGGATCTACTGGTTTTCGTCCAGTCGTGCTAACTAATTGAGTTACCATTGCCAACATGCCGTCCTGACATTAAATTCTCCACTTGACTCATTGATGGCAGTTCCAATATTGATGAAGACCCTGATAACGGGTTGCAAATCGACAATGATGAAGCTTATAAATGGATTATAAGGAAAGGCATTACTGCATCATGTAGTGTTAATGAAAATGAAGAGTATTCAGATTCAGATTGAAGAACCAGCTGTAATTATGACCCATGGACAAGCAATAAAGAAATTGATCCTTTATTTCTAGAGTCAAGCCAAAACATTGCCAAATGAAGTTCTAATGTTAAAGTGAATACAAGCTCGCACTGCTCGTAAGCGATACACTAAATTCGGACAGCATAAACTCAATTCCTTTTTTACTACCAACTAGTTTGTAGCTACATGACATACAGTACAAATACTATATGTGGAAGATTTCTTGAGCATTCGGGTCCCAAGTCCTCATTCGGTAGGTTTCGCCTATTTCCGTAATCACAGATGACATTTTAAACAGGAAATGTGCTGCACACTATGACATCTAGTGGCTAATATGCTAAGCTTTCACACGTATGCCATTTCATTTTGAGCAGTTTTGAGGTTAATTATTAGCTAACCAGTTTACAACAAATCTAAAAGCAAGGCTATGTTGTGAATGTTATGGCTGTCAAAAGGGGACACGTTATTTTTCGTCTACCTCCATATAACTGTGATCTGAATGCAATTGAGCTGGCATGGGCAAACATAAAGAATGTTTACAAAGTATGCAATGTTAATGAGAGCCACAAATTTGCGGAAACTTGCTACAGAAGTGATGGATTAGGAAGGATACGATAAGGTCCAAGATCTGGAAATACAATATTGGAGAAACGATGGTGTAATAGAAAATGCAATTAACGAAATTATTAACACATTAGAGGATACCAGCGATAAAAGTAACGCAGTAGACTTGGAAACCGAAGAATCACAAAGCGAGTGAGTGGTTATAGCTGTCATAATATTTGTTTTCTACTTTTGTGTGTTCCATAACGGTAAATATATAAGCATACAGCATATCAGATGGAGTTCAATTGTTTATTGCCACATCTCACATCTTCGCTTATCTTACCGCAATTTGGCAAATTGTGTTTTTCTAGGTTGACCACACTGCAGAAACAAAAGCGTGTTGGCTCTCTCTTCTTCTCTGCCCGCACCACACCGTAAATCCAGCGCTCAAGAAATCTTGCGCATATAGTGCATAGGCTGTTACAGTACATACAGGGTATGTGTTTTTAGCTGAAGGTGTGCCGATAGCAATTTCTTAATTCCATTAAAAATATTTTGGTGATGTACATTTTATTGCTTTTCCTTCATTCTCTGGAAAACCCATATTTTCATTAACTTGGATCGTCCCTGTTGCCAGTTGATCCAGGTAAATGAGGTTCTACTGTATTTGCCAAAATAGATGTAACTCGTACTATGCCTCAAAATATTAACTGTGAGTTTAAATAATGTCATAGTAAAATTTCAACATAATTTAATATTGATGATTGGAAAAAAGAAAAAAAAAAAAAACGTTCCTAGTAGGTACGCATTTTAGTAATTTGTTAAAACCTCAATACTGAGACATAATGAAATCTTGATTTATGGCCTTTCAGAGTTGGAGGGCAGTATACCTGTAACCATTCAAATTAGCATCCAGTATATAGCAATGAACATGTTTCCATGAATGTAAACAAATAATGGTAAAGAAAAAATGTCCATGGATGTAATTAAATGACAGCTAAATACACATGATTTTGTGAATGTAAACAAAGAACAATTAAGTCACAAACATTTTACTTCGTTAAGTGTACTTTTTTATTTATTTAAAGGTAATGAATTGCACAAAATCACAAAATTATCTATGTGAGTACTTCTGGAAAACTGTTGAAGTGTACTTATTTTCTGAATCTGTATTTAAAAAAACCAGTAGGATGTTCTATATAAAATAAGGGACTGCAGTCACTTCTGTTTAATCTGGAAGTAGCATTTATTCTTAATATAATGTTTCAATTTCCTCTATGTTCAAATTTCCTTTGTGCCCTGAGTTTCATGTTGACCAGCAGCTTGCTTCGAAAGTTGATGAGATGGTTTGTGACTTCTAACCAACCCTGTATTTCTTCTGAAGTATATTACATTTCTTAGAGCTTTTTCTTGTGTTTTGTAGTAACACAACTTTAATGTTTCAGGATCCTATAAAAGATTATTACTTGCCTATGGGAAACCTTGCCGACTGGTTTTCAAAAGATGTTGTAAACAGAAAAAGAGAAGAGATAAATAACTTGCTTTTAGAGCTGATGGAACAGCAAGATATTGATGTGCTGTCATTAAATCTTCCAAAACTTGAGTTTAGAAATTGTGAAGAGCAGCAACTGGTAAGTAGTTCTCTATCTACCAGTGTAGTGCCTCGGATCTTAATATAATTAATTGTATATTTAGGCCTATTTTTCTAGTTCTTTCGCTTTATATGTACAAATTTGGAAGGCAAATAAATCTTTATAAATTTGGTCAAAAATCTGCTAATGAATGATCATATCTGCAACTTAAAAACTTCATAATTCTGTATTAAAGATGTAAGAATCCATTTTACCTCGTAATCAAATATGAAATATGTATGCCGGTTTTAAGTACATATTTGTGATTGTTTTGCTCGTTTTAGTTGTAAAATGTTACTTTTTATCTAATTTAGTGAAATACTTGTACACATACATTTCAGTATAGCCATTTTCTCCAAATTCCCATTTTACCATGATTAGTTTTAAAGGGTGCTGATGACTTGGTAGTTGAGTGCCCATAAACAAAAACAGTCATCATTGTCTCCAAATTCCTGGTGAATTCGGAAAACAGTTTTGCAAAACAAATAGAGCCTCAAGGTTATTAACCAAGGTTGATTAAAGTAAAAGAGATTATTCAAGTCTTGGAAAATAAGCATGATAGTATCATATAAAAGAAAAGGAGGTATAAATAATAATACTAATCATTGAAGAACTAGCTAGTTATGTGTTTAAAATGGAATGATGAATTGAGCACTACTAATCTCGGTTTCATATAACCTTGCCCCGCTGGCCTGTATCACTGCGCGTAAAACTACCTTCCCCCTCAGCCTAATTGGCTAATGCTTTCACGTCATAGGCCATATTCGGTGCCTTTCCGTCACATTTAAAATTACAGTAAATGTCATAATAATTGCCAGGAAGCTAGATAAATTCACACAAATAAGAATATGAAGGCATGCAAAAATACAAGTTTATAATGAAAGGCCTTTTTCACTGGGATTTTTTAAAACCAGCACACATACCTTGCAAAAATGCTTGTCTTTCATTCTTACAAGTCGTGTCACGCCATACTTGTAGTGTGTCCTTCATTCACCCAAGTCTCGTCAAGGTAGTATATTTTGCGACTTGTATCTTGGTACAGTCTGATTGTCCTTAAATAACGTCTTCGCCAAACAGCAATATTGCCCCTGGAGTGGTAAGTTTTCCTGTTGTCTCAATTTCATATCTTGATGCTCTTACGCACCTAACACTCACACCTGTAAGTTCACAGCACAGCTGTTCGACTTCTCTCATTGATAAAGACGGATTCTTCTATGTGTGTGCACCACTTCTTTTTTCGCCGCTTTGTAAAGGTTTTCCCTTGCAGTACTTCAACGAAAAACTTGCAGTACACTCTGCCATTACACATATAATAAGTACACGCACAATGAACGATTAATAGAATAATTTAACTCTCGCAGTCGACACAACACTCCTTCAAATGGTGATATATGACTAATCCAGTTCAAAACAAGGTCAGTGATAAAAGTCATATAAACAAATATGTCATCTATACCGCTAAATCACGTGCTATCGTGCCATGTGAAACACGTGCTTGAGAGCAAAGGAACTTCCTCTTTACTTCATTTAAGAATTAACATGCATTTCAGGTAAATCAACTCTGTTGTGTAATATAAAAATACGAAAATATAAATTTGACAATTCTCTTTCAACATATAAAGATATATCGCCATGTTAAATAACAAACTAATTTTTCTGCACAACAGTCTGTACCACAACAGCAGCCAATGAGAGGTGATTATGTCACGTGACCGCTAAGAGATACGGGGCAAGCTTATGTGAAACAAGGAGTAGGTGATCAACCAATCGGAGTCCTGCAGTGTTGTCGTATCGCATTCCCCCTAAGTGGTGTGTGACAAGCACCAACCTAATCAATCTCTATTAAATACTATTTGCTCTAAGATGAAAATTCAGATTTTGCCAAAACTGATCCATGTGGAAGGTCGTAATTTAATATAACCGTAAAAACCTCACATCTTAGCTTAAATAGTTTTCCTGATGTAAATAAAGCACTATTATAACAATACATCACAACATAGCATTATTGGTTTGCATGTATGTAAATTTGTAGTTACTCAAAACTGAAATGTAAACATTCAACATGATGTGATAAAAGAATTACTTTGAGTAAGCCAAGGTGTTTGTTAAATTAGAGCAAGAGGAAACAGTACACTTCCTGCTGGCCTGGCAGAACGTGTCTGGTCACATATGTTTGTTTATGAATGGTTTGTAATCTCTATTTACTGTAGAAAGTTTTAATCAGTACTATTCACATATGAAATCATGACGATACGTTGGCCATGGCAGCCCAAAGGTTAGAAGTGACTGGACAGAAACCGGGAGAACCGTGGTTTAAATCCTGGCCCTGGCATTGAATGTCCTGGACCAGCTAAGTATGAGGCTAAAGTGAACAACAATATGTGCTTTACATCTTGACGAAAGTACTGATTTCACTGACAATTCTCATTTAGCTTTTGTACATTACGAACACGAGAAAGAGCTTTTTGAAGACCTACTGTTTTGTAGGGAAATCTTGCATAACACTGCTGAGGATGTCTTTAAGACACTTGATGGATTTATTTCAGAGCAAGGTCTTAAATGGAAAGTTTGTGTAGGCATAAGCACCGTCGGAGCAGCAGCGATGCCTGGACACAACAGTGGATTGAAAGCTCGATTTCAAGCTGTCAACCCTGAGATTAAGTGAACTCATTGCTCAATACATAGAGAGGCGCTAGCTGTAAAAAAAAGTTCCATATTTGAAGGAAACATTAGAAGAGTTGGTTAAAATTGTGAACTACATTAAAGCCCATCCTCTTAATTCACAGATATTCAAGAAACTATG
Organism: Mantis religiosa; assembly: GCA_030765055.1. Taxonomy (NCBI): domain Eukaryota; kingdom Metazoa; phylum Arthropoda; class Insecta; order Mantodea; family Mantidae; genus Mantis; species Mantis religiosa. The sequence goes on from JAUKNK010000245.1 coordinate 625,785, forward strand.
TGAAGAAATGGGAAGCGAACATAAACAGCTGTTCTTGTACACATACGTTCGCTGGCTTTCTTATGAAAATGTTCCTTTGCGATTTTTTAAAATACATGATGAAGTAAGGATATTTTTTGATGAGACCAAGCATGAAACGTTTCCCCTCAGCAAACGACTGTGTGACTTTGAATGGTTATGCAAAGTGGCATATCTGACTAGTATCTTCTCACACTTAAATGAACTAAACCAAAAATTGCAAGGACCAAACCAGATGTTTTTGCATTTATGACAAAATTGAAGCAATGACAGAAAAACTTCATATGTGGAAATGTTGTGTAGAAAAGAAATCCTTAGGCTCTTTTCCTATTTTGGAGCAAGTTCTGACTTCATCAGAAGAAACTTTGCTTCAAAATTTTGAAGAAGCCATAGTAGAACACCTGAATGGCCTATCAAAAACTTTGAGGAGGTACCTTCCAGCACCAGCAGTGATCAGAATGTGTGGATAAAGTATCCTTTCCAGAAAAGATATATGCAGCATTGATAGCCTTTCGGAAAAAGGGCAGGACCAACTAATAGTTATTTAACAGCAAAGGATGGAAGGCTCAGGAAAATGAACTTGAAAAATTTTGGTTTCTGGGGCAGAGTGAATTTAATGAACTTGCTACCAAAGCACTTAAAGTATATTGTGCCCTTCTTCACCCACCTATCTGTGCAAAAAAACATTTTCAGTGTTGTGCAACATCAAGCCATTGAAAAATAGACTTGCCAATGTAGAAACTGACTTAAGAGTAAAAATCACCAAAATTAGGCCCAGATTAGCCGAGCGTATTCAATAAATAAAAATAAAAAACAGTTGCATTATTCACCCTAATAAATTCTAAAGAACATGTTTCAAGCTTTTTCCACACTAACTGATTTTTATGGTAATCTAATACTAACTGTTTAAATAGTCAAATGGTAGATTCAGGACATGTGAGTAACTTTTTTATATGTATAAAACTGGTTTCTTAACTAGGAAAATAAATTCATTTTTAAAACATGTTGTGCCTAATGTTATTAATCCTTGGGAAATCCAAACAGTGTGGTATTTCAAATTTTTACTGACGTAAGGCTGAAGTTAAATGAAAATCTAGTTAGCCAAACTTGTATGAAGTTTACTTCACAGTACAAAAATAATGAATTTTAATAAATACAATTTTAAAGTATATATTTTTTTTATAAAAATTATTTGTGGTTGGTTTATTGACACTCGTCACTTACTTTTTCATATATTTATGAGAGACTAGTTTCAAAGGCCCTGGCCTCCATTTTCAATCTCTTCCTAACTTGAAAATGGAGGCCAGGGCCTTTGAAACTAGTCTCTCATAAATATATGAAAAAGTAAGTGACGAGTGTCAATAAACCAACCACAAATAATTTTTATATTAATTTTGACGTCACTGTTACTAAATTCCTCCAAACACACATTATATATTTTTTATTTAAAATACATTTTATTCACAAATTATTCACAATTATTTAGTTTAACTTTAATATTTTAATTTATTATTAATATACAAAAAATATCTTAAATTATATGTACAATAATTATTTAAATTCCAATTATAAAATTCAACCAAATGTCGACTCGTTCATAAAACTTGAGTTGCCAAACAATGGGGTCCGCGAACATATTGTTAGATGACAAAGGGAGTCCTTGAGGCAAAAGAGTTTGAGAAACACTGTTCCAGTACCCAGAAATTGAAGAGAAAGCCAGCTTTATTGAAGCCATTCCAAATCATATGCATCACATTCCATTGTGAAATTTCTTGGAATGCGTAACTCTAAGCTCTATATACCCTGTACTCATTTTAACATAATTTCATTCATCGTCCAATATGACTTAGCGTTGGAGGTGTTCCCTTATTTGAAAGATGAATTTCTGGTAATTCTAAGCTCTATGTACCCTGTACTCATTTCAACATCATTTCATCATTTCATTTCCAAAATTGATAAAACAAAATGTTCTCATCAAACTATTAAAAGATTAATTTAAAAAATGTTTACAACTAATTATATCTGGCTCTATAGCTCAGTCGGTAGAGCACCTGCCTGCTGTGCGAGGGGTCCCGGCTTCGATTCCCAGCTGGAGTGGGTATTTTTCTCCAAACAAGATCATTCCCCATCTTTCCCAAGTCTGGAAGTATGAGAATACAAATATGTCCGTGATGTAATGATTAAAATCCAAAGTACCAGCAACCCAACGTCTATGAGATAACACCATCGCAATATGTTCCAAAGGAAAACAGCCGCCGATGGGACCATTTCTGTCAAAGACGGGGTATAAATGGAAATATATATATATATATATAAACTAATTATGACATATCTTACTTCGTCTGAAAAATTGAATTGAAGTATTTCCAAAATAAACTTAAAAACAATTTGAGATCTATCTAGAAAATCATCTGTTGCAATGTTTAAATTAATCACAGGACATGATTTTCTGAGAAGCGTTTATGTGATAAAGATAATTTAATGAATTTTGTGGAATTCTCAAAATTCAAGAAGAAGCAAGAAGAAGAATTTTTTTAATCAAATTCTAAGTATTGGAGACACACATATTTTATATAGTAAGATTGTATTTATATCTTGGTTTACCAGTTACGTAAAAGTCATGAAGAATGAGAAAATTCAAGATAATACATTTCATTTGTCATGAAAATAACTTAAACATGGGATTTTATTTTAAATTGTTAATCCTTTATGAAACAATTAACATTTACAAAAAATTTTGAAAGACAAGGGTAGTTTATGGTGGGGAAATTTACTTGAAAATCTTTGTCACATCCTTTGAAGATGCGGAACTTAATACCAAGTTTGATATTAACTGACTTTTTATTTCTGAGTTATGCTGTCGATGGTCACACATATAGAAGTTATTGCAAGACCTTTTTATGGGATTTAGGGTATCTCAAATCCTGTATGTGTGATGAATTCATGGGATCAGATTTTGTGGGAAATACAAATATATATCTTCTCTTATGCTTGTAGTAGGAAAGTGTTATTTACAAAGTATTTTAAGAAGCTTCAAGAAATAAAAAATCTTATGTGTGCACTTACATGACTTTGTGTTCTCACTCTTGTACAAAATATTCTTAAAAATGCTTACTCTTCTATGTACTTAATCTAAATAGACAATTGTTAAAACGGCATTCTTACATATTTGCTTAGAGGTTACAATGGGAATAAGAGAATTCAGTAGTTTTAAGCAGTAGTCAAATCTTTTAAGAGTGTTGCTTTGTAATGGCTTTGAATTACCATTCACTTTGTATTGCCAAGCAAAAAACTGAATAATTACTTCCCATATGAGAAAAGTAAAAGTATTAAAATATTCTGAAATAATAAAGAATATTGGAAATGCTTCACTCCATAGAAAGTATATGCATACTTACTCAACATGTAAGTTGTTGTTTTCAAATGCTAGGCTTTGGCAATGAAGCCATTAGCTCTCTTGCTCTCCAATATTGTTTTAAGTAGCATAAATGTAACCGTTTTTTAAGTGGACACCAATTTTTTTGCTTTTAATGGTGGTTACATCATCTACTCACTTTAATCCCCAGTATGTCTGGAAGGCCACACCTGTCTTTGATTAATGGGTCCATTGGACCTGGCCAGGAGGAGTTTTAAAGTCCATCGGCTTTTCTCACAAGCACCAATTGTGGAACATTTGTACGCCGTGACAGGCCAGTGTAAGAGGTGAAATAGCATTTCCTCTATTTCTGATGTAGTTATACCTCTAATGCTCGGTCCCCAGAGCCTCATTGGTAAAAGCAGGTTGCACCATGGGCAGGTTGAATTTGGGATTTTCATAGGAGAGGTTATTGAATGCACATCACTATCCCTTGCATCCCAAATGTATGTTGTTTGTTTTAATGATATTTACATCTTTTGTGTACAAAAATTTTGTGGGCGGAATCCAAAATGAAGAGAACTTCTGAAGACATACCGAGTGGGATGGCTCAGGCAGTTTCGCCTGTAGCTCGCATTCGGGAAGCCCAGGTTTGACTCCCTTGGTAGCCTGGCCCATGGACTTTTTCAGGGGTTTTCTCAGAACACCAGGTGACTGTTGGGTAGGATAATTACATCCCCCGAATTTCCTGTGCCTCCATGTCATCTCCATTGTCATTTCACATATCTCATGTGGTCTCTTTCAGGTTGGAAGTGTCAGCAGGTGTCTCGCCTTATCCTCTCTCCTGGGAATGCCCCACTTGGGGCTTTGTAGACTTTAATGCTGAATCCCCTCTGTTATAATCCTAATCCTAATCTGAGGATATTCAGAAAAATTCAAATTATACATTTAATTTCTTATGAAAATACGTAAAACATACAATATTTTAATCAACATTTTTATAGCAAAATTTTCGAAAAGGTTCCATAAAGGACAATCTGGTGTGTAGTAATTTTCTTGAAAATCTTTTTGTGGTATCTTGGAAAATACTACCTTAATTATAAACTCAGGTATTTAGTAGACTTTTACTTTTCCAATTATCCTGTTCATACAAACAGACTGTTTTCTAAAACCGCTTTTATTTGATTTGGAGGACTTCACAACATGTATTTCCAGTGAAATTTTGCATCAAAGATTTTAGCCAGATACAATATGTAAGTTGTAGAAAAGGTAAAAATGGGAGTGTTTCAATTCTGACTTACTTAAAATTGCTAAGTATCCAAGAAGTGCTGTTTCATCTTTTAAATTAATGCAGATCATGGTTATCAAAACACCAGCACAGTGTTGGAATTGCTCACTTCCTCTTCAAGAACAGAGATGAAAACCCTTAAAAAATATATGCTTCATTCAAGCTCACACTACCTGGAAAATACTGGAGAGCTAATGGCTGAATTCCCGAATAATCAGCATGTTTACATTATGATGTACCTTCAAAAAAATTTTTTTTTATTTGCCCCACTTCCTTTTTCTTCCATTGTAAAGGTAAACAGCATGAAGATAAAATGTGATATATGTATCGGTTGCCACCATTAGAGTCATCTATATATATATATATATATATCATGTGAAGCTTAAAAGCATTTTGTATCCTACCGACAAAAATTATTACACATATAGGTAGATGCATGTAACCTGCTGGTACCCATGCCAAACTTAAGTGTTCTGTATCCCACCCATTCAAATTGCTGGACTGACCAGGGATTTACCAAAATTGTGAACTAGGACATCAAACTTCAAACATAGTAACTGTGAGCAGGAAAACTGGTTAAATGAAATTTATTATAGCATTTGGTACAATTGCAATCAGGACGTTTATAATTAATATACTGGGAGTGCACTATCACGATTCCACTGTATCAGCAAGCTTGAATGCAGAATTTCAAATAATTTCAAAATGTTACATAAAATGTAGAAGACTTATATTGAAGCATAGATAGTGTGACTTTGTGGGTTCGTGAAATGAAAAGTCCAATTACACCACTCAAAAATGTTCTTTATTTCCACCGACTTACAGTTAAACACTTGCCAATTACACAGAATTACGGAATGTACACAACTACGATTCACCAGTTCGTCTGTTACAATTCCACTTTGCTCTCGCAATTATGTACAATCCTCCGATGCACGTACACAATCTTCTCGTCCGTACACTAGCACTGCACTCTTACGCTGCTTGCCAAGAACTGACTGACTTTCCTCCAGCCCGACCTGTTGCTTATATAGGGTCAGCTGGCCAATCTAGAAGGTTCTGGATTAGACGAAATATCCCGTAAGTTCGAGAACTCAGGTGGAACAGAAAGAGACGGCGCAGTGATGTTTTTTTCCAGCCACCCCTCGTTACCGCTATAAGACAAACGAGTGGGCGTGGCGAATGCCGACCGTCTCCTGCTGCTGCTGCCGGTTCTATAGGGAGTTCCGACGTTCGGGTGACACTGCTCCCTCCTCAAAGCTGGTCGTCCCGAACAGCACCATCGTAGCGTGCCAGGCGATCAAGGTGTACCACCAACATCTTACCCCGGGGAACCTTCTGGATGTAGTAGACCACGTCGTTAATCCTCTTCATCACCCGGTACGGTCCTTGCCATGGCTGCTGGAGCTTCGGGCAGCGTCCCTTGGTCCGGGTAGGACGGTACAACCAGACCAGGTCACCTTGCTGGAACCCTTGGCTGTTGGCTTGCCTGTCATACCTGGTCTTCATGCAGTCGCTTGCCTTCTGGATGTTTCGGCGAGCCATGTCGTGGAGATGGTCCACCAAGTTCTCCACATACTCGGTCGCTGGCTGTTTCGCTTCCGGAGGGCTTCCAAAAGCCAGGTCACAAGGGAGGCATAACTCTCGGCCGAACATTCAGCTTGCTGGCGTCATCCCAGTTGTGTCGTGTGTAGACGAGCGGTAGGCCAGCAAGAACCGTGGCACCTTGACGTCCCAGTCTCACTGATGGCTGGCCATGACCGTCCTCAGGTGTTCCTCTAAGGTCTTGATGTATCTTTCGACCATGCCATCTGACTGGGGATGTAGAGGCGTCGTGCGGGTCTTGTTCACCCCAAGCCTTTGTAGTGCCTCCTTCATTAGTTTGGACTCAAAGTTGGTACCCTGGTCACTGTGTAGCTCTAACGGCACCTCAAATCGACAGAACACTTGCTCCACGAGGCAGTCTGTGATTGTCTTTGCCTCTTGGTTTGGGATGGCATACACCTCCGGCCACTTGGTGAAGCAGTCCACGACCACCATTAGGTACTTGTTGCCTCGGTTGGAAACTGGGAACGGTCCAGCTATGTCAACGGCGATCCGTTCGAATGGCGCTCCGACGTACTGCTGCATGCGACCCCGGCTCCTAGTCTGGGGGCCACGACTCGCCGAGCACACGTGACACTGACGGCACCATCTCTCAGCATCTGCTCGGAGTCTCAGCCAGTAGTAGCGCTGCCGTAGTTTGTCAATCGTCCGGTTCGCTCCCAGGTGTCCTCCCGAACTACCGGCGTGCACTTCCTCCAAGACTTCCGGAATCTTACTCCGGGGAAGTACCAAATGTTCTCTCTGCGTCTTCCCATCAGGTGATTCCCATACCCGGAACAGCACGCCCTGTCTGGTCTTCAACGAGTCCCATTGGGCCCAGTACGACTTGTAGGTGGCGCTCCTCGGTGCGATGTCCTCCCAGGTTGGTCTGGTCCCTGCCTCCACTTCCCTCAAGAGTGGCCCCAAGTCTGCGTCCGCCAGCTGCTCCCTCCTCAGGCATGCGCTATCCCATCCGTCCGCAGGCACTGGCACAACTACTCGGACTGCTGCGGCACGCTCCTTCTCTTCCACTCTTGTGCACTGGCCGCACTCTTCTGGACAGGGTCTTCGGGACATGGCGTCTGCGTTACCGTGGCTCTTCCCTCTACGATGTTCCCAGGTGAAGTCGTACTCCCGCAGCCTCTGGACCCAACGTGCTGTCTGGCCTTCCAGGTTCTTAAAGTTCAATAGCCAGTTTAGGGCGGAATGGTTAGTCCTCAGGTGGAATGGCTGACCGTACAGGTACTTGTGGAAGTGCTCCAAGGTCTTTACTACCGCCAATAATTCTCGTCGGGTGACGCAGTAGTTCTTCTCTGCCTTGGATAGCGTCTTGCTGTAATAGGTTATCACCCGCTCATGGCCGTCCTGGATCTGCGATAGGACACCTCCAATGCAATGGTCGCTGCCGTCGGTGTCCACAATGAAGGCGCCACTCGGTTGTGGAAATCCCAAAATTGGAGCACTGCACAGGGTCTCCTTTAGGTGCTGGAAAGCGTTTTCTGCGTCCTCGGTCCACACATAAGGCCGGTGTTCCTCTGTCAGTTGGGTGAGGGGTTTTGCGATGTTGGAGAACCCCTTTATGAAGCGGCGGTAATAACTGCACAGCCCCAGGAAACTGCGCAATTCTTTCTTATCCTTTGGGCGAGGCCAATCTCTCACAGCCTGTGTCTTCTCCGGGTCTGTGGCCACTCCGGTTGCTGAGACTATGTGGCCTAAGTAGTTCACTTCCTTGCGGAAGAGCTGGCACTTCTTCGCGTTCAGCTTCAAGTTGGTCGCCTGCAGTCTCTATAGCACCTTACTCAGATTCTCGAGGTGATCTTCAAAAGTCTTCCCGACGATGATGTCGTCCAGGTATAGCAGGCAGGCATCGTAAGTCAGCCCTCTCATCACTAACTCCATGAGGCGTTGGAAGGTAGCTGGTGCGTTGCAGAGGCCAAAGGGCATAACCGTGAACTGCCAGAGTCCTTGGCCCGTCGAGAATGCAGTCTTCTTGTCTCTTGGGTCTAGAGCTACCTGCCAGTAGCCCGACTTCAGGTCCAGGGTCGAGAACCACTGTGCACCAGCTAGCGTGTCCAGGGTGTCGTCAATCCGGGGTAAGGGGAAACAGTCCTTCCGGGTGACAGCGTTCAACTTTCTGTAGTCTACGCAGAAGCGCAGCTCGCCGTTCTTCTTTGTCACCAAGACTACAGGGGAACACCAAGGGCTGTCAGACTCTTCAATCACTCCCCTGGATCTCATGTCCTCCAGCATGTCTCGTACCGCCCCTTGCTTCGCCACCGGAACGCGTCTATGTGGTTGCCGAATAAGCCGGGCGTCCCCGGTGTTGATGCGGAGAAGCACTATGTCCGTGCGGCCGTAGTCACTATCGCCTTGGCTGAAGACGCGCTCGTATCGCCTCAGTAGTCGTCGAACTTTCTCCAGCTGTTTTTCGGTCAGGTGGTTGGCCGCCCTCTCCAGTAAGCCTTCTAGCCGGTGCCCCAGGTGTTGCTTCGGCGCCGGCTCCTGTGTCTTGTCGATTGCTGTTACGCTCACCACGGGCTCGCACGTTCCCAACTCCGTCCCGGCCTGGACGACGTGATCGGTGTCCGTTGTATTTAGCAGTCTCACTGGCACCTCCTCTCGGCACGGCAGCAATGCCCTGGCTACACACAGTCCGTGTACAGGCATCTTCTGGTCCAGCATCATGTTCCTGGTTCTCCGGCCTTCTAGTCGCGCCGTCACCACCACCTCGCTCCTCGCGGGGACAACCACGTCTTCGTTCAAGACGACCCTGCAAATTCCAAGGCGCTCCTCTGGCTGACGGAGTATAACATCTCCGTTGAGCCGCAGGACCTTCTTGCCGACGTCGACCGTCGCCTCGTGGCTCCTGGGGGCATACAATCCCTGTATCACCTCTTCAGCCACCTTCGCGACGAACACCCACAGACGTATGGTACTCCTTCCCAAGGTCAGCTTCAGCAGGGCCTCCTTTTCGACAGCCAAGGTGTCGCCCGATGCCATGACGAGCTGGTATGGTCGACTCGGCTTCCTTGTCGGCAAACCCTTCGCCACGTCAGGTCTGATGATGGTCACGGCTGCCCCGGTGTCCACCAGCACGCGGCACGTCTTTCCTTGCACCCAACCGTCCGCGATAAGTGTCATCCATATGCCGGCTGGCGGCGCTCAGTGTCACTCGAGGGAATGGTGGCGATGGCGCCGACGTGCCCCTCTCCACGACGGCCCTTACTCGTTTTCCGGCTGCTCTTCCTGGTGTGGGCAGTCTCTCTGCAGGTGTCCGGGCTGTGCACACCCCCAACACAGGCCACTGGGTGTTCGCCGGCGTCCCTCGGCTGGTCTTCTGTCTCCGGTGTAGCTGACACTTCTCGTTCTCGACGTCGGGATAGCTGTTACTTTGGCCGCCTCCATCCTTAATGCTGCCGTCAGCGCCTCGTGGATGGTTTTATATTCGCCGAGCATTAGGCGCTGACGAATCTCCGTGGCTCGTACCCCGTCCACGAATGTGTAGGCAGCTTCCCGGGATACGAACTCTGGTGGCAGGTCGACTAGGGCCTTGCTAGCCAGTTGTTCAACTGCCAGGGCGAACTCCTGCAGCGTCTCCCCTTGCTGCTGTGACCTTGCCTTCAGCTGGCTGCGGTACGCTGCGGCTAAGCGGTGGTTCCCAAAACGATTCTCTAGGGCCTCCCAGATGTCCTTGGGTGCCGCCGTTGACTGAACCGCGTTCAGGACTTCCGCGGCCCGACCCTGGAGGCTGGCAATTAACTGTGTGACCTCCTCTTCTGGTGACCATTTGTTGTTTAAGCGCAGAGGTTCCACCCCATTAGGCCTGAACCCGTAGGAACAGGACCTGGGCCTCTTCTACCAGTGAGTATCCGAGCTGTCCCAAAGGGCGCTCGGCGTCCCCCGTGGCTCTTTCCATAGGGCAAGACCTTGATACCTAACAAGCCCCCCCCCATCTGGTCCTGTGGACTCAAGACGGGATGGAAGTGGATACGCCACTTACGCGCGTCAACACCAAAGGTGAAGACTACCGAGAACGTCGGTGGGGCTACCTGGTGATCTAGCACATCTACTAGCTTAGCAGGCTAGCACCCGGGAGAATTAATGGCTTCCCTCAACCCCGTCCGAAGACGTACCCGATCTTCCACGGGTATCGGGAACCACTGCCCTCTCGAGTCCAACCCAGTCCGAACAACTCCCGAAGGAGGGGCTCAGATGTTCGGCCCGAGGTTCCTCTAGTAACGTCAGAGGTACCACGAGTGCTAAAGGTCCGCAGCGCCGCACCACGGCCGCTGAAGGGGACGGATCTCCTCCCCTACGGAATGACCATTTGTTGTGCTTGGCCACTGTGTCGAACTGGCGGCGGAAGACTTCAAACGTTGACGCGCCGTCATATTTCGGAGGTTTGACGCGCGCCGATGTTGTGTCGCGTCCCGGCGCGTCGGCCTTCAAGTCCTTCAACCTCCTTCCGACGACGTCCTCCACCATGGCCCTCAGGGACTTGACGCTGCTGTCGGCTTTTCCTTCCAGCTAATTAACGCGGCTCGCCGGGTCTTCGACGCGCTCGCCTAACTCTGTGACGTCCTCTTTTACGCCGGCCAGCTGTTCTTCAAACTTTGCGGCGAGAGCCTCGTTCGCCGCCTTCATTTCCGTGGCCAGACTGCCGTTCGCTGCTCTCATTTATGAGGTTAACTCGGCCTTCATTTCTTCCATCTTCTCATTTGCCGTCTTCATTTCCGAGGTCAGTTCGGCCTTCATTTCCATCATTTTCTCCAAAATCTTTTCCAATGCCGCGTCCATGGTTGTAATGTTCAGTGTTGTTGTCCCGCTTCCTGACACCAGTGTGACTTTGTGGGTTCGTGAAATGAAAAGTCCAATTTCACCACTCAAAAATGTTCTTTATTTCCACCGACTTACAGTTAAACACTTGCCAATTACACAGAATTACGAAATGCACACAACTACGATTCACCAGTTCGTCCGTTACAATTCCACTTTGCTCTCGCAATTACGTACAATCCTCCGATGCACGTACACAATCTTCTCGTCCATACACTAGCAAAGCACTCTTACACTGCTTGCCAAGAACTGACTGACTTTCCTCCAGCCCGACGTGTTGCTTATATAGGGTCAGCTGGCCAATCTAGAAGGTTCTGGATTAGATGAAATATCCTGTATGTTCGAGAACTCAGGTGGAACAGAAAGAGACGGCGCAGTGATGTTTTTTTCCAGCCACCCCTCGTTACCGCTATAAGACAAACGAGTGGGCGTGGCGAATGCCAACCGTCTCCTTGCTCTGCTGCCGGTTCTATAGGGAGTTCCGACGTTCGGGTGACAATAGTTTGGTTATTGATGTTTTGAAATGGTTGCCATATCTTTAGCAAATTGTTTCTTCCACACCATTCATGTAACTGCAGTGGATGCCTTATTTTAGTCTGGCATTCATAGGACTTTCTAAATGTTATTTGCAATCCACAAATATATTTGCTTCAGGAGTTTTTTAATTCTTTCATAATTATTCCCCATATGCTAATATTTCACCCTTAATAACAAAATGTCCACACAATATTTTAATAATTTTAATTTTAAATGTTAAATTATTTTTCAATCTGGCTCTACTCATCTAAACCTTAGCCTACACACGGCTAGTGTGCAAGAAATGACTATTTCCAATAATTTTGGTAGTTTTATACCTTATGTCATTTCACATATATTTTGGTGCAGTGTAAATACTTTTAACTGCTTTATGGTAGACCTTTCCTTTATAATTCCACTTCTTTTCCCTCTCCCAAATACCTTAATATTGTTTTTTATAACTAGATAAATAGGGGTTAACCCTTTCACCGATATGGACGTCATATGACGTCCAAGTTAAAAGGCCCCAAACCGATATGGACGTGTATAGACGTCCTGCGCATACATGCATTTAATGCATATTTAATGATAATTCTTTTAAACCTTATGTTTTACAGTAAATTTAAATAAATTCTATAAGAAGTAAAAGCTTACCTTTAAAAGTTTTTTCTTGAATGGTACACCTCAAAACATGGATAAACACACAAGGGCACATCTCCACATTCACGGCAAATCGTACTAGTTTCCTTTCGGACACCTTTCTTGTGGCACACCAAACATTTTCTGAAGGGACGCGACTTTTTTGCTGTGGGTGGTATCCTTTTAGGAAAATGTTTTCCTTCAAGTCTGAGGGGTGCTGGGGTGGTGGATTTTTTACCCCCAGTATGGAGAGGTCTCTGAATTTTATACTGCTCAATTAGGCTGCGAGCTATTGATATGCGAAAGTCCAGGTACGTCATTGTCTTCCGTGGGTTTAGAGCTCTCCAAATTACTAAACAATTGTATATGGTTATATCCAGCTGGTGTAAAAATACTTTTTTATACCATTTGATTGTTTTTCGCAAAGGGGGATATGCGTGTAATACCTGATCTACTAGATCCACTCCACCCATATGCATATTATATTCCTGGATAATATCGGGCTTGAAAATTGACATTTTGTTACGAGCATCAATTTTTCCAGTGTCAATCATAAAAATCTTACAGCTGCAATTGGATAATGCTGTAACAACCCTCCTGTCTTGCCAAGCAACATAGGTCAAGGGTGGGAGCTGATGCACCTGCATTTCTCCTCTTCTTAGAGCCTTCGTATTCACATCTTTTGGCAAACCAATACGATTTGAATGTACTGTTCCAATTGCATTTGTTTTTCGTTTGTGTAAGGCCATGAATAATTTAGGGGAACTATACCAATTATCGAAATATACAGTCCTACCCTGATCAAGTACAGATTCCATCAGGTGCATTACTATGGAACCAGATAACCCCAAATCTTTGTCTCCGGTGTTATCAGTCCCTTGGCCAGTGTATATGCAGCTATTGTAAAGATATCCTGTTTTACTTTCACATACATCAAAACTCTTTATGCCAAATCTGGCCCTCTTTGTTTTGATGTATTGTTTCCAACCTAAACAGCCCTTCCAAAGCATCAAGCTTTCATCAACAGTGATCTTTTCACTAGGCACATAATTTTCTTTGAATTTTGAAATAATGTAATCAAAAACTGGTCTGATTTTGGATAGTTTATCATTCACATTTTCTGTGCAGGTGAAATGAAGGAAGCGCAAAATGGAAGTAAACCTGTTATTTGACATGCATTTCCCAAAAAATGGGGTAGCTAGCATGTCATCTGTAGACCAGTACATGTCTAGCGTAGGTTTACGAATAACACCCATGAGCATAATTAGACCAAGTAGTCTGTAAATCTCATTCATTGTTACTTCTGTCCACTTCTGCAATCTACTCTTAGGTCCTAAATTGCCTTTAGCAATCAGGTCTTCCTTCACCCTACTCGCATATACATTTGTTTCCGAAACAATGAGAGACAGTAAGTCAGTAGTAAAAAATTTTGTGAAAATGTCAATTGGTTGGCTGTCAGAAGTTAGTTGAGTATGAGGTTGTACACCAGAGGTTGTGCTCGTGAACGTATGTCTATTAGTGTTAGAGTTATTTTGACACCTCCATAATGTTGATTCTTCACGAACACCTGTCGGAAATGAGTCATTTTCCTCCTCACTGCTACCTATATCCTCAACACCCCCCTCAAAATCTGAAAACTCGCCATCAATGTCCAAATCACTGTCTAACAGCAAAAAGTCTTCCACATTTTTCTGATTTAATATCAGAAGCCCGCACTCGTCCTACACTAGCTAATTAATTTGCTACATTACTAGTTGAAGCCATGATTAGCACTGAGAAAACTATTTCAACTGTGATTTAGCTAAAGAAATTGCTTGGAACTCTGATGCAATCTAAATTATAATGTGAATTGAGCGAAGAAAGAAGTTACGTCAGCTAACATAAACTTCCGTTGTGCAATTAGAGAGATGCTGACGGAGTTTTCTTCCAGCGTGTATAACGCAATATAAACAGTTATTATTACGTGTTAGCATGAACTGAAACCTAGAAACCTTGAACCCAACACTTCGTTTATTCAGCTGATATACACATATAGCTTGTAAAACAAAAGTACTCAGAATTAAACGTGTTCGACGCAAAGAATGGCTTTCTTTACGTGATACAAATTAATGAAATTTCATCGCTTTATTCATATAGTCTCTATTTTAATGATACCTCAGAAGCATACAGCTTTTAATGGGCTTTTAACCAGTTTTTGTTTCCCTGAAATAACTTAGTAAATACGGAAGATACGAATATTTATTTATGAAGCATTTTTGCAGCATTTAACAATTTAAATGTCTTGTTCTGTTTATTGGGTATCCGTTCCCGGCCGTGCAGGGTTTAAATGGCCATCGGCGAAGCGGTTAACAATCTGAATATTTCTTATTGTCATGGAGCACTCTTCTTTAAGTTCTTGTATCTTTGATACATTATTACCTGATATAATTATTCATAATTTATTGCAAGTTCTCATTTCTTCAATATCTCAGTATTTCCTTTGGGACCTTATTTAACCACCTACTGTGAATTAAACTGGTATGGAGAAAGCAGTTTTCTGGTTCTTACTGTAGTTTTTTTTTTAAAATAAAAAAAAAAAACCTGTAGATACCTTTCTTCCTGGATTGGACAAAGGTCCTTATAATTATTAGATTTTTCACATTGTTTTTTCTTTGTGTAGAAGATGACTGATGGTTATTTACCAACACTATGGTATTCACTTATTGAGCTTAGCAACATTTAACAGCTCTCCTAAACAATTTAGTATGTCTTAAATTTTAATATAATCCTAAGCAAATGGTACTGTTAGAACATCTGTAACCATTGTTCTATTATGCTGATAGCCTTAACATACTTAAATGCCTTAGCATTTCAAAACGGCATATCTAATTCTTAAGTGTAATTGTTTATACCTTCAAGGTCAGTACCTTCCCAAAACCTTGAGTTTTAAACAAATTCTTAAACAGGTGTGATGCTGAAAGTTTTTAGTTATTAGAACTTCCACTCAGCAAAGCAAATGTTTTGGCTGACAGTTAATCTAATGGTGACTTAAAGATCATCCCTGGGTTATTTATAGTGTCATTTGATGTGAAGTTGAATTTAGAGATTAAACTATTTTCTGCAGGAATTTCAAAAGTTCATAATTCAGTTCTCAAATCTTTCAGATTAGTCAGTCACTTTTGGAAGAAAAACACAATATAGAACAAAAGGTCAAGCTGAAATCAGTCCATAACTCCCATAGAACTGAGGCTTTGAGAAAGAATCTATATCAAAAGTTCTCAACATTACAACTTCAGAATTCTAGCATAAAGTAGCTCAAACTTTAAGTTCACCAAATTACTTCGGGTAAAAAGAGGTTGAATCACCTGCTAGTCACCAACAGTCAAAAACTGAGATATTAGGTCCTCAGAAGACGTCGTGCAGTAATTTCTAAACATTAATTAATTGTCCATAATTTAAGATTTTATTTTAACTTCGCACATTTAAAATATGTAATATTTTCTTAACATTTTATGATCAAGAGATTCTGGGCTGATTAAGTTTTTGTGTTGATTTTATTATCCTCCTCTGCATTCTAATTTTCTCTTAATTGTAGCCACATATCTATACAGGTGAGTCTTCTCACCCTGTGGTTGGGAAACAAGGCAACCCAACATTAAAATGTATCAGTAGGTAATTTGTTTTCATGGAATTCATGTGACATTCAAGTCAAACTATCACTTCTCGTTAAATTTACTAAACATATAAGATTCTTTCAAGTAGCAGTATTTGAACCTGAGACCGTCAGCACTGAAGGCCAACATGTACACTGTTGCACTACAAGAGCAAGTCACTTCATATACAGCTGTGCAAAGCTGTAATTTTGGACAAAATTAATTCAATACAATGTAATGCATAGCCAGTAAAACCCTGGGACTGCATAACTTCTCAATCCACAGGCTGCAAAATCCCACCCTGTATAATTCCTTGTAATACAACATCTTAAGTCATATCTTCATGTCCTTAATTTTCCTCTGACATTATTTTCTTAACTAATCATATACTCTTGAGTCTTAAACCATTAATTTTCAGCCTTATCCTATTGTCTAAATTTTTGTATAAACTCAAGAGCGTTTAATAATTTTGGCTTAGGTTGTATAATATTTTGTGGTGAACATAACTAAGCACACATTTGTCTATTACTTGAGATCTTACCTTGAAAATGAGTGGAGATGTATATAAATAGATATTAACTGGTGGTTTAAAATTGACATTTATAGCTATAAGGCACAATGTTGCTGAAGAAAACAGTGTCGCTTAAAGCGACACCGGTTACCCCGCATGTCTTGCGGTCATTACCGGTAACCACATGATCCCCATTCCAGCCTAAACTAAATTACAGCTATCCAAAATTTATTCTGGAAAACTCAAAATTATACTTATCTTCTTCCAAGTTTATTAACTAATCCACCAGCGGTGCACGCTGTCTGTAGCACCTAGTTCATCATTCCCTGAAAAGCAACAAGCTACCTCCCTTCTCTACACCCACTTAATTTACACCCGTCATCCTGCAACTTCCACATCCCGCCACTATGTGGTAAAGCTCTTCCCAGAGCAGGTACACGATTTGACCACCCTTTGGGCTGTTCCAAACAGCCTGCCAGCCTGGAATTGAATTGAATTGAAATTGAAAACATATTAAAATTGAAACTGCAACTATAAATTTCCATTCTTTCATAAAAGTTTATTAAGCTTATCAAATAACCCTAGTATTGTAATTATGTTCAACTTTGCAGATTCCATGTGCCAATTGGAGGTTTTTGTATTCCTTCGTAACTACTGTGTTTCCAATGCATATTCAGAAACTGTGGAATGGTCTGTCCCTGTGAACCCATTGGTAACCTTATCTACTGAAAACATCAGGGTACAATATTACAATGACTATTTCACACACACGTCACTATCCTCGTATAGACCAATCAAATACTAGCATTCGTCAAATACCGACCAGTCGCTGATCTCTAAATCGATAATTGCACAATTATTGCTCAGCATTTATCACTATTCCTTTACTGTTGGGTATAATGATCACATGAGCAGAAAGTAGAGGTTATGTTACTTTTATATGTGTTTGGAGGAATTTAGTAACAGTGACGTCAAAATTAATCTCAGAAACTATTTGTAGTTGGTTTATTAATACTCATCACTTACTTGTGTCGTGTAAGTGACAAGTATCAATAAACCAACTACAAATAGTTTCTGAGATTATGTTACTTTATTATTTTCTTATAATCAATCAACTCCACCTGGAGGCCTTAAGACCAAAGTTGCTTTCACCAGTGTTAACTTTTGCATGGCCTGTAAGAACTATTAATCTTGTATGCCATGATGTGTGAGGCTAAGTTTCGTTCAAGTGCTATTGTAGGCGTATGTGATTTAGCGAATCAAAAAAGTTATTTTGTTAGTTTAAAAATTTGTTTATTCGTGATATAGATTGCAAATGCCACTTGTGGTTTTGAACTTCCCTAGGTAAATTTCCTCGTGAATTTATCACTAATTTCAAAACCATTCATGCCATTACCTCTGATCAGTTATGAAGACACTGCATGCACTATAATATCCTTAGTTCTGTTATCACATTAGTGAAATTTTTTTCATGTTAATTTTAGGACTAGATGTGCAGAACAAATATTGCATTAATATAACATAGCATTTGCAGTTTAGGCATATCTTTACATGAAAAAACAATTCTGTTAAACACAAACAAATAAATAGAATTAATATTATGTTGTGAACCCTCAGCACTTACAACTACCCTCTATCTTCAGGTTAGAGTTAAAATTAAATCCCTACATAAGATGGATAAGAAGCTACAACAGTATAGGCTTGTTATATATGTACCTATAAGTCAT
The DNA here is from genome assembly GCA_030765055.1 of Mantis religiosa. NCBI lineage: Eukaryota > Metazoa > Arthropoda > Insecta > Mantodea > Mantidae > Mantis > Mantis religiosa. The sequence continues at coordinate 643,891 of JAUKNK010000245.1, forward strand.
CAGTTGTTCTTGACACATTTGCACAAAATTTGGGCATATCAGTTGTCATTCAGTTGTTTCTGGTACTGTTATGGAAAATGTGTGGAATTTCAAGGCCAGTATATAGTGATCCAATTGTGTACATATGACCATAGATTTGGTTTCCATACTCTTATAAAATGTGAAATGAAACAATTTCATATTTGTATTTACATAAGATATAGATACATAAACCTTTATTACATTGCAGAAACTACTTAAAAATAAATTTAGTGGACAGAGAAAGTTGGGTGAATGTAAGCATCAGATTTATAGTGAATTTGACATTAAAAGTGTAGTTATTATATATTAATGCTAATTATTAATGTTTCTTATTTGCAGGAAAGTATTGCCTGTGAAGCAGATGCAACAGTAGAAAACACAACAGCACAATTTATGATAGAAGATTCAGCAAAAATTCCTAATGTTGCAGAGTCCAAAAAGAAAAAAATTAGCAAGGTGTATCTGGATGGATCAGGTATAACAAATAATGCTGTACAAGGGAACAGTACAGCTTCTAATCCTACATCAGTGTCCTCCAGTGAAATCACTCCTGGAAAAACAAATAATACTGTGAAATTACGGAGGTCAGAACGAATACGTCGTTTGACCCCTAAAGCTATGCAACTTCAGGTGTATCTGGATGGATCAGGTATAACAAATAATGCTGTACAAGGGAACAGTACCGCTTCCAATCCTACATCAGTTTCCTCCAGTGAAATCACTCCTGGAAAAACAAATAATACTATGAAATTACGGAGGTCAGAACGAATACGTCGTTTGACCCCTAAAGCTATGCAACTTCAGTTGAAAGACTTAAAATAGGAAATGACGGGGTTTAAAACAATAACAGATAATTAATATCTGTTTGTGCTGTGGAAAATATGTAATAAAGACATTTTGCATCTATTTGTAGCCATATCAGAAGTTAGGTTTATTTTTTATCTTTAATAGATGACATACAGGATACATAGGTTTCCAGTATTTTTAACCTGCCTATTATACCTAACCTTTTGTTTTTATTTTTATTAATATTGTTATAATTATTATTTTCTGTTCAAAATGTAGTCCAATATTAAATAAATTGAAAGCATATATATATGTTTATTTGTTTTACCTCATCCTATCCCACAAAACGAATCTGGATATACATGTATGAATAAAATCTCATTGTGGAGTCACAACAGAGGTAGGTATGTTAGCGATCATTCCTTACTAGATGTGCATAAACCTGCTAGTCATTCCTGATAGGTTCTTTCAACGTTCTCTCGATTATATTCATTAATGGGTATCTCCTAATTGGCAACGTGAGCTTCTATATCTGTAATTATTATGAAACTTGAAAACAAGTAAATATTTGTACTGGTTTAGAATTAGTACTATCTTAGACAGTGCTTCTGTGTTACACATATGAGTACAATCATAACGTTGGAGGACGTAAATTAAGGGGGGTGAGAGTGGCATCTAAGTAACATTTGAGCAAGTAGTTCCGTCATTATATCAAAGAAGAGCGAAGTTCAGCCACCAATTATAGTTCATTACGTTTTATTCACTAATTAATAGGTTCAACCTTTTTTTAGTTTTAAGTAACTTTTTTTTGAGATTAAGGTTGTAAACGCTGGGAATTTATTATGAATTATTTGCAGAACAGGTAACGTAATTTACGGGATGTACTCACTTATATTGCCATTATTAAGGTGTTACAAAATTTCGTCGGTAGTAATGTATGCAAAATAACTGATAAAATTTAATTCCCAAAACTACATCAATAAAAATTAGAATGGACGGAAGTATTCGCTGTTAATGCCGAAACAGAATCAAAACTGGTTACTGTTCACAAATTACTATGCAAGGAAATGATGAACATTCTTTGTATGCTTTAATGCGGCACGCGTATTAAGTAATAAACCATTTAATTATAGACTAAGATAAAAATATTGCACATTTCACTTTGTTGAATCAAAGTGCAGGCACAGCTATTAATGAGTTAAGCGTAGTTTAGAGTTGTGCATAGTAATGCAGTTTGTGCTCATTGAAAACCAAGTCATATATTTTCCCGTGTACGGAATTATGTTATATTGGCACAGTATAGCAGGGGGGAAAGGAAAGTTGCTCGGGGACGATTTCCATATGTGCTTTTCCCGTGTACTGAAATTGCTATATTCGTCACAATGTAGCAGAGGAGAAGCAAAAGCGGCTTGCGGTCAATTTCCTTGCATATTTTATAGCAGACTAAAGCATTTATCGAATATAGCATCAATGAAGATCCACCTAGTTCCTCTACATTTTAGATGTCTAAACATCATTGTGATAAAAGCTGTACTAAAAGTATTTAATATTGGAGCGCCTCTGTTAGTTAAAATTGGCGAAGTTTGCAAGGGCGTTTTCCCCCTCTTATCCTCCCATTCCTTAATTTTGATGCCGATATGCCATCTTGTAACGTCCATGTAGGATATTGATTTCTGTTTTGTTGCAAATTAAAATAAATCACCAGATGCCTTTTCTCGTGACAGATACATAGAGCTATAAAATGAAGTTTATTTTCCTCCAAGTGTGATTGCTACATGTTTGAGCAACTTTTAAATTTGTTATGGCAAGAGAAACAAAATTAAAAGCTTATGCATTACTTAACGGATGAAAAATAGAGATGGTTTGTCGTTTAAATAGCACAGTAATTAAAGTTACAGCTTCATTTGAAAATTTGGTGTACTATATAATCCATAAACACCTTTTAAGTAAGTTTAGGAACCTACATTACGTAGTTTTAAGTTTATGAAATATGTCATTTAAAATGGAAAAAATAACATTTATTCAGAAAACAATCGTCCTCTGTAATACCAAAAGTATTGTAATGTTAATTGCTGGGAAACGACACATTTTTGTGCTGTATATCTGCTTAGTACCAAGTCTGCTAATGTAACGTTCATGTGTGTAAAACAGTGTAATTCAGTATAATAATAGTGGTTAATATAAAAATGCATCATTCATTGACTAGTGCTAAGAGACAGGTATTTTGTAGGTTGCTGCCATCCCACACACTCCACAATTGGATAAGAAATCCAAGTTCAGGCTGTCATTACCGTCCTCATCTCTTTCAGGTCGGTGGTCAGGTTGTCATTCGCCGTCCTCATTTCTTTTAACGCGGCGATCAGGCTGTCATTACCGTCTTCATCTCTTTCAGGTCGGTGGTCAGGTTGACATTCGCCGTCTTGGTTTCTTTTAACGCTGCGGTCAGGCTGTCATTCTCCGTCTTCATATCTTTCAGGTCGGTGGTCAGGTTGTCATTCGCCGTCTTAATTTCTTTTAACGCTGCGGTCAGGCTGCCATTCACCTTCTTCATATCTTTCAGGTCGGTGGTCAGGTTGTCACTCGCCGTCTTCATTTCTTTTAACGCTGCGGTCAGGCTTTCATTACCGTCTTCACATCTTTCAGGTCGGTGGTCAGGTTGTCATTCGCCGTCTTCATTACTTTTAACGCTGCGGTCAGGCTGTCGTTCACCGTCTTCATATCTTTCAGGTCGGTGGTCAGGTTGTCGTTCGCCGTCTTCATCTCTTTTAACGCTGCGGTCAGGTTGTCATTACCGTCTTCATCTCTTTCAGGTCGGTGGTCAGGTTGTCATTCGCCGTCTTCATTCCTTTGAACTCGGCGGTCAGGCTGTCATTCGCCGTCTTCATTTCTTTTAAATCGGTGGTCAGGCTGTCATTCACCGTCTGAATTTCTTTCAAATCGGCGGTCAGGCTGTCATTTGCCGCCTGCATTCTCTTTTAACTAGGCGGTCAGGCTGTTATTCGCCTTCTTCATTTCTTTAAAATTGGCGGTCAGGCTGTCATTCGCCGTCTTCCTTTCTTTTAACGCGGCGGTCAGGCTGTCATTGCTGTGTTCATATCTTTCAGGTCGGTTGTCAGGTTGTCATTCGCCGTCTTCCTTTATTTTAACGCAGCGATCAGGCTTTCATTACCATCTTCATAACTTTCAGGTCGGTGTTCAGGTTGTCATTCGTTGTCTTCCTTTCGTTTAACGTGGCGGTCAGGCCGTCATTACCATCTTCATGTCTTTCAGGTCGGTGGTCAGGTTGTCATTCGCCGTGTTCCTTTCTTTTAACTCGGTGGTCAGGTTGTCATTCGCCGTCTTCCTTTCCTTTAACTCGGCGGTCAGGCTGTCATTCGCCGCCTTCCTTTCTTTTAACGCGGCGGTCAGGTTGTCATTGCGGTCTTCATCCCTTTCAGGTCGGTAGTCAGGTTGTCATTCGCCGTCTTCCTTTCTTTTAACTCGGCGTTCAGGCTGTCATTCGCCGTCTTCCTTTCTTTCAGGTCGTTGCTCAGGTTGTCATTCGCTGTCTTCCTTTCTTCTAACGCGGCGATCAGGCTGTCATTCACCGTCTTCATGTCTTTCAGGTCGGTGGTCAGGTTGTCATTCGCCGTCTCTCATTTCTTTTAACTCGGCGTTCAGGCTGTCATTCGCCGTCTTCCTTTCTTTCAGGTCGTTGGTCAGGTTGTCATTCGCTGTCTTCCTTTCTTCTAACGCGGCGATCAGGCTGTCATTCACCGTCTTCATGTCTTTCAGGTCGTTGGTCAGGTTGTCATTCGCTGTCTTCCTTTCTTCTAACGCGGCGATCAGGCTGTCATTACCGTCTTCAAATCTTTCAGGTCGTTGGTCAGGTTGTCATTCGCCGTCTTCATTTCTTTTAACAGCGGCGTTCAGGCGGTCAATACCGTCTTCATATCTTTCAGCACCGTGGTCAGTTTGTCATTCGCCGTCTTCATTTCTTTTAACTCGGCGGTCAGGCTGTCATTACCGTCCTCATCTCTTTCAGGTCGGTGGTCAGGTTGTCATTCGCCGTTTTCATTTCTTTTAACGCGGTTATCAGGCTGTCATTACCGTCTTCATCTCTTTCAGGTCGGTGGTCAGTTTGTCATTCGCCGTCTTCGTTTCTTTTAACGCTGCGGTCAGGCTGCCATTCACCTTCTTCATCTCTTTCAGGTCTGTGGTCAGGTTGTCACTCGCCGTCTTCATTTCTTTTAACGCTGCGGTCAGGCTGTCATTACCGTCTTCACATCTTTCAGGTCGTTGGTCAGGTTGTCATTCGCCGTCTTCATTTCTTTTAACGCCGCGGTCAGGCTGTCGTTCACCGTCTTCATCTCTTTCAGGTCGGTGGTCAGGTTGTCATTCGCCGTCTTCATTTCTTTTAACTCGGCGTTCAGGCGGTCAATACCGTCTTCATATCTTTCAGCACCGTGGTCAGTTTGTCATTCGCCGTCTTCATTTCTTTTAACTCGGCGGTCAGGCTGTCATTACCGTCCTCATCTCTTTCAGGTCGGTGGTCAGGTTGTCATTCGCCGTGTTCCTTTCTTTTAACGCGGCGATCAGGCTGTCATTCACCGTCTTCATATCTTTCAGGTCGGTGGTCAGGTTGTCATTCGCCGTCTTCATTTCTTTTAACGCTGCGGTCAGGCTTTCATACCGTCTTCATATATTTCAGGTCGGTGAACAGGTTGTCATTTGCCGTCTTCATTTCTTTTAACGCGGCGATCAGGCTGTCATTCACCGTCTTCATGTCTTTCAGGTCGGTGGTCAGGTTGTCATTCGCCGTCTTCATTTCTTTAATCGCTGCGGTCAGGCTGTCATTACCGTCTTCATCTCTTTCAGGTCGGTGGTCAGGTTGTCATTCGCCGTCTTCATTCCTTTGAACTCGGCGGTCAGACTGTCATTCGCCGTCTTCATTTCTTTTAAATCGGTGGTCAGGCTGTCATTCGCCGTCTGAATTTCTTTCAAATCGGTGGTCAGGCTGTCATTTGCCGTCTGCATTCTCTTTTAACTAGGCGGTCAGGCTGTTATTCGCCTTCTTCATTTCTTTAAAATTGGCGGTCAGGCTGTCACTCGCCGTCTTCCTTTCTTTTAACGCGGCGGTCAGGCTGTCATTGCTGTGTTCATATCTTTCAGGTCGGCTGTCAGGTTGTCATTCGCCGTCTTCCTTTATTTTAACGCAGCGATCAGGCTTTCATTACCATCTTCATAACTTTCAGGTCGGTGTTCAGGTTGTCATTCGTTGTCTTCCTTTCGTTTAACGTGGCGGTCAGGCCGTCATTACCATCTTCATGTCTTTCAGGTCGGTGGTCAGGTTGTCATTCGCCGTGTTCCTTTCTTTTAACTCGGTGGTCAGGTTGTCATTCGCCGTCTTCCTTTCTTTTAACTCGGCGGTCAGGCTGTCATTCGCCGCCTTCCTTTCTTTTAACGCGGCGGTCAGGTTTCATTGCTGTCTTCATCCCTTTCAGGTCGGTAGCCAGGTTGTCATTCGCCGTCTTCCTTTCTTATAACGCGGCGATCAGGCTGTCATTACCGTCTTCAAATCTTTCAGGTCGGTGGTCAGGTTGTCATTCGCCGTCTTCATTTCTTTTAACAGCGGCGTTCAGGCGGTCAATACCGTCTTCATATCTTTCAGCACCGTGGTCAGTTTGTCATTCGCCGTCTTCATTTCTTTTAACTCGGCGGTCAGGCTGTCATTACCGTCCTCATCTCTTTCAGGTCGGTGGTCAGGTTGTCATTCGCCGTCTTCATTTCTTTTAACGCGGTTATCAGACTGTCATTACCGTCTTCATCTCTTTCAGGTCGGTGGTCAGTTTGTCATTCGCCGTCTTCGTTTCTTTTAACGCTGCGGTCAGGCTGCCATTCACCGTCTTCATATCTTTCAGGTCGGTGGTCAGGTTGTCATTCGCCGTCTTCCTTTCTTTTAATTCGGTGGTCAGGTTGTCATTCGCCGTCTTCCTTTATTTTAACGCGGCGATCAGGCTGTCATTATCATCTTCATAACTTTCAGGTCGGTGGTCAGGTTGTCATTCGCCATCTTCCTTTCGTTTAACGCGGCGGTCAGGCCGTCATTACCATCTTCATGTCTTTCAGGTCGGTGGTCAGGTTGTCATTCGCCGTGTTCCTTTCTTTTAACTCGGTGGTCAGGTTGTCATTCGCCGTCTTCCTTTCTTTTAACTCGGCGGTCAGGCTGTCATTCGCCGCCTTCCTTTCTTTTAACGTGGCGGTCAGGTTGTCATTGCTGTCTTCATCCCTTTCAGGTCGGTGGTCAGGTTGTCATTCGCCGTCTTCCTTTCTTTTAACAAGGCAATCAGGGTGTCATTCGCCGTCTTCCTTTCTTTCAGGTCGTTGGTCAGGTTGTCATTCGCTGTCTTCCTTTCTTTTAACGCGGCGATCAGGCTGTCATTCACCGTCTTCATATCTTTCAGGTCGGAGGTCAGGTTGTCATTCGCCGTCTTCATTTCTTTTAACTCGGCGGTCAGGCTGTCATTACCGTCTTCAAATCTTTCAGGTCGGTGGTCAGGTTGCCATTCGCCGTCTTCATTTCTTTTAACTCGGCGTTCAGGCGGTCAATACCGTCTTCATATCTTTCAGCTCCGTGGTCAGTTTGTCATTCGCCGTCTTCATTTCTTTTAACGCGGCGATCAGGCTGTCATTACCGTCTTCATCTCTTTCAGGTCGGTGGTCAGGTTGTCATTCGCCGTCTTCGTTTCTTTTAACGCTGCGGTCAGGCTGTCATTCACGTCTTCATATCTTTCAGGTCGGTGGTCAGGTTGTCATTCGCCGTCTTAATTTCTTTTAACGCTGCGGTCAGGCTGCCATTCACCTTCTTCATATCTTTCAGGTCGGTGGTCAGGTTGTCACTCGCCGTCTTCATTTCTTTTAACGCTGCGGTCAGGCTGTCATTACCGTCTTCACATCTTTCAGGTCGGTGGTCAGGTTGTCATTCGCCGTCTTCATTTCTTTTAACGCTGCGGTCAGGCTGTCGTTCACCGTCTTCATATCTTTCCGGTCGGTGGTCTGGTTGTCATTCGCCGTCTTCATCTCTTTTAACGCTGTGGTCAGGCTGTCATTCGCCGTCTTCATATCTTTCAGGTCGGTGGTCAGGTTGTCATTCGCCGTGTTCCTTTCTTTTAACTCGGTGGTCAGGTTGTCATTCGCCGTCTTCCTTTCTTTTAACTCGGCGGTCAGGCTGTCATTCGCCGCCTTCCTTTCTTTTACCGCGGCGGTCAGGTTGTCATTGCTGTCTTCATCCCTTTCAGGTCGGTAGTCAGGTTGTCATTCGCCGTCTTCCTTTCTTTTAACTCGGCGTTCAGGCTGTCATTCGCCGTCTTCCTTTCTTTCAGGTCGTTGGTCAGGTTGTCATTCGCTGTCTTCCTTTCTTCTAACGCGGCGATCAGGCTGTCATTCACTGTCTTCATGTCTTTCAGGTCAGTGGTCAGGTTGTTATTCGCCGTCCCTTATTTCTTTTAACTCGGCGTTCAGGCTGTCATTCGCCGTCTTCCTTTCTTTCAGGTCGTTGGTCAGGGTTTCATTCGCTGTCTTCCTTTCTTCTAACGCGGCGATCAGGCTGTCATTCACCGTCTTTATGTCTTTCAGGTCGTTGGTCAGGTTGTCATTCGCTGTCTTCCTTTCTTCTAACGCGGCGATCAGGCTGTCATTCACCGTCTTCATATCTTTCAGGTCGGTTGTCAGGTTGTCATTCGCCGTCTTCATTTCCTTCAACGCGGCGATCAGGCTGTCATTCACCGTCTTCATATCTTTCAGGTCGGTGGTCAGGTTGTCATTCGCAGTCTTTATTTCTTTTAACGCTGCGGTCAGGCTGTCATTACCGTCTTCTTATTTTTCAGGTCGGTGGTCAGGTTGTCGTTCGCCGTCTTCATTTCTTTTAACGCTGCGGTCAGGCTGTCATTACCGTCTTCATATCTTTCAGGTCGGTCGTCAGGTTGTCATTCGCCGTCTTCATTTCTTCTAACGCGGCGATCAGGCTGTCATTCACCGTCTTCATATCTTTCAGGTCGGTGGTCAGGTTGTCAATCGCGGTCTTCATCTCTTTTAACGCTGCGGTCAGGCTGTCTCTACCGTCTTCATATCTTTCAGGTCGGTGGTCAGGTTGTCATTCGCGGTCTTCATTTCTTTTAACGCGGCGGTCAGGCTGTCATTACCGTCTTCATATCTTTCAGGTCGGTGGTCAGGTTGTCATTCGCCGTCTGCTTTTCTTTTAACTAGGCGGTCAGGCTGTCATTCACCATCTTCAATTCTTTTAAATCGGCAGTCAGGCTGTCATTCGCCGTCTGCATTTCTTGTAACTAGGCGGTCAGGCTGTCATTCACCGTCTTCATTTCTTTTAAATCGGTGGTAAGGCTGTCATTCGCCGTCTGCATTTCTTTCAAATCGGCGGTCAGGCTGTCATTTGCCGTCTGCATTCTTTTTTAACTAGGCGGTCAGGTTGTTATTCGCCATCTTCATTTCTTTTAACGCGGCGATCAGGCTCTCATTACCGTCTTCATATCTTTCAGGTCGGTGGTCAGGTTGTCATTCACCGTCTTCATTTCTTTTAACTCGGCGGTCAGACTGTCATTACCATCTTCATATCTTTCAGGTCGGTGGTCAGGTTGTCATTCGCCGTCTTCATTACTTTTAACTCGGCGGTCAGGCTGTCATTACCGTCTTCTTCTCTTTCAGGTCGGCGGTCAGGGTGTCATTCGCCGCCTTCATTCCTTTTACCTCGGCGGTCAGGCTTTCATTACCTGCTTCATATCTTTCAGGTCGGTGGTTAGGTTGTCATTCGCCGTCTTCATTTCTTTTAACTCGGCGGTCAGGCTGTCATTACCGTCTTCATATCTTTCAGGTCTGTTCAGGTTGTCATTCGCCGTCTTCATTTCTTTTATCTCGGCGGTCAGGCTGTCGTTACCGTCTTCATCTCTTTCAGGTCGGTGGTTAGGTTATCATTCGCCGTGTTCCTTTCTTTTAACTCGGTGGTCAGGTTGTCATTCGCCGTCTTCCTTTCTTTTAACTCGGCGGTCAGGCTGTCGTTCGCCGCCTTCCTTTCTTTTAACGCGGCGGTCAGGTTGTCATTCGCCATCTTTCTTTCGTTTAACGCGGCGGTCAGGCCGTCATTACCATCTTCATGTCTTTCAGGTCGGTGGTCAGGTTGTCATTCGCCGTGTTCCTTTCTTTTAACTCGGTGGTCAGGTTGTCATTCGCCGTCTTCCTTTCTTTTAACTCGGCGGTCAGGCTGTCATTCGCCGCCTTCCTTTCTTTTAACGCGGCGGTCAGGTTGTCATTGCTGTCTTCATCCCTTTCAGGTCGGTGGTCAGGTTGTCATTCGCCGTCTTCCTTTCTTTTAACAAGGCGGTGAGGCTGTCATTCGCCGTCTTCCTTTATTTCAGGTCGTTGGTCAGGTTGTCATTCGCTGTCCTCCTTTCTTTTAACGCGGCGATCAGGCTGTCATTCACCGTCTTCATATCTTTCAGGTCGGAGGTCAGGTTGTCATTCGCCGTCTTCATTTCTTTTAACTCGTAGGTCAGGCTGTCATTACCATCTTCATATCTTTCAGGTCGGTTGTCAGGTTGTCATTCGCCGTCTTCATTTCTTTTATCTCGGCGGTCAGGCTGTCGTTACCGTCTTCATTTCTTTCCGGTCGGTGGTTAGGTTATAATTCGCCGTCTTCATTTCTTTTAACGCTGCGGTCAGGCTGTCATTACCGTCTTCATATCTTTCAGGTGGGTGATCAGGTTGTCATTTGCCGTCTTCATTTATTTTAACGCGGGGATCAGGCTGTCATTCACCGTCTTCATGTCTTTCAGGCCGGTGGTCAGGCTGTCATTTGCCGTCTTCATTTCTTTCAACGCTGCGGTCAGGCTGTCAGTACCGTCTTCATCTCTTTCAGGTCGGTGGTCAGGTTGTCATTCGCCGTCTTCATTCCTTTGAACTCGGCGGTCAGGCGGTCATTCGCCGTCTTCATTTCTTTTAAATCGGTGGTCAGGCTGTCATTCGCCGTCTGCATTTCTTTCAAATCGGCGGTCAGGCTGTCATTTGCCGTCTGCATTTCTTTTACCTAGGCGGTCAGGCTGTTATTCGCCTTCTTCATTTCTTTTAAATCGGCGGTCAGGCTGTCATTCGCCGTCTTCCTTTCTTTTAACGCGGCGGTCAGGCTGTCATTACCGTCTTCATCTCTTTCAGGTCGGTGGTCAGGTTGTCATTCGCCGTCTTCCTTTCTTTTAACTCGGTGGTCAGGTTGTCATTCGCCGTCTTCCTTTATTTTAACGCAGCGATCAGGCTTTCATTACCATCTTCATAACTTTCAGGTCGGTGTTCAGGTTGTCATTCGTTGTCTTCCTTTCGTTTAACGTGGCGGACAGGCCGTCATTACCATCTTCATGTCTTTCAGGTCGGTGGTCAGGTTGTCATTCGCCGTGTTCCTTTCTTTTAACTCGGTTGTCAGGTTGTCATTCGCCGTCTTCCTTTCTTTTAACTCGGCGGTCAGGCTGTCATTCGCCGCCTTCCTTTCTTTTAACGCGGCGGTCAGGTTTCATTGCTGTCTTCATCCCTTTCAGGTCGGTAGTCAGGTTGTCATTCGCCGTCTTCCTTTCTTATAACGCGGCGATCAGGCTGTCATTACCGTCTTCAAATCTTTCAGGTCGGTGGTCAGGTTGTCATTCGCCGTCTTCATTTCTTTTAACAGCGGCGTTCAGGCGGTCAATACCGTCTTCATATCTTTCAGCACCGTGGTCAGTTTGTCATTCGCCGTCTTCATTTCTTTTAACTCGGCGGTCAGGCTGTCATTACCGTCCTCATCTCTTTCAGGTCGGTGGTCAGGTTGTCATTCGCCGTCTTCATTTCTTTTAACGCGGTTATCAGGCTGTCATTACCGTCTTCATCTCTTTCAGGTCGGTGGTCAGTTTGTCATTCGCCGTCTTCGTTTCTTTTAACGCTGCGGTCAGGCTGCCATTTACCGTCTTCATATCTTTCAGGTCGGTGGTCAGGTTGTCATTCGCCGTCTTCCTTTCTTTTAATTCGGTGGTCAGGTTGTCATTCGCCGTCTTCCTTTATTTTAACGCGGCGATCAGGCTGTCATTATCATCTTCATAACTTTCAGGTCGGTGGTCAGGTTGTCATTCGCCATCTTCCTTTCGTTTAACGCGGTGGTCAGGCCGTCATTACCATCTTCATGTCTTTCGGGTCGGTGGTCAGGTTGTCATTCGCCGTGTTCCTTTCTTTTAACTCGGTGGTCAGGTTGTCATTCGCCGTCTTCCTTTCTTTTAACTCGGCGGTCAGGCTGTCATTCGCCGCCTTCCTTTCTCTTAACGCGGCGGTCAGGTTGTCATTGCTGTCTTCATCCCTTTCAGGTCGGTGGTCAGGTTGTCATTCGCCGTCTTCCTTTCTTTTAACAAGGCAATCAGGGTGTCATTCGCCGTCTTCCTTTCTTTCCGGTCGTTGGTCAGGTTGTCATTCGCTGTCTTCCTTTCTTTTAACGCGGCGATCAGGCTGTCATTCACCGTCTTCATATCTTTCAGGTCGGAGGTCAGGTTGTCATTCGCCGTCTTCATTTCTTTTAACTCGGCGGTCAGGCTGTCATTACCGTCTTCAAATCTTTCAGGTCGGTGGTCAGGTTGCCATTCGCCGTCTTCATTTCTTTTAACTCGGCGTTCAGGCGGTCAATACCGTCTTCATATCTTTCAGCTCCGTGGTCAGTTTGTCATTCGCCGTCTTCATTTCTTTTAACGCGGCGATCAGGCTGTCATTACCGTCTTCATCTCTTTCAGGTCGGTGGTCAGGTTGTCATTCGCCGTCTTCGTTTCTTTTAACGCTGCGGTCAGGCTGTCATTCACGTCTTCATATCTTTCAGGTCGGTGGTCAGGTTGTCATTCGCCGTCTTAATTTCTTTTAACGCTGCGGTCAGGCTGCCATTCACCTTCTTCATATCTTTCAGGCCGGTGGTCAGGTTGTCACTCGCCGTCTTCATTTCTTTTAACGCTGCGGTTAGCTGTCATTACCGTCTTCACATCTTTCAGGTCGGTGGTCAGGTTGTCATTCGCCGTCTTCATTTCTTTTAACGCTGCGGTCAGGCTGTCGTTCACCGTCTTCATATCTTTCCGGTCGGTGGTCTGGTTGTCATTCGCCGTCTTCATCTCTTTTAACGCTGTGGTCAGGCTGTCATTCGCCGTCTTCATATCTTTCAGGTCGGTGGTCAGGTTGTCATTCGCCGTGTTCCTTTCTTTTAACTCGGTGGTCAGGTTGTCATTCGCCGTCTTCCTTTCTTTTAACTCGGCGGTCAGGCTGTCATTCGCCGCCTTCCTTTCTTTTACCGCGGCGGTCAGGTTGTCATTGCTGTCTTCATCCCTTTCAGGTCGGTAGTCAGGTTGTCATTCGCCGTCTTCCTTTCTTTTAACTCGGCGTTCAGGCTGTCATTCGCCGTCTTCCTTTCTTTCAGGTCGTTGGTCAGGTTGTCATTCGCTGTCTTCCTTTCTTCTAACGCGGCGATCAGGCTGTCATTCACCGTCTTCATGTCTTTCAGGTCAGTGGTCAGGTTGTTATTCGCCGTCCCTTATTTCTTTTAACTCGGCGTTCAGGCTGTCATTCGCCGTCTTCCTTTCTTTCAGGTCGTTGGTCAGGTTGTCATTCGCTGTCTTCCTTTCTTCTAACGCGGCGATCAGGCTGTCATTCACCGTCTTTATGTCTTTCAGGTCGTTGGTCAGGTTGTCATTCGCTGTCTTCCTTTCTTCTAACGCGGCGATCAGGCTGTCATTCACCGTCTTCATATCTTTCAGGTCGGTTGTCAGGTTGTCATTCGCCGTCTTCATTTCCTTCAACGCGGCGATCAGGCTGTCATTCACCGTCTTCATATCTTTCAGGTCGGTGGTCAGGTTGTCATTCGCAGTCTTTATTTCTTTTAACGCTGCGGTCAGGCTGTCATTACCGTCTTCTTATTTTTCAGGTCGGTGGTCAGGTTGTCGTTCGCCGTCTTCATTTCTTTTAACGCTGCGGTCAGGCTGTCATTACCGTCTTCATATCTTTCAGGTCGGTGGTCAGGTTGTCATTCGCCGTCTGCATTTCTTGTAACTAGGCGGTCAGGCTGTCATTCACCGTCTTCATTTCTTTTAAATCGGTGGTAAGGCTGTCATTCGCCGTCTGCATTTCTTTCAAATCGGCGGTCAGGCTGTCATTTGCCGTCTGCATTCTTTTTTAACTAGGCGGTCAGGTTGTTATTCGCCATCTTCATTTCTTTTAACGCGGCGATCAGGCTCTCATTACCGTCTTCATATCTTTCAGGTCGGTGGTCAGGTTGTCATTCACCGTCTTCATTTCTTTTAACTCGGCGGTCAGACTGTCATTCCCATCTTCATATCTTTCAGGTCGGTGGTCAGGTTGTCATTCGCCGTCTTCATTTCTTTTAACTCGGCGGTCAGGCTGTCATTACCGTCTTCCTCTCTTTCAGGTCGGCGGTCAGGGTGTCATTCGCCGCCTTCATTCCTTTTACCTCGGCGGTCAGGCTTTCATTACCGTCTTCATATCTTTCAGGTCGGTGGTTAGGTTGTCATTCGCCGTCTTCATTTCTTTTAACTCGGCGGTCAGGCTGTCATTACCGTCTTCATATCTTTCAGGTCTGTTCAGGTTGTCATTCGCCGTCTTCATTTCTTTTATCTCGGCGGTCAGGCTGTCGTTACCGTCTTCATCTCTTTCAGGTCGGTGGTTAGGTTATCATTCGCCGTGTTCCCTTCTTTTAACTCGGTGGTCAGGTTGTCATTCGCCGTCTTCCTTTCTTTTAACTCGGCGGTCAGGCTGTCGTTCGCCGCCTTCCTTTCTTTTAACGCGGCGGTCAGGTTGTCATTCGCCATCTTTCTTTCGTTTAACGTGGCGGTCAGGCCGTCATTACCATCTTCATGTCTTTCAGGTCGGTGGTCAGGTTGTCATTCGCCGTGTTCCTTTCTTTTAACTCGGTGGTCAGGTTGTCATTCGCCGTCTTCCTTTCTTTTAACTCGGCGGTCAGGCTGTCATTCACCGCCTTCCTTTCTTTTAACGCGGCGGTCAGGTTGTCATTGCTGTCTTCATCCCTTTCAGGTCGGTGGTCAGGTTGTCATTCGCCGTCTTCCTTTCTTTTAACAAGGCGGTGAGGCTGTCATTCGCCGTCTTCCTTTATTTCAGGTCGTTGGTCAGGTTGTCATTCGCTGTCTTCCTTTCTTTTAACGCGGCGATCAGGCTGTCATTCACCGTCTTCATATCTTTCAGGTCGGAGGTCAGGTTGTCATTCGCCGTCTTCATTTCTTTTAACTCGTAGGTCAGGCTGTCATTACCATCTTCATATCTTTCAGGTCGGTTGTCAGGTTGTCATTCGCCGTCTTCATTTCTTTTATCTCGGCGGTCAGGCTGTCGTTACCGTCTTCATTTCTTTCCGGTCGGTGGTTAGGTTATAATTCGCCGTCTTCATTTCTTTTAACGCTGCGGTCAGGCTGTCATTACCGTCTTCATATCTTTCAGGTGGGTGATCAGGTTGTCATTTGCCGTCTTCATTTATTTTAACGCGGCGATCAGGCTGTCATTCACCGTCTTCATGTCTTTCAGGTCGGTGGTCAGGCTGTCATTTGCCGTCTTCATTTCTTTCAACGCTGCGGTCAGGCTGTCAGTACCGTCTTCATCTCTTTCAGGTCGGTGGTCAGGTTGTCATTCGCCGTCTTCATTCCTTTGAACTCGGCGGTCAGGCGGTCATTCGCCGTCTTCATTTCTTTTAAATCGGTAGTCAGGCTGTCATTCGCCGTCTGCATTTCTTTCAAATCGGCGGTCAGGCTGTCATTTGCCGTCTGCATTTCTTTTACCTAGGCGGGCAGGCTGTTATTCGCCTTCTTCATTTCTTTTAAATCGGCGGTCAGGCTGTCATTCGCCGTCTTCCTTTCTTTTAACGCGACGGTCAGGCTGTCCTTACCGTCTTCATCTCCTTCAGGTCGGTGGTCAGGTTGTCATTCGCCGTCTTCCTTTCTTTTAACTCGGTGGTCAGGTTGTCATACGCCGTCTTCCTTTATTTTAACGCGGCGATCAGGCTGTCATTATCATCTTCATAACTTTCAGGTCGGTGGTCAGGTTATCAATTTCCATCTTCCTTTCGTTTAACGCGGCGGTCAGGCCGTCATTACCACCTTCATGTCCTTCAGGTAGGTGCTCAGGTTGTCATTCGCCGTGTTCCTTTCTTTTAACTCGGTGGTCAGGTTGTCATTCGCCGTCTTCCTTTCTTTTAACTCGGCGGTCAGGCTGTCATTCGCCGCCTTCCTTTCTTTTAACGCGGCGGTCAGGTTGTCATTGCTGTCTTCATCCCTTTCAGGTCGGTGGTCAGGTTGTCATTCGCCGTCTTCCTTTCGTTTAACAAGGCGGTCAGGCTGTCATTCGCCGTCTTCCTTTATTTCAGGTCGTTGCTCAGGTTGTCATTCGCTGTCTTCCTTTCTTCTAACGCGGCGATCAGGCTGTCATTCACCGTCTTCATGTCTTTCAGGTCAGTGGTCAGGTTGTTATTCGCCGTCTCTTATTTCTTTTAACTCGGCGTTCAGGCTGTCATTCGCCGTCTTCCTTTCTTTCAGGTCGTTGGTCAGGTTGTCATTCGCTGTCTTCCTTTCTTCTAACGCGGCGATCAGGCTGTCATCCACCGTCTTCATGTCTTTCAGGTCGTTGGTCAGGTTGTCATTCGCTGTCTTCCTTTCTTCTAACGCGGCGATCAGGCTGTCATTCACCGTCTTCATATCTTTCAGGTCGGTTGTCAGGTTGTCATTCGCCGTCTTCATTTCCTTCAACGCGGCGATCAGGCTGTCATTCACCGTCTTCATATCTTTCAGGTCGGTGGTCAGGTTGTCATTCGCAGTCTTTATTTCTTTTAACGCTGCGGTCAGGCTGTCATTACCGTCTTCTTATTTTTCAGGTCGGTGGTCAGGTTGTCGTTCGCCGTCTTCATTTCTTTTAACGCTGCGGTCAGGCTGTCATTACCGTCTTCATATCTTTCAGGTCGGTCGTCAGGTTGTCATTCGCCGTCTTCATTTCTTTTAACGCGGCGATCAGGCTGTCATTCACCGTCTTCATATATTTCAGGTCGGTGGTCAGGTTGTCAATCGCGGTCTTCATTTCTTTTAACGCTGCGGTCAGGCTGTCTCTACCGTCTTCATATCTTTCAGGTCGGTGGTCAGGTTGTCATTCGCGGTCTTTAATTCTTTTAACGCGGCGGTCAGGCTGTCATTACCGTCTTCATATCTTTCAGGTCGGTGGTCAGGTTGTCATTCGCCGTCTGCTTTTCTTTTAACTAGGCGGTCAGGCTGTCATTCACCATCTTCAATTCTTTTAAATCGGCAGTCAGGCTGTCATTCGCCGTCTGCATTTCTTGTAACTAGGCGGTCAGGCTGTCATTCACCGTCTTCATTTCTTTTAAATCGGTGGTAAGGCTGTCATTCGCCGTCTGCATTTCTTTCAAATCGGCGGTCAGGCTGTCATTTGCCGTCTGCATTCTTTTTTAACTAGGCGGTCAGGTTGTTATTCGCCATCTTCATTTCTTTTAACGCGGCGATCAGGCTCTCATTAC
This sequence comes from Mantis religiosa, assembly GCA_030765055.1. Lineage (NCBI taxonomy): Eukaryota > Metazoa > Arthropoda > Insecta > Mantodea > Mantidae > Mantis > Mantis religiosa. The sequence continues at coordinate 661,268 of JAUKNK010000245.1, forward strand.
CGTCTTCATATCTTTCAGGTCGGTGGTCAGGTTGTCATTCACCGTCTTCATTTCTTTTAACTCGGCGGTCAGACTGTCATTACCGTCTTCTTCTCTATCAGGTCGGTGGTCAGGTTGTCATTCGCCGCCTTCATTCCTTTTACCTCGGCGGTCAGGCTCTCATTACCGTCTTCATATCTTTCAGGTCGGTGGTTAGGTTGTCATTCGCCGTCTTCATTTCTTTTAACTCGGCGGTCAGGCTGTCATTACCGTCTTCATATCTTTCAGGTCGGTTGTCAGGTTGTCATTCGCCGTCTTCATTTCTTTTATCTCGGCGGTCAGGCTGTCGTTACCGTCTTCATCTCTTTCAGGTCGGTGGTTAGGTTATCATTCGCCGTGTTCCTTTCTTTTAACTCGGTGGTCAGGTTGTCATTCGCCGTCTTCCTTTCTTTTAACTCGGCGGTCAGGCTGTCGTTCGCCGTCTTCCTTAATTTTAACGCGGCGGTCAGGTTGTCATTCGCCATCTTTCTTTCGTTTAACGCGGCGGTCAGGCCGTCATTACCATCTTCATGTCTTTCAGGTCGGTGGTCAGGTTGTCATTCGCCGTGTTCCTTTCTTTTAACTCGGTGGTCAGGATGTCATTCGCCGTCTTCCTTTCTTTTAACTCGGCGGTCAGGCTGTCATTCGCCGCCTTCCTTTCTTTTAACGCGGCGGTCAGGCTGTCATTGCTGTCTTCATCCCTTTCAGGTCGGTGGTGAGGTTGTCATTCGCCGTCTTCCTTTCTTTTAACAAGGCGGTGAGGCTGTCATTCGCCGTCTTCCTTTATTTCAGGTCGTTGGTCAGGTTGTCATTCGCTGTCTTCCTTTCTTTTAACGCGGCGATCAGGCTGTCATTCACCGTCTTCATATCTTTCAGGTCGGTGGTCAGGTTGTCATTCGCCGTCTTCCTTTCTTTTAATTCGGTGGTCAGGTTGTCATTCGCCGTCTTCCTTTATTTTAACGCGGCGATCAGGCTGTCATTATCATCTTCATAACTTTCAGGTCGGTGGTCAGGTTGTCATTCGCCATCTTCCTTTCGTTTAACGCGGCGGTCAGGCCGTCATTACCATCTTCATGTCTTTCAGGTCGGTGGTCAGGTTGTCATTCGCCGTGTTCCTTTCTTTTAACTCGGTGGTCAGGTTGTCATTCGCCGTCTTCCTTTCTTTTAACTCGGCGGTCAGGCTGTCATTCGCCGCCTTCCTTTCTTTTAACGCGGCGGTCAGGTTGTCATTGCTGTCTTCATCCCTTTCAGGTCGGTGGTCAGGTTGTCATTCGCACTCTTCCTTTCTTTTAACAAGGCAGTCAGGGTGTCATTCGCCGTCTTCCTTTCTTTCAGGTCGTTGGTCAGGTTGTCATTCGCTGTCTTCCCTTCTCTTAACGCGGCGATTAGCTGTCATTCACCGTCTTCATATCTTTCAGGTCGGAGGTCAGGTTGTCATTCGCCGTCTTCCTTTCTTTTAACAAGGCGGTGAGGCTGTCATTCGCCGTCTTCCTTTATTTCAGGTCGTTGGTCAGGTTGTCATTCGCTGTCTTCCTTTCTTTTAACGCGGCGATCAGGCTGTCATTCACCGTCTTCATATCTTTCAGGTCGGAGGACAGGTTGTCATTCGCCGTCTTCATTTCTTTTAACTCGTAGGTCAGGCTGTCTTTACCATCTTCATATCTTTCAGGTCGGTTGTCAGGTTGTCATTCGCCGTCTTCATTTCTTTTATCTCGGCGGTCAGGCTGTCGTTACCGTCTTCATTTCTTTCCGGTCGGTGGTTAGGTTATCATTCGCCGTCTTCATTTCTTTTAACGCTGCGGTCAGGCTGTCATTACCGTCTTCATATCTTTCAGGTGGGTGATCAGGTTGTCATTTGCCGTCTTCATTTATTTTAACGCGGCGATCAGGCTGTCATTCACCGTCTTCATGTCTTTCAGGTCGGTGGTAGGGTTGTCATTTGCCGTCTTCATTTCTTTCAACGCTGCGGTCAGGCTGTCATTACCGTCTTCATCTCTTTCAGGTCGGTGGTCAGGTTGTCATTCGCCGTCTTCATTCCTTTGAACTCGGCGGTCAGGCGGTCATTCGCCGTCTTCATTTCTTTTAAATCGGTGGTCAGGCTGTCATTCGCCGTCTGCACTTCTTTCAAATCGGCGGTCAGGCTGTCATTTGCCGTCTGCATTTCTTTTACCTAGGCGGGCAGGCTGTTATTCGCCTTCTTCATTTCTTTTAAATCGGCGGTCAGGCTGTCATTCGCCGTCTTCCTTTCTTTTAACGCGGCGGTCAGGCTGTCATTACCGTCTTCATCTCTTTCAGGTCGGTGGTCAGGTTGTCATTCGCCGTCTTCCTTTCTTTTAACTCGGTGGTCAGGTTGTCATTCGCCGTCTTCCTTTATTTTAACGCGGCGATCAGGCTGTCATTATCATCTTCATAACTTTCAGGTCGGTGGTCAGGTTATCAATTTCCATCTTCCTTTCGTTTAACGCGGCGGTCAGGCCGTCATTACCATCTTCATGTCTTTCAGGTAGGTGGTCAGGTTGTCATTCGCCGTGTTCCTTTCTTTTAACTCGGCGGTCAGGCTGTCATTCGCCGCCTTCCTTTCTTTTAACGCGGCGGTCAGGTTGTCATTGCTGTCTTCATCCCTTTCAGGTCGGTGGTCAGGTTGTCATTCGCCGTCTTCCTTTCGTTTATCAAGGCGGTCAGGCTGTCATTCGCCGTCTTCCTTTATTTCAGGTCGTTGGTCAGGTTGTCATTCGCTGTCTTCCTTTCTTTTAACGCGGCGATCAGGCGGTCAATACCGTCTTCATATCTTTCAGCTCCGTGGTCAGTTTGTTATTCGCCGTCTTCATTTCTTTTAACTCGGCGTTCAGGCTGTCATTACCGTCCTCATCTCTTTCAGGTCGGTGGTCAGGTTGTCATTCGCCGTCTTCATTTCTTTTAAAGCGGCGATCAGGCTGTCATTACCGTCTTCATCTCTTTCAGGTCGGTGGTCAGGTTGTCACTCGCCGTCTTCGTTTATTTTAACGCTGCGGTCAGGCTGTCATTCACCGTCTTAATTTCTTTTAACGCTGCGGTCAGGCTGCCATTCACCTTCTTCATATCTTTCAGGTCGGTGGTCAGGTTGTCACTCGCCGTCTTCATTTCTTTTAACGCTGCGGTCAGGCTGTCATTACCGTCTTCACATCTTTCAGGTCGGTGGTCAGGTTGTCATTCGCCGTCTTCATTTCTTTTAACGCGGCGATCAGGCTGTCATTCACCGTCTTCATATCTTTCAGGTCGAAGGTCAGGTTGTCATTCGCGGTCTTCATTTCTTTTAACGCTGCGGTCAGGCTGTCTCTACCGTCTTCATATCTTTCAGGTCGGTGGTCAGGTTGTCATTCGCCGTCTTCATTTCTTTTAACGCGGCGATCAGGCTGTCATTACCGTCTTCATCTCTTTCTGGTCGGTGGTCAGGTTGTCATTCGCCGTCTTCGTTTCTTTTAACGCTGCGGTCAGGCTGTCATTCACCGTCTTCATATCTTTCAGGTCGGTGGTCAGGTTGTCATTCGCCGTCTTAATTTCTTTTAACGCTGCGGTCAGGCTGCCATTCACCTTCTTCATATCTTTCAGGTCGGTGGTTAGGTTGTCACTCGCCGTCTTCATTTCTTTTAACGCTGCGGTCAGGCTGTCATTACCGTCTTCACATCTTTCAGGTCGGTGGTCAGGTTGTCATTCGCCGTCTTCATTTCTTTTAACGCTGCGGTCAGGCTTTCGTTCACCGTCTTCATAACTTTCAGGTCGGTGGTCAGGTTGTCATTCGCCTTCTTCATCTCCTTTAACGCTGTGGTCAGGCTGTCATTCGCCGTCTTCATATCTTTCAGGTCGGTTGTCAGGTTGTCATTCGCCGTCTTCAGTTCCTTCAACGTGGCGATCAGGCTGTCATGCACCGTCTTCATATCTTTCAGGTCGGTGGTCAGGTTGTCATTCGCAGTCTTTATTTCTTTTAACGCTGCGGTCAGGCTGTCATTACCGTCTTCTTATTTTTCAGGTCGGTGGTCAGGTTGTCGTTCGCCGTCTTCATTTCTTTTAACGCTGCGGTCAGGCTGTCATTACCATCTTCATATCTTTCAGGTCGGTCGTCAGGTTGTCATTCGCCGTCTTCATTTCTTTTGACGCGGCGATCAGGCTGTCATTCACCGTCTTCATATCTTTCAGGTCGGTGGTCAGGTTGTCATTCGCGGTCTTCATTTCTTTTAACGCTGCGGTCAGGCTGTCTCTACCGTCTTCATATCTTTCAGGTCGGTAGTCAGGTTGTCATTCGCGGTCTTCATTTCTTTTAACGCGGCGGTCAGGCTGTCATTACCGTCTTCATATCTTTCAGGTCGGTGGTCAGGTTGTCATTCGCCGTCTGCATTTCTTTTAACTAGGCGGTCAGGCTGTCAATCACCATCTTCAATTCTTTTAAATCGGCTGTCAGGCTGTCATTCGCCGTCTGCATTTCTTGTAACTAGGCGGTCAGGCTGTCATTCACCGTCTTCATTTCTTTTAAATCGGTGGTAAGGCTGTCATTCGCCGTCTGCATTTCTTTCAAATTGGCGGACAGGCTGTCATTTGCCGTCTGCATTCTTTTTTAACTAGGCGGTCAGGTTGTTATTCGCCATCTTCATTTCTTTTAACGCGGCGATCAGGCTGCCATTACCGTCTTCATATCTTTCAGGTCGGTGGTCAGGTTGTCATTCACCGTCTTCATTTCTTTTAACTCGGCGGTCAGGCTGTCATTACCGTCTTCATATCTTTCAGGTCGGTTGTCAGGTTGTCATTCGCCGTCTTCATTTCTTTTATCTCGGCGGTCAGGCTGTCGTTACCGTCTTCATCTCTTTCAGGTCGGTGGTTAGGTTATCATTCGCCGTCTTCATTTCTTTTAACGCTGCGGTCAGGCTGTCATTACCGTCTTCATATCTTTCAGGTGGGTGATCAGGTTGTCATTTGCCGTCTTCATTTCTTTTAACTCGGCGGTCAGGCTGTCATTACCGTCTTCAAATCTTTCAGGTCGGTGGTCAGGTTGTCATTCGCCGTCTTCATTTCTTTTAACTCGGCGTTCAGGCGGTCAATACCGTCTTCATATCTTTCAGCTCCGTGGTCAGTTTGTCATTCGCCGTCTTCATTTCTTTTATCTCGGCGTTCAGGCTGTCATTTGCCGTCTGCATTTCTTTTACCTAGGCGGTCAGGCTGTTACTCGCCTTCTTCATTTCTTTTAAATCGGCGGTCAGGCTGTCATTCGCCGTCTTGCTTTCTTTTAACGCGGCGGTCAGGCTGTCATTACCGTCTTCATCTCTTTCAGGTCGGTAGTCAGGTTGTCATTCGCCGTCTTCCTTTCTTTTAATTCGGTGGTCAGGTTGTCATTCGCCGTCTTCCTTTATTTTAACGCGGCGATCAGGCCGTCATTGCCATCTTCATGTCTTTCAGGTCGGTGGTCAGGTTGTCATTCGCCGTGTTCCTTTCTTTTAACTCGGTGGTCAGGTTGTCATTCGCCGTCTTCCTTTCTTTTAACTCGGCGGTCAGGCTGTCATTCGCCACTTTCCTTTCTTTTAACGCGGCGGTCAGGTTGTCATTGCTGTCTTCATCCCTTTCAGGTTGGTGGTCAGGTTGTCATTCGCCGTCTTCCTTTCTTTTAACAAGGCAATCAGGGTGTCATTCGCCGTCTTCCTTTCTTTCAGGTCGTTGGTCAGGTTGTCATTCGCTGTCTTCCTTTCTTTTAACGCGGCGATCAGGCTGTCATTCACCGTCTTCATATCTTTCAGGTCGGAGGTCAGGTTGTCATTCGCCGACTTCATTTCTTTTAACTCGGCGGTCAGGCTGTCATTACCGTCTTCAAATCTTTCAGGTCGGTGGTCAGGTTGTCATTCGCCGTCTTCATTTCTTTTAACTCGGCGTTCAGGCGGTCAATACCGTCTTCATATCTTTCAGCTCCTTGGTCAGTTTGTCATTCGCCGTCTTCATTTCTTTTAACTCGGCGTTCAGGCTGTCATTACCGTCCTCATCTCTTTCAGGTCGGTGGTCAGGTTGTCATTCGCCGTCTTCATTTCTTTTAACGCGGCGATCAGGCTGTCATTACCGTCTTCATCTCTTTCAGGTCGGTGGTCAGGTTGTCATTCACCGTCTTCGTTTCTTTTAACGCTGCGGTCAGGCTTTCATTCACCGTCTTCATATCTTTCAGGTCGGTGGTCAGGCTGTCATTCGCCGTCTTAATTTCTTTTAACGCTGCGGTCAGGCTGCCATTCACCTTCTTCATATCTTTCAGGTCGGTGGTCAGGTTGTCACTCGCCGTCTTCATTTCTTTTAACGCTGCGGTCAGGCTGTCATTACCGTCTTCACATCTTTCAGGTCGGTGGTCAGGTTGTCATTCGCCGTCTTCATTTCTTTTAACGCTGCGGTTAGGCTGTCTTTCACCGTCTTCATATCTTTCCGGTCGGTGGTCTGGTTGTCATTCGCCGTCTTCATCTCTTTTAACGCTGTGGTCAGGCTGTCATTCGCCGTCTTCATATCTTTCAGGTCGGTGGTCAGGTTGTCATTTGCCGTCTTCATTTCTTTTAACGCGGCCATCAGGCTGTCATTCACCGTCTTCATATCTTTCAGGTCGGTTGTCAGGTTGTCATTCGCCGTCTTCATTTCCTTCAACGCGGCGATCAGGCTGTCATTCACCGTCTTCATATCTTTCAGGTCAGTGGTCAGGTTGTCATTCGCAGTCTTCATTTCTTTTAACGCTGCGGTCAGGCTGTCATTACCGTCTTCTTATTTTTCAGGTCGGTGGTCAGGTTGTCGTTCGCCGTCTTCATTTCTTTTAACGCTGCGGTCAGGCTGTCATTACCGTCTTCATATCTTTCAGGTCGGTCGTCAGGTTGTCATTCGCGGTCTTCATTTCTTTTAACGCGGCGATCAGGCTGTCATTCAAGGTCTTCATATCTTTCAGGTCGGTGGTCAGGTTGTCATTCGCGGTCTTCCTTTCTTTTAACGCTGCGGTCAGGCTGTCTCTACCGTCTTCATATCTTTCAGGTCGGTGGTCATGTTGTCATTCGCCGTCTTCATTTCTTTTAACGCGGCGATCAGGCTGTCATTACCGTCTTCATCTCTTTCAGGTCGGTGGTCAGGTTGTCATTCGCCGTCTTCGTTTCTTTTAACGCTGCCGTCAGGCTGTCATTCACCGTCTTCATATCTTTCAGGTCGGTGGTCAGGTTGTCACTCGCCGTCTTCATTTCTTTTAACGCTGCGGTCAGGGTGTCATTACCGTCTTCACATCTTTCAGGTCGGTGGTCAGGTTGTCATTCGCCGTCTTCATTTATTTTAACGCTGCGGTCAGGCTGTCGTTCACCGTCTTCATATCTTTCAGGTCGGTGGTCAGGTTGTCATTCGCCGTCTTCATCTCTTTTAACGCTGTGGTCAGGCTGTCATTCGCCGTCTTCATATCCTTCAGGTCGGTGGTCAGGTTGTCATTCGCCGTCTTCATTTCTTTTAACGCGGCGATCAGGCTGTCATTCACCGTCTTCATATCTTTCAGGTCGGTTGTCAGGTTGTCATTCGCCGTCTTCATTTCCTTCAACGCGGCGATCAGGCTGTCATTACCGTCTTCATATCTTTCAGGTCGGTCGTCAGGTTGTCATTCGCCGTCTTCATTTCTTTTAACGCGGCGATCAGGCTGTCATTCACCGTCTTCATATCCTTCAGGTCGGTGGTCAGGTTGTCAATCGCGGTCTTCATTTCTTTTAACGCTGCGGTCAGGCTGTCTCTACCGTCTTCATATCTTTCAGGTCGGTGGTCAGGTTGTCATTCGCGGTCTTCATTTCTTTTAACGCGGCGGTCAGGCTGTCATTACCGTCTTCATATCTTTCAGGTCGGTGGTCAGGTTGTCATTCGCCGTCTGCATTTCTTTTAACTAGGCGGTAAGGCTGTCATTCACCATCTTCAATTCTTTTAAATCGGCAGTCAGGCTGTCATTCGCCGTCTGCATTTCTTGTAACTAGGCGGTCAGGCTGTCATTCACCGTCTTCATTTCTTTTAAATCGGTGGTAAGGCTGTCATTCGCCATCTGCATTTCTTTCAAATCGGCGGTCAGGCTGTCATTTGCCGTCTGCATTCTTTTTTAACTAGGCGGTCAGGTTGTTATTCGCCATCTTCATTTCTTTTAACGCGGCGATCAGGCTGTCATTACCGTCTTCATATCTTTCAGGTCGGTGGTCATGTTGTCATTCACCGTCTTCATTTCTTTTAACTCGGCGGTCAGACTGTCATTACCATCTTCACATCTTTCAGGTCGGTGGTCAGGTTGTCATTCGCCGTCTTCATTTCTTTTAACTCGGCGGTCAGGCTGTCATTACCGTCTTCTTCTCTTTCAGGTCGGTGGTCAGGGTGTCATTCGCCGCCTTCATTCATTTTACCTCGGCGGTCAGGCTTTCATTACCGTCTTCATATCTTTCAGGTCGGTGGTTAGGTTGTCATTCGCCGTCTTCATTTCTTTTAACTCGGCGGTCAGGCTGTCATTACCGTCTTCATATCTTTCAGGTCGGTTGTCAGGTTGTCATTCGCCGTCTTCATTTCTTTTATCTCGGCGGTCAGGCTGTCGTTACCGTCTTCATCTCTTTCAGGTGGGTGATCAGGTTGTCATTTGCCGGCTTCATTTATTTTAACGCGGCGATCAGGCTGTCATTCACCGTCTTCATGTCTTTCAGGTCGGTGGTCAGGTTGTCATTTGCCGTCTTTATTTCTTTCAACGCTGCGGTCAGGCTGTCATTACCGTCTTCATCTCTTTCAGGTCGGTGGTCAGGTTGTCATTCGCCGTCTTCATTCCTTTGAACTCGGCGGTCAGGCGGTCTTTCGCCGTCTTCATTTCTTTTAAATCGGTGGTCAGGCTCTCATTCGCCGTCAGCATTTCTTTCAAATCGGCGGTCAGGCTGTCATTACCGTCTTCACATCTTTCAGGTCGGTGGTCAGGTTGTCATTCGCCGTCTTCATTTCTTTTAACGCTGCGGTTAGGCTGTCTTTCACCGTCTTCATATCTTTCCGGTCGGTGGTCTGGTTGTCATTCGCCGTCTTCATCTCTTTTAACGCTGTGGTCAGGCTGTCATTCGCCGTCTTCATATCTTTCAGGTCGGTGGTCAGGTTGTCATTTGCCGTCTTCATTTCTTTTAACGCGGCCATCAGGCTGTCATTCACCGTCTTCATATCTTTCAGGTCGGTTGTCAGGTTGTCATTCGCCGTCTTCATTTCCTTCAACGCGGCGATCAGGCTGTCATTCACCGTCTTCATATCTTTCAGGTCAGTGGTCAGGTTGTCATTCGCAGTCTTCATTTCTTTTAACGCTGCGGTCAGGCTGTCATTACCGTCTTCTTATTTTTCAGGTCGGTGGTCAGGTTGTCGTTCGCCGTCTTCATTTCTTTTAACGCTGCGGTCAGGCTGTCATTACCGTCTTCATATCTTTCAGGTCGGTCGTCAGGTTGTCATTCGCGGTCTTCATTTCTTTTAACGCGGCGATCAGGCTGTCATTCAAGGTCTTCATATCTTTCAGGTCGGTGGTCAGGTTGTCATTCGCGGTCTTCCTTTCTTTTAACGCTGCGGTCAGGCTGTCTCTACCGTCTTCATATCTTTCAGGTCGGTGGTCATGTTGTCATTCGCCGTCTTCATTTCTTTTAACGCGGCGATCAGGCTGTCATTACCGTCTTCATCTCTTTCAGGTCGGTGGTCAGGTTGTCATTCGCCGTCTTCGTTTCTTTTAACGCTGCCGTCAGGCTGTCATTCACCGTCTTCATATCTTTCAGGTCGGTGGTCAGGTTGTCACTCGCCGTCTTCATTTCTTTTAACGCTGCGGTCAGGGTGTCATTCGCCGTCTTCATATCCTTCAGGTCGGTGGTCAGGTTGTCATTCGCCGTCTTCATTTCTTTTAACGCGGCGATCAGGCTGTCATTCACCGTCTTCATATCTTTCAGGTCGGTTGTCAGGTTGTCATTCGCCGTCTTCATTTCCTTCAACGCGGCGATCAGGCTGTCATTACCGTCTTCATATCTTTCAGGTCGGTCGTCAGGTTGTCATTCGCCGTCTTCATTTCTTTTAACGCGGCGATCAGGCTGTCATTCACCGTCTTCATATCTTTCAGGTCGGTGGTCAGGTTGTCAATCGCGGTCTTCATTTCTTTTAACGCTGCGGTCAGGCTGTCTCTACCGTCTTCATATCTTTCAGGTCGGTGGTCAGGTTGTCATTCGCGGTCTTCATTTCTTTTAACGCGGCGGTCAGGCTGTCATTACCGTCTTCATATCTTTCAGGTCGGTGGTCAGGTTGTCATTCGCCGTCTGCATTTCTTTTAACTAGGCGGTAAGGCTGTCATTCACCATCTTCAATTCTTTTAAATCGGCAGTCAGGCTGTCATTCGCCGTCTGCATTTCTTGTAACTAGGCGGTCAGGCTGTCATTCACCGTCTTCATTTCTTTTAAATCGGTGGTAAGGCTGTCATTCGCCATCTGCATTTCTTTCAAATCGGCGGTCAGGCTGTCATTTGCCGTCTGCATTCTTTTTTAACTAGGCGGTCAGGTTGTTATTCGCCATCTTCATTTCTTTTAACGCGGCGATCAGGCTGTCATTACCGTCTTCATATCTTTCAGGTCGGTGGTCATGTTGTCATTCACCGTCTTCATTTCTTTTAACTCGGCGGTCAGACTGTCATTACCATCTTCACATCTTTCAGGTCGGTGGTCAGGTTGTCATTCGCCGTCTTCATTTCTTTTAACTCGGCGGTCAGGCTGTCATTACCGTCTTCTTCTCTTTCAGGTCGGTGGTCAGGGTGTCATTCGCCGCCTTCATTCATTTTACCTCGGCGGTCAGGCTTTCATTACCGTCTTCATATCTTTCAGGTCGGTGGTTAGGTTGTCATTCGCCGTCTTCATTTCTTTTAACTCGGCGGTCAGGCTGTCATTACCGTCTTCATATCTTTCAGGTCGGTTGTCAGGTTGTCATTCGCCGTCTTCATTTCTTTTATCTCGGCGGTCAGGCTGTCGTTACCGTCTTCATCTCTTTCAGGTGGGTGATCAGGTTGTCATTTGCCGGCTTCATTTATTTTAACGCGGCGATCAGGCTGTCATTCACCGTCTTCATGTCTTTCAGGTCGGTGGTCAGGTTGTCATTTGCCGTCTTTATTTCTTTCAACGCTGCGGTCAGGCTGTCATTACCGTCTTCATCTCTTTCAGGTCGGTGGTCAGGTTGTCATTCGCCGTCTTCATTCCTTTGAACTCGGCGGTCAGGCGGTCTTTCGCCGTCTTCATTTCTTTTAAATCGGTGGTCAGGCCCTCATTCGCCGTCAGCATTTCTTTCAAATCGGCGGTCAGGCTGTCATTTGCCGTCTGCATTTCTTTTACCTAGGCGGTCAGGCTGTTATTCGCCTTCTTCATTTCTTTTAAATCGGCGGTCAGGCTGTCATTCGCCGTCTTCCTTTCTTTTAACGCGGCGGTCAGGCTGTCATTACCGTCTTCTTCTCTTTCAGGTCGGTGGTCAGGTTGTCATTCGCCGTCTTCCTTTCTTTTAACTCGGTGGTCAGGTTGTCATTCACCGTCTTCCTTTATTTCAACGCGGCGATCAGGCTGTCATTATCATCTTCATAACTTTCAGGTCGGTGGTCAGGTTGTCATTCGCCATCTTTCTTTCGTTTAACGCGGCGGTCAGGCCGTCATTACCATCTTCATGTCTTTCAGGTCGGTGGTCAGGTTGTCATTCGCCGTGTTCCTTTCTTTTAACTCGGTGGTCAGGTTGTCATTCGCCGTCTTCCTTTCTTTTAACTCGGCGGTCAGGCTGTCATTCGCCGCCTTCCTTTCTTTTAACGCGGCGGTCAGGTTGTCATTGCTGTCTTCATCCCTTTCAGGTCGGTGGTCAGGTTGTCATTCGCGGTCTTCCTTTCTTTTAACAAGGCGGTGAGGCTGTCATTCGCCGTCTTCCTTTATTTCAGGTCGTTGGTCAGGTTGTCATTCGCTGTCTTCCTTTCTTTTAACGCGGCGATCAGGCTGTCATTCACCGTCTTCATATCTTTCAGGTCGGAGGTCAGGTTGTCATTCGCCGTCTTCATTTCTTTTAACTCGGCGGTCAGGCTGTCATTTCCGTCTTCAAATCTTTCAGGTCGGTGGTCAGGTTGTCATTCGCCGTCTTCATTTCTTTTAACTCGGCGTTCAGGCGGTCAATACCGTCTTCATATCTTTCAGCTTCGTGGTCAGTTTGTCATTCGCCGTCTTCATTTCTTTTAACTCGGCGTTCAGGCTGTCATTTGCCGTCTGCATTTCTTTTACCTAGGCGGTCAGGCTGTTATTCGCCTTCTTCATTTCTTTTAAATCGGCGGTCAGGCTGTCATTCGCCGTCTTCCTTTCTTTTAACGCGGCGGTCAGGCTGTCATTACCGTCTTCATCTCTTTCAGGTCGGTGGTCAGGTTGTCATTCGCCGTCTTCCTTTCTTTTAACTCGGTGGTCAGGTTGTCATTCGCCGTCTTCCTTTATTTTAACGCGGCGATCAGGCTGTCATTATCATCTTCATAACTTTCAGGTCGGTGGTCAGGTTCTCATTCGCCATCTTCCTTTCGTTTAACGCGGCGGTCAGGCCGTCATTACCATCTTCATGTCTTTCAGGTCGGTGGTCAGGTTGTCATTCGCCGTGTTCCTTTCTTTTAACTCGGTGGTCAGGTTGTCATTCGCCGTCTTCCTTTCTTTTAACTCGGCGGTCAGGCTGTCATTCGCCGCCTTCCTTTCTTTTAACGTGGCGGTCAGGTTGTCATTGCTGTCTTCATCCCCTTCAGGTCAGTGGTCAGGTTGTCATTCGCCGTCTTCATTTCTTTTAACTCGGCGTTCAGGCGGTCAATACCGTCTTCATATCTTTCAGCTCCGTGGTTAGTTTGTCATTCGCCGTCTTCATTTCTTTAAACTCGGCGTTCAGGCTGTCATTACCGTCCTCATCTCTTTCAGGTCGGTGGTCAGGTTGTCATTCGCCGTCCTCATTTCTTTTAACGCGGCGATCAGGCTGTCATTACCGTCTTCATCTCTTTCAGGTCGGTGGTCAGGTTGACATTCGCCGTCTTCGTTTCTTTTAACGCTGCGGTCAGGCTGTCATTCACCGTCTTCATATCTTTCAGGTCGGTGGTCAGGTTGTCATTCGCCGTCTTAATTTCTTTTAACGCTGCGGTCAGGCTGCCATTCACCTTCTTCATATCTTTCAGGTCGGTGGTCAGGTTGTCACTCGCCGTCTTCATTTCTTTTAACGCTGCGGTCAGGCTTTCATTTCCGTCTTCACATCTTTCAGGTCGGTGGTCAGGTTGTCATTCGCCGTCTTCATTTCTTTTAACGCTGCGGTCAGGCTGTCGTTCACCGTCTTCATATCTTTCAGCTTGTGGTCAGGTTGTCATTCGCCGTCTTCATCTCTTTTAACGCTGCGGTCAGGCTGTCATTACCGTCTTCATCTCTTTCAGGTCGGTGGTCAGGTTGTCATTCGCCGTCTTCATTCCTTTGAACTCGGCGGTCAGGCTGTCATTCGCCGTCTTCATTTCTTTTAAATCGGTGGTCAGGCTGTCATTCGCCGTCTGAATTTCTTTCAAATCGGCGGTCAGGCTGTCGCTTGCCGTCTGCATTCTCTTTTAACTAGGCGGTCAGGCTGTTATTCGCCTTCTTCATTTCTTTAAAATTGGCGGTCAGGTTGTCATTCGCCGTCTTCCTTTCTTTTAACGCGGCGGTCAGGCTGTCATTGCTGTGTTCATATCTTTCAGGTCGGTTGTCAGGTTGTCATTCGCCGTCTTCCTTTATTTTAACGCAGCGATCAGGCTTTCATTACCATCTTCATAACTTTCAGGTCGGTGTTCAGGTTGTCATTCGTTGTCTTCCTTTCGTTTAACGTGGCGGTCAGGCCGTCATTACCATCTTCATGTCTTTCAGGTCGGTGGTCAGGTTGTCATTCGCCGTGTTCCTTTCTTTTAACTCGGCGGTCACGCTGTCATTCGCCGCCTTCCTTTCTTTTGACGCGGCGGTCAGGTTGTCATTGCTGTCTTCATCCCTTTCAGGTCGGTAGTCAGGTTGTCATTCGCCGTCTTCCTTTCTTTTAACTCGGCGTTCAGGCTGTCATTCGCCGTCTTCCTTTCTTTCAGGTCGTTGGCCAGGTTGTCATTCGCTGTCTTCCTTTCTTCCAACGCGGCGATCAGGCTGTCATTCACCGTCTTCATGTCTTTCAGGTCGGTGGTCAGGTTGTCATTCGCCGTCTCTCATTTCTTTTAACTCGGCGTTCAGGCTGTCATTCGCCGTCTTCCTTTCTTTCAGGTCGTTGGTCAGGTTGTCATTCGCTGTCTTCCTTTCTTCTAACGCGGCGATCAGGCTGTCATTCACCGTCTTCATGTCTTTCAGGTCGTTGGTCAGGTTGTCATTCGCTGTCTTCCTTTCTTCTAACGCGGCGATCAGGCTGTCATTACCGTCTTCAAATCTTTCAGGTCGTTGGTCAGGTTGTCATTCGCCGTCTTCATTTCATTTAACAGCGGCGTTCAGGCGGTCAATACCGTCTTCATATCCTTCAGCACCGTCGTCAGTTTGTCATTCGCCGTCTTCATTTCTTTTAACTCGGCGGTCAGGCTGTCATTACCGTCCTCATCTCTTTCAGGTCGGTGGTCAGGTTGTCATTCGCCGTCTTCATTTAATTTAACGCGGTTATCAGGCTGTCATTACCGTCTTCATCTCTTTCAGGTCGGTGGTCAGTTTGTCATTCGTCGTCTTTGTTTCTTTTACAGCTGCGGTCAGGCTGCCATTCACCTTCATCTCTTTCAGGTCTGTGGTCAGGTTGTCACTCGCCGTCTTCATTTCTTTTAACGCTGCGGTCAGGCTGTCATTACCGTCTTCACATCTTTCAGGTCGTTGGTCAGGTTGTCATTCGCCGTCTTCATTTCTTTTAACGCTGCGGTCAGGCTGTCGTTCACCGTCTTCATCTCTTTCAGGTCGGTGGTCAGGTTGTCATTCGCCGTCTTCATTTCTTTTAACTCAGCGTTCAGGCGGTCAATACCGTCTTCATATCTTTCAGCACCGTGGTCAGTTTGTCATTCGCCGTCTTCATTTCTTTTAACTCGGCGGTCAGGCTGTCATTACCGTCCTCATCTCTTTCAGGTCGGTGGTCAGGTTGTCATTCGCCGTCTTCATTTCTTTTAACGCGGCGATCAGGCTGTCATTCACCGTCTTCATATCTTTCAGGTCGGTGGTCAGGTTGTCATTCGCCGTCTTCATTTCTTTTAACGCTGCGGTCAGGCTTTCATACCGTCTTCATATCTTTCAGGTCGGTGATCAGGTTGTCATTTGCCGTCTTCATTTCTTTTAACGCGGCGATCAGGCTGTCATTCACCGTCTTCATGTCTTTCAGGTCGGTGGTCAGGTTGTCATTCGCCGTCTTCATTTCTTTAATCGCTGCGGTCAGGCTGTCATTACCGTCTTCATCTCTTTCAGGTCGGTGGTCAGGTTGTCATTCGCCGTCTTCATTCCTTTGAACTCGGCGGTCAGGCTGTCATTCGCCGTCTTCATTTCTTTTAAATCGGTGGTCAGGCTCTCATTCGCCGTCTGAATTTCTTTCAAATCGGCGGTCAGGCTGTCATTTGCCGTCTGCATTCTCTTTTAACTAGGCGGTCAGGCTGTTATTCGCCTTCTTCATTTCTTTAAAATTGGCGGTCAGGCTGTCATTCGCCGTCTTCCTTTCTTTTAACGCGGCGGTCAGGCTGTCATTGCTGTGTTCATATCTTTCAGGTCGGCTGTCAGGTTGTCATTCGCCGTCTTCCTTTATTTTAACGTAGCGATCAGGCTTTCATTACCATCTTCATAACTTTCAGGTCGGTGTTCAGGTTGTCATTCGTTGTCTTCCTTTCGTTTAACGTGGCGGTCAGGCCGTCATTACCATCTTCATGTCTTTCAGGTCGATGGTCAGGTTGTCATTCGCCGTGTTCCTTTCTTTTAACTCGGTGGTCAGGTTGTCATTCGCCGTCTTCCTTTCTTTTAACTCGGCGGTCAGGCTGTCATTCGCCGCCTTCCTTTCTTTTAACGCGGCGGTCAGGTTTCATTGCTGTCTTCATCCCTTTCAGGTCGGTGTTCAGGTTGTCATTCGTTGTCTTCCTTTCGTTTAACGTGGCGGTCAGGCCGTCATTACCATCTTCATGTCTTTCAGGTCGGTGGTCAGGTTGTCATTCGCCGTGTTCCTTTCTTTTAACTCGGTGGTCAGGTTGTCATTCGCCGTCTTCCTTTCTTTTAACTCGGCGTTCAGGCTGTCATTCGCGTCTTCCTTTCTTTCAGGTCGTTGGTCAGGTTGTCATTCGCTGTCTTCCTTTCTTCTAACGCGGCGATCAGGCTGTCATTCACCGTCTTCATGTCTTTCAGGTAGGTGGTCAGGTTGTTATTCGCCGTCTCTCATTTCTTTTAACTCGGCGTTCAGGCTGTCATTCGCCGTCTTCCTTTCTTTCAGGTCGTTGGTCAGGTTGTCATTCGCTGTCTTCCTTTCTTCTAACGCGGCGATCAGGCTGTTATTCACCGTCTTCATGTCTTTCAGGTCGTTGGTCAGGTTGTCATTCGCTGTCTTCCTTTCTTCTAACGCGGCGATCAGGCTAACATTACCGTCTTCAAATCTTTCAGGTCGGTGGTCAGGTTGTCATTCGCCGTCTTCATTTCTTTTAACAGCGGCGTTCAAGCGGTCAATACCGTCTTCATATCTTTCAGCACCGTGGTCAGTTTGTCATTCGCCGTCTTCATTTCTTTTAACTCGGCGGTCAGGCTGTCATTACCGTCCTCATCTCTTTCAGGTCAGTGGTCAGGTTGTCATTCGCCGTCTTCATTTCTTTTAACGCGGTTATCAGGCTGTCATTACCGTCTTCATCTCTTTCAGGTCGGTGGTCAGTTTGTCATTCGCCGTCTTCGTTTCTTTTAACGCTGCGGTCAGGCTGCCATTCACCTTCTTCATCTCTTTCAGGTCGGTGGTCAGGTTGTCACTCGCCGTCTTCATTTCTTTTAACGCTGCGGTCAGGCTGTCATTACCGTCTTCACATCTTTCAGGTCGTTGGTCAGGTTGTCATTCGCCGTCTTCATTTCTTTTAACGCTGCGGTCAGGCTGTCATTCGCCGTCTTCCTTTCTCTTAATTCGGTGGTCAGGTTGTCATTCGCCGTCTTCCTTTATTTTAACGCGGCGATCAGGCTGTCATTATCATCTTCATAACTTTCAGTTCGGTGGTCAGGTTGTCATTCGCCATCTTCCTTTCGTTTAACGCGGCGGTCAGGCCGTCATTACCATCTTCATGTCTTTCAGGTCGGTTGTCAGGTTGTCATTCGCCGTGTTCCTTTCTTTTAACTCGGTGGTCAGGTTGTCATTCGCCGTCTTCCTTTATTTTTAACTCGGCGGTCAGGCTGTCATTCGCCGCCTTCCTTTCTTTTAACGCGGCGGTCAGGTTGTCACTGCTGTCTTCATCCCTGTCAGGTCGGTGGTCAGGTTGTCATTCGCCGTCTTCCTTTCTTTTAACAAGGCAATCAGGGTGTCATTCGCCGTTTTCCTTTCTTTCAGGTCGTTGGTCAGGTTGTCATTCGCTGTCTTCCTTTCTTTTAACGCGGCGATCAGGCTGTCATTCACCGTCTTCATATCTTTCAGGTCGGAGGTCAGGTTGTCATTCGCCGTCTTCATTTCTTTTAACTCGGCGGTCAGGCTGTCATTACCGTCTTCAAATCTTTCAGGTCGGTGGTCAGGTTGTCATTCGCCGTCTTCATTTCTTTTAACTCGGCGTTCAGGCGGTCAATACCGTCTTCATATCTTTCAGCTCCGTGGTCAGTTTGTCATTCGCCGTCTTCATTTCTTTTAACTCGGCGTTCAGGCTGTCATTACCGTCCTCATCTCTTTCAGGTCGGTGGTCAGGTTGTCATTCGCCGTCCTCATTTCTTTTAACGCGGCGATCAGGCTGTCATTACCGTCTTCATCTCTTTCAGGTCGGTGGTCAGGTTGACATTCGCCGTCTTCGTTTCTTTTAACGCTGCGGTCAGGCTGTCATTCACCGTCTTCATATCTTTCAGGTCGGTGGTCAGGTTGTCATTCGCCGTCTTAATTTCTTTTAACGCTGCGGTCAGGCTGCCATTCACCTTCTTCATATCTTTCAGGTCGGTGGTCAGGTTGTCACTCGCCGTCTTCATTTCTTTTAACGCTGCGGTCAGGCTTTCATTACCGTCTTCATATCTTTCAGGTCGGTGGTCAGGTTGTCATTCGCCGTCTTCATATCTTTTAACGCTGCGGTCAGGCTGTCGTTCACCGTCTTCATATCTTTCAGGTCGGTGGTCAGGTTGTCATTCGCCGTCTTCATCTCTTTTAACGCTGCGGTCAGGCTGTCATTACCGTCTTCATCTCTTTCAGGTCGGTGGTCAGGTTGTCATTCGCCGTCTTCATTCCTTTGAACTCGGCGGTCAGGCTGTCATTCGCCATCTTCATTTCTTTAAATCGGTGGTCAGGCTGTCATTCGCCGTCTGAATTTCTTTCAAATCGGCGGTCAGGCTGTCACTTGCCGTCTGCATTCTCTTTTAACTAGGCGGTCAGGCTGTTATTCGCCTTCTTCATTTCTTTAAAATTGGCGGTCAGGCTGTCATTCGCCGTCTTCCTTTCTTTTAACGCGGCGGTCAGGCTGTCATTGCTGTGTTCATATCTTTCAGGTCGGTTTTCAGGTTGTCATTCGCCGTCTTCCTTTATTTTAACGCAGCGATCAGGCTTTCATTACCATCTTCATAACTTTCAGGTCGGTGTTCAGGTTGTCATTCGTTGTCTTCCTTTCGTTTAACGTGGCGGTCAGGCCGTCATTACCATCTTCATGTCTTTCAGGTCGGTGGTCAGGTTGTCATTCGCCGTGTTCCTTTCTTTTAACTCGGTTGTCAGGTTGTCATTCGCCGTCTTCCTTTCTTTTAACTCGGCGGTCAGGCTGTCATTCGCCGCCTTCCTTTCTTTTGACGCGGCGGTCAGGTTGTCATTGCTGTCTTCATCCCTTTCAGGTCGGTAGTCAGGTTGTCATTCGCCGTCTTCCTTTCTTTTAACTCGGCGTTCAGGCTGTCATTCGCCGTCTTCCTTTCTTTCAGGTCGTTGGCCAGGTTGTCATTCGCTGTCTTCCTTTCTTCTAACGCGGCGATCAGGCTGTCATTCACCGTCTTCATGTCTTTCAGGTCGGTGGTCAGGTTGTCATTCGCCGTCTCTCATTTCTTTTAACTCGGCGTTCAGGCTGTCATTCGCCGTCTTCCTTTCTTTCAGGTCGTTGGTCAGGTTGTCATTCGCTGTCTTCCTTTCTTCTAACGCGGCGATCAGGCTGTCATTCACCGTCTTCATGTCTTTCAGGTCGTTGGTCAGGTTGTCATTCGCTGTCTTCCTTTCTTCTAACGCGGCGATCAGGCTGTCATTGCCGTCTTCAAATCTTTCAGGTCGTTGGTCAGGTTGTCATTCGCCGTCTTCATTTCATTTAACAGCGGCGTTCAGGCGGTCAATACCGTCTTCATATCCTTCAGCACCGTCGTCAGTTTGTCATTCGCCGTCTTCATTTCTTTTAACTCGGCGGTCAGGCTGTCATAACCGTCCTCATCTCTTTCAGGTCGGTGGTCAGGTTGTCATTCGCCGTCTTCATTTCTTTTAACGCGGTTATCAGGCTGTCATTACCGTCTTCATCTCTTTCAGGTCGGTGGTCAGTTTGTCATTTGCCGTCTTCGGTTCTTTTAAAGCTGCGGTCAGGCTGCCATTCACCTTCATCTCTTTCAGGTCTGTGGTCAGGTTGTCACTCGCCGTCTTCATTTCTTTTAACGCAGCGGTCAGGCTGTCATTACCGTCTTCACATCTTTCAGGTCGTTGGTCAGGTTGTCATTCGCCGTCTTCATTTCTTTTAACGCTGCGGTCAGGCTGTCGTTCACCGTCTTCATCTCTTTCAGGTCGGTGGTCAGGTTGTCATTCGCCGTCTTCATTTCTTTTAACTCAGCGTTCAGGCGGTCAATACCGTCTTCATATCTTTCAGCACCGTGGTCAGTTTGTCATTCGCCGTCTTCATTTCTTTTAACTCGGCGGTCAGGCTGTCATTACCGTCCTCATCTCTTTCAGGTCGGTGGTCAGGTTGTCATTCGCCGTCTTCATTTCTTTTAACGCGGCGATCAGGCTGTCATTCACCGTCTTCATATCTTTCAGGTCGGTGGTCAGGTTGTCATTCGCCGTCTTCATTTCTTTTAACGCTGCGGTCAGGCTTTCATACCGTCTTCATATCTTTCAGGTCGGTGATCAGGTTGTCATTTGCCGTCTTCATTTCTTTTAACGCGGCGATCAGGCTGTCATTCACCGTCTTCATGTCTTTCAGGTCGGTGGTCAGGTTGTCATTCGCCGTCTTCATTTCTTTAATCGCTGCGGTCAGGCTGTCATTACCGTCTTCATCTCTTTCAGGTCGGTGGTCAGGTTGTCATTCGCCGTCTTCATTCCTTTGAACTCGGCGGTCAGGCTGTCATTCGCCGTCTTCATTTCTTTTAAATCGGTGGTCAGGCTCTCATTCGCCGTCTGAATTTCTTTCAAATCGGCGGTCAGGCTGTCATTTGCCGTCTGCATTCTCTTTTAACTAGGCGGTCAGGCTGTTATTCGCCTTCTTCATTTCTTTAAAATTGGCGGTCAGGCTGTCATTCGCCGTCTTCCTTTCTTTTAACGCGGCGGTCAGGCTGTCATTGCTGTGTTCATATCTTTCAGGTCGGCTGTCAGGTTGTCATTCGCCGTCTTCCTTTATTTTAACGTAGCGATCAGGCTTTCATTACCATCTTCATAACTTTCAGGTCGGTGTTCAGGTTGTCATTCGTTGTCTTCCTTTCGTTTAACGTGGCGGTCAGGCCGTCATTACCATCTTCATGTCTTTCAGGTCGGTGGTCAGGTTGTCATTCGCCGTGTTCCTTTCTTTTAACTCGGTGGTCAGGTTGTCATTCGCCGTCTTCCTTTCTTTTAACTCGGCGGTCAGGCTGTCATTCGCCGCCTTCCTTTCTTTTAACGCGGCGGTCAGGTTTCATTGCTGTCTTCATCCCTTTCAGATCGGTAGTCAGGTTGTCATTCGCCGTCTTCCTTTCTTTTAACTCGGCGTTCAGGCTGTCATTCGCCGTCTTCCTTTCTTTCAGGTCGTTGGTCAGGTTGTCATTCGCTGTCTTCCTTTCTTCTAACGCGGCGATCAGGCTGTCATTCACCGTCTTCATGTCTTTCAGGTCGGTGGTCAGGTTGTTATTCGCCGTCTCTCATTTCTTTTAACTCGGCGTTCAGGCTGTCATTCGCCGTCTTCCTTTATTTCAGGTCGTTGGTCAGGTTGTCATTCGCTGTCTTCCTTTCTTCTAACGCGGCGATCAGGCTGTCATTCACCGTCTTCATGTCTTTCAGGTCGTTGGCCAGGTTGTCATTCGCTGTCTTCCTTTCTTCTAACGCGGCGATCAGGCTGTCATTACCGTTTTCAAATCTTTCAGGTCGGTGGTCAGGTTGTCATTCGCCGTCTTCATTTCTTTTAACAGCGGCGTTCAGGCGGTCAATACCGTCTTCATATCTTTCAGCACCGTGGTCAGTTTGTCATTCGCCGTCTTCATTTCTTTTAACTCGGCGGTCAGGCTGTCATTACCGTCCTCATCTCTTTCAGGTCAGTGGTCAGGTTGTCATTCGCCGTCTTCATTTCATTTAACGCGGTTATCAGGCTGTCATTACCGTCTTCATCTCTTTCAGGTCGGTGGTCAGTTTGTCATTCGCCGTCTTCGTTTCTTTTAACGCTGCGGTCAGGCTGCCATTCACCTTCTTCATCTCTTTCAGGTCGGTGGTCAGGTTGTCACTCGCCGTCTTCATTTCTTTTAACGCTGCGGTCAGGCTGTCATTACCGTCTTCACATCTTTCAGGTCGTTGGTCAGGTTGTCATTCGCCGTCTTCATTTCTTTTAACGCTGCGGTCAGTCTGTCGTTCACCGTCTTCATATCTTTCAGGTCGGTGGTCAGGTTGTCATTCGCCGTCTTCATTTCTTTTAACGCGGCGATCAGGCTGTCATTCACCGTCTTCATATCGTTCAGGTCGGTGGTCAGGTTGTCATTCGCCGTCTTCCTTTCTCTTAATTCGGTGGTCAGGTTGTCATTCGCCGTCTTCCTTTATTTTAACGCGGCGATCAGGCTGTCATTATCATCTTCATAACTTTCAGGTCGGTGGTCAAGTTGTCATTCGCCATCTTCCTTTCGTTTAACGCGGCGGTCAGGCCGTCATTACCATCTTCATGTCTTTCAGGTCGGTGGTCAGGTTGTCATTCGCCGTGTTCCTTTCTTTTAACTCGTTGGTCAGGTTGTCATTCGCTGTCTTCCTTTCTTTTAACGCGGCTATCAGGCTGTCATTCACCGTCTTCATATCTTTCAGGTCGGAGGTCAGGTTGTCATTGGCCGTCTTCATTTCTTTTAACTTGGCGGTCAGGCTGTCATTACCGTCTTCAAATCTTTCAGGTCGGTGGTCAGGTTGTCATTCGCCGTCTTCATTTCCTTTAACTCGGCGTTCAGGCGGTCATTACCGTCTTCATATCTTTCAGCTCCGTGGTCAGTTTGTCATTCGCCGTCTTCATTTCTTTTAACTCGGCGTTCAGGCTGTCATTACCGTCCTCATCTCTTTCAGGTCGGTGGTCAGGTTGTCATTCGCCGTCCTCATTTCTTTTAACGCGGCGATCAGGCCGTCATTACCGTCTTCATCTCTTTCAGGTCGGTGGTCAGGTTGACATTCGCCGTCTTCGTTTCTTTTAACGCTGCGGTCAGGCTGTCATTCACCGTCTTCATATCTTTCAGGTCGGTGGTCAGGTTGTCATTCGCCGTCTTAATTTCTTTTAACGCAGCGGTCAGGCTGCCATTCACCTTCTTCATATCTTTCAGGTCGGTGGTCAGGTTGTCACTCGCCGTCTTCATTTCTTTTAACGATGCGGTCAGGCTTTCATTACCGTCTTCACATCTTTCAGCTCCGTGGTCAGTTTGTCATTCGCCGTCTTCATTTCTTTTAACTCGGCGTTCAGGCTGTCATTACCGTCCTCATCTCTTTCAGGTCGGTGGTCAGGTTGTCATTCGCCGTCCTCATTTCTTTTAACGCGGCGATCAGGCTGTCATTACCGTCTTCATCTCTTTCAGGTCGGTGGTCAGGTTGACATTCGCCGTCTTCGTTTCTTTTAACGCTGCGGTCAGGCTGTCATTCACCGTCTTCATATCTTTCAGGTCGGTGGTCAGGTTGTCATTCGCCGTCTTAATTTCTTTTAACGCTGCGGTCAGGCTGCCATTCACCTTCCTCATATCTTTCAGGTCGGTGGTCAGGTTGTCACTCGCCGTCTTCATTTCTTTTAACGCTGCGGTCAGGCTTTCATTACCGTCTTCACATCTTTCAGGTCGGTGGTCAGGTTGTCATTCGCCGTCTTCATTTCTTTTAACGCTGCGGTCAGGCTGTAGTTCACCGTCTTCATATCTTTCAGGTCGGTGGTCAGGTTGTCATTCGCCGTCTTCATCTCTTTTAACGCTGCGGTCAGGCTGTCATTACCGTCTTCATCTCTTTCAGGGCGGTGGTCAGGTTGTCATTCGCCGTCTTCATTCCTTTGAACTCGGCGGTCAGGCTGTGATTCGCCGTCTTCATTTCTTTTAAATCGGTGGTCAGGCTGTCATTCGCCGTCTGCATTTCTTTCAAATCTGCGGTCAGGCTGTCACTTGCCGTCTGCATTCTCTTTTAACTAGGCGGTCAGGCTGTTATTCGCCTTCTTCATTTCTTTAAAATTGGCGGTCAGGCTGTCATTCGCCGTCTTCCTTTCTTTTAACGCGGCGGTCAGGCTGTCATTGCTGTGTTCATATCTTTCAGGTCGGTTGTCAGGTTGTCATTCGCCGTCTTCCTTTATTTTAACGCAGCGATCAGGCTTTCATTACCATCTTCATAACTTTCAGGTCGGTGTTCAGGTTGTCATTCGTTGTCTTCCTTTCGTTTAACGTGGCGGTCAGGCCGTCATTACCATCTTCATGTCTTTCAGGTCGGTGGTCAGGTTGTCATTCGCCGTGTTCCTTTCTTTTAACTTGGTGGTCAGGTTGTCATTCGCCGTCTTCCTTTCTTTTAACTCGGCGGTCAGGCTGTCATTCGCCGCCTTCCTTTCTTTTAACGCGGCGGTCAGGTTCTCATTGCTGTCTTCATCCCTTTCAGGTCGGTAGTCAGGTTGTTGTTCGCCGTCTTCCTTTCTTTTAACTCGGCGTTCAGGCTGTCATTCGCCGTCTTCCTTTCTTTCAGGTCGTTGGCCAGGTTGTCATTCGCTGTCTTCCTTTCTTCTAACGCGCCGATCAGGCTGTCATTCACCGTCTTCATGTCTTTCAGGTCGTTGGTCAGGTTGTCATTCGCTGTCTTCCTTTCTTCTAACGCGGCGATCAGGCTGTCATTACCGTCTTCAAATCTTTCAGGTCGTTGGTCAGGTTGTCATTCGCCGTCTTCATTTATTTTAACAGCGGCGTTCAGGCGGTCAATACCGTCTTCATATCTTTCAGCACCGTGGTCAGTTTGTCATTCGCCGTCTTCATTTCTTTTAACTCGGCGGTCAGGCTGTCATTACCGTCCTCATCTCTTTCAGGTCGGTGGTCAGTTTGTCATTCGCCGTCTTCGTTTCTTTTAACGCTGCGGTCAGGCTGCCATTCACCTTCTTCATCTCTTTCAGGTCTGTGTTCAGGTTGTCACTCGCCGTCTTCATTTCTTTTAACGCTGCGGTCAGGCTGTCGTTCACCGTCTTCATATCTTTCCGCTCGGTGGTCTGGTTGTCATTCGCCGTCTTCATCTCTTTTAACGCTGTGGTCAGGCTGTCATTCGCCGTCTTCATATCTTTCAGGTCGGTGGTCAGGTTGTCATTCGCCGTCTTCATTTCTTTTAACGCGGCGATCAGGCTGTCGTTCACCGTCTTCATATCTTTCAGGTCGGTTGTCAGGTTGTCATTCGCCGTCTTCATTTCCTTCAACGCGGCGATCAGGCTGTTATTCACCGTCTTCATGTCTTTCAGGTCGGTTGTCAGGTTGTCATTCGCCGTCTTCATTTCTTTTAACGCTGCGGTCAGGCTGTCATTACCGTCTTCACATCTTTCAGGTCGTTGGTCAGGTTGTCATTTGCCGTCTTCATTTCTTTTAACGCTGCGGTCAGGCTGTCATTCGCCGTCTTCCTTTCTCTTAATTCGGTGGTCAGGTTGTCATTCGCCGTCTTCCTTTATTTTAACGCGGCGATCAGGCTGTCATTATCATCTTCATAACTTTCAGTTCGGTGGTCAGGTTGTCATTCGCCATCTTCCTTTCGTTTAACGCGGCGGTCAGGCCGTCATTACCATCTTCATGTCTTTCAGGTCGGTTGTCAGGTTGTCATTCGCCGTGTTCCTTTCTTTTAACTCGGTGGTCAGGTTGTCATTCGCCGTCTTCCTTTATTTTTAACTCGGCGGTCAGGCTGTCATTCGCCGCCTTCCTTTCTTTTAACGCGGCGGTCAGGTTGTCACTGCTGTCTTCATCCCTGTCAGGTCGGTGGTCAGGTTGTCATTCGCCGTCTTCCTTTCTTTTAACAAGGCAATCAGGGTGTCATTCGCCGTTTTCCTTTCTTTCAGGTCGTTGGTCAGGTTGTCATTCGCTGTCTTCCTTTCTTTTAACGCGGCGATCAGGCTGTCATTCACCGTCTTCATATCTTTCAGGTCGGAGGTCAGGTTGTCATTCGCCGTCTTCATTTCTTTTAACTCGGCGGTCAGGCTGTCATTACCGTCTTCAAATCTTTCAGGTCGGTGGTCAGGTTGTCATTCGCCGTCTTCATTTCCTTTAACTCGGCGTTCAGGCGGTCATTACCGTCTTCATATCTTTCAGCTCCGTGGTCAGTTTGTCATTCGCCGTCTTCATTTCTTTTAACTCGGCGTTCAGGCTGTCATTACCGTCCTCATCTCTTTCAGGTCGGTGGTCAGGTTGTCATTCGCCGTCCTAATTTCTTTTAACGCGGCGATCAGGCCGTCATTACCGTCTTCATCTCTTTCAGGTCGGTGGTCAGGTTGACATTCGCCGTCTTCGTTTCTTTTAACGCTGCGGTCAGGCTGTCATTCACCGTCTTCATATCTTTCAGGTCGGTGGTCAGGTTGTCATTCGCCGTCTTAATTTCTTTTAACGCAGCGGTCAGGCTGCCATTCACCTTCTTCATATCTTTCAGGTCGGTGGTCAGGTTGTCACACGCCGTCTTCATTTCTTTTAACGATGCGGTCAGGCTTTCATTACCGTCTTCACATCTTTCAGCTCCGTGGTCAGTTTGTCATTCGCCGTCTTCATTTCTTTTAACTCGGCGTTCAGGCTGTCATTACCGTCCTCATCTCTTTCAGGTCGGTGGTCAGGTTGTCATTCGCCGTCCTCATTTCTTTTAACGCGGCGATCAGGCTGTCATTACCGTCTTCATCTCTTTCAGGTCGGTGGTCAGGTTGACATTCGCCGTCTTCGTTTCTTTTAACGCTGCGGTCAGGCTGTCATTCACCGTCTTCATATCTTTCAGGTCGGTGGTCAGGTTGTCATTCGCCGTCTTAATTTCTTTTAACGCTGCGGTCAGGCTGCCATTCACCTTCTTCATATCTTTCAGGTCGGTGGTCAGGTTGTCACTCGCCGTCTTCATTTCTTTTAACGCTGCGGTCAGGCTTTCATTACCGTCTTCACATCTTTCAGGTCGGTGGTCAGGTTGTCATTCGCCGTCTTCATTTCTTTTAACGCTGCGGTCAGGCTGTAGTTCACCGTCTTCATATCTTTCAGGTCGGTGGTCAGGTTGTCATTCGCCGTCTTCATCTCTTTTAACGCTGCGGTCAGGCTGTCATTACCGTCTTCATCTCTTTCAGGGCGGTGGTCAGGTTGTCATTCGCCGTCTTCATTCCTTTGAACTCGGCGGTCAGGCTGTGATTCGCCGTCTTCATTTCTTTTAAATCGGTGGTCAGGCTGTCATTCGCCGTCTGCATTTCTTTCAAATCGGCGGTCAGGCTGTCACTTGCCGTCTGCATTCTCTTTTAACTAGGCGGTCAGGCTGTTATTCGCCTTCTTCATTTCTTTAAAATTGGCGGTCAGGCTGTCATTCGCCGTCTTCCTTTCTTTTAACGCGGCGGTCAGGCTGTCATTGCTGTGTTCATATCTTTCAGGTCGGTTGTCAGGTTGTCATTCGCCGTCTTCCTTTATTTTAACGCAGCGATCAGGCTTTCATTACCATCTTCATAACTTTCAGGTCGGTGTTCAGGTTGTCATTCGTTGTCTTCCTTTCGTTTAACGTGGCGGTCAGGCCGTCATTACCATCTTCATGTCTTTCAGGTCGGTGGTCAGGTTGTCATTCGCCGTGTTCCTTTCTTTTAACTTGGTGGTGAGGTTGTCATTCGCCGTCTTCCTTTCTTTTAACTCGGCGGTCAGGCTGTCATTCGCCGCCTTCCTTTCTTTTAACGCGGCGGTCAGGTTCTCATTGCTGTCTTCATCCCTTTCAGGTCGGTAGTCAGGTTGTTGTTCGCCGTCTTCCTTTCTTTTAACTCGGCGTTCAGGCTGTCATTCGCCGTCTTCCTTTCTTTCAGGTCGTTGGCCAGGTTGTCATTCGCTGTCTTCCTTTCTTCTAACGCGCCGATCAGGCTGTCATTCACCGTCTTCATGTCTTTCAGGTCGTTGGTCAGGTTGTCATTCGCTGTCTTCCTTTCTTCTAACGCGGCGATCAGGCTGTCATTACCGTCTTCAAATCTTTCAGGTCGTTGGTCAGGTTGTCATTCGCCGTCTTCATTTATTTTAACAGCGGCGTTCAGGCGGTCAATACCGTCTTCATATCTTTCAGCACCGTGGTCAGTTTGTCATTCGCCGTCTTCATTTCTTTTAACTCGGCGGTCAGGCTGTCATTACCGTCCTCATCTCTTTCAGGTCGGTGGTCAGTTTGTCATTCGCCGTCTTCGTTTCTTTTAACGCTGCGGTCAGGCTGCCATTCACCTTCTTCATCTCTTTCAGGTCTGTGTTCAGGTTGTCACTCGCCGTCTTCATTTCTTTTAACGCTGCGGTCAGGCTGTCGTTCACCGTCTTCATATCTTTCCGCTCGGTGGTCTGGTTGTCATTCGCCGTCTTCATCTCTTTTAACGCTGTGGTCAGGCTGTCATTCGCCGTCTTCATATCTTTCAGGTCGGTGGTCAGGTTGTCATTCGCCGTCTTCATTTCTTTTAACGCGGCGATCAGGCTGTCGTTCACCGTCTTCATATCTTTCAGGTCGGTTGTCAGGTTGTCATTCGCCGTCTTCATTTCCTTCAACGCGGCGATCAGGCTGTCATTCACCGTCTTCATATCTTTCAGGTCGGTGGTCAGGTTGTCATTCGCAGTCTTCATTTCTTTTAACGCTGCGGTCAGGCTGTCATTACCGTCTTCTTATTTTTCAGGTCGGTGGTCAGGTTGTCGTTCGCCGTCTTCATTTCTTTTAACGCTGCGGTCAGGCTGTCATTACCGTCTTCATATCTTTCAGGTCGGTCGTCAGGTTGTCATTCGCGGTCTTCATTTCTTTTAACGCGGCGATCAGGCTGTCATTCACCGTCTTCATATCTGTCAGGTCGGTGGTCAGGTTGTCATTCGCGGTCTTCCTTTCTTTTAACGCTGCGGTCAGGCTGTCTCTACCGTCTTCATATCTTTCAGGTCGGTGGTCATGTTGTCATTCGCCGTCTTCATTTCTTTTAACGCGGCGATCAGGCTGTCATTACCGTCTTCATCTCTTTCAGGTCGGTGGTCAGGTTGTCATTCGCCGTCTTCATTTATTTTAACAGCGGCGTTCAGGCGGTCAATACCGTCTTCATATCTTTCAGCACCGTGGTCAGTTTGTCATTCGCCGTCTTCATTTCTTTTAACTCGGCGGTCAGGCTGTCATTACCGTCCTCATCTCTTTCAGGTCGGTGGTCAGTTTGTCATTCGCCGTCTTCGTTTCTTTTAACGCTGCGGTCAGGCTGCCATTCACCTTCTTCATCTCTTTCAGGTCTGTGTTCAGGTTGTCACTCGCCGTCTTCATTTCTTTTAACGCTGCGGTCAGGCTGTCGTTCACCGTCTTCATATCTTTCCGCTCGGTGGTCTGGTTGTCATTCGCCGTCTTCATCTCTTTTAACGCTGTGGTCAGGCTGTCATTCGCCGTCTTCATATCTTTCAGGTCGGTGGTCAGGTTGTCATTCGCCGTCTTCATTTCTTTTAACGCGGCGATCAGGCTGTCGTTCACCGTCTTCATATCTTTCAGGTCGGTTGTCAGGTTGTCATTCGCCGTCTTCATTTCCTTCAACGCGGCGATCAGGCTGTCATTCACCGTCTTCATATCTTTCAGGTCGGTGGTCAGGTTGTCATTCGCAGTCTTCATTTCTTTTAACGCTGCGGTCAGGCTGTCATTACCGTCTTCTTATTTTTCAGGTCGGTGGTCAGGTTGTCGTTCGCCGTCTTCATTTCTTTTAACGCTGCGGTCAGGCTGTCATTACCGTCTTCATATCTTTCAGGTCGGTCGTCAGGTTGTCATTCGCGGTCTTCATTTCTTTTAACGCGGCGATCAGGCTGTCATTCACCGTCTTCATATCTGTCAGGTCGGTGGTCAGGTTGTCATTCGCGGTCTTCCTTTCTTTTAACGCTGCGGTCAGGCTGTCTCTACCGTCTTCATATCTTTCAGGTCGGTGGTCATGTTGTCATTCGCCGTCTTCATTTCTTTTAACGCGGCGATCAGGCTGTCATTACCGTCTTCATCTCTTTCAGGTCGGTGGTCAGGTTGTCATTCGCCGTCTTCGTTTCTTTTAACGCTGCGGTCAGGCTGTCATTCACCGTCTTCATATCTTTCAGGTCGGTGGTCAGGTTGTCATTCGCCGTCTTAATTTCTTTTAACGCTGCGGACAGGCTGCCATTCACCTTCTTCATATCTTTCGGGTCGGTGGTCAGGTTGTCACTCGCCGTCTTCATTTCTTTTAACGCTGCGGTCAGGGTGTCATTACCGTCTTCACATCTTTCAGGTCGGTGGTCAGGTTGTCATTCGCCGTCTTCATTTATTTTAACGCTGCGGTCAGGCTGTCGTTCACCGTCTTCATATCTTTCAGGTCGGTGGTCAGGTTGTCATTCGCCGTCTTCATCTCTTTTAACGCTGTGGTCAGGCTGTCATTCGCCGTCTTCATATCCTTCAGGTCGGTTGTCAGGTTGTCATTCGCCGTCTTCATTTCCTTCAACGCGACGATCAGGCTGTCATTACCGTCTTCATATCTTTCAGGTCGGTCGTCAGGTTGTCATTCGCCGTCTTCATTTCTTTTAACGCGGCGATCAGGCTTTAATCACCGTCTTCATATTTTAAGGTCGGTGGTCAGGTTGTCAATCGCGGTCTTCATTTCTTTTAACGCTGCGGTCAGGCTGTCTCTACCGTCTTCATATCTTTCAGGTCGGTGGTCAGGTTGTCATTCGCGGTCTTCATTTCTTTTAACGCGGCGGTCAGGCTGTCATTACCGTCTTCATATCTTTCAGGTCGGTGGTCAGGTTGTCATTCGCCGTCTGCATTTCTTTTAACTAGGCGGTAAGTCTGTCATTCACCATCTTCAATTCTTTTAAATCGGCAGTCAGGCTGTCATTCGCCGTCTGCATTTCTTGTAACTAGGCGGTCAGGCTGTCATTCACCGTCTTCATTTCTTTTAAATCGGTGGTAAGGCTGTCATTCGCCGTCTGCATTTCTTTCAAATCGGCGGTCAGGCTGTCATTTGCCGTCTGCATTCTTTTTTAACTAGGCGGTAAGGTTGTTATTCGCCATCTTCATTTCTTTTAACGCGGCGATCAGGCTGTCATTACCGTCTTCATATCTTTCAGGTCGGTGGTTATGTTGTCATTCACCGTCTTCATTTCTTTTAACTCGGCGGTCAGACTGTCATTACCATCTTCACATCTTTCAGGTCGGTGGTCAGGTTGTCATTCGCCGTCTTCATTTCTTTTAACTCGGCGGTCAGGCTGTCATTACCGTCTTCTTCTCTTTCAGGTCGGTGGTCAGGGTGTCATTCGCCGCCTTCATTCCTTTTACCTCGGCGGTCAGGCTTTCATTACCGTCTTCATATCTTTCAGGTCGGTGGTTAGGTTGTCATTCGCCGTCTTCATTTCTTTTAACTCGGCGGTCAGGCTGTCATTACCGTCTTCATATCTTTCAGGTCGGTTGTCAGGTTGTTATTCGCCGTCTTCATTTCTTTTATCTCGGCGGTCAGGCTGTCGTTACCGTCTTCATCTCTTTCAGGTGGGTGATCAGGTTGTCATTTGCCGGCTTCATTTATTTTAATGCGGCGATCAGGCTGTCATTCACCGTCTTCATGTCTTTCAGGTCGGTGGTCAGGTTGTCATTTGCCGTCTTCATTTCTTTCAACGCTGCGGTCAGGCTGTCATTACCGTCTTCATCTCTTTCAGGTCGGTGGTCAGGTTGACATTCGCCGTCTTCATTCCTTTGAACTCGGCGGTCAGGCGGTCTTTCGCCGTCTTCATTTCTTTTAAATCGGTGGTCAGGCTGTCATTCGCCGTCAGCATTTCTTTCAAATCGGCGGTCAGGCTGTCATTTGCCGTCTGCATTTCTTTTACCTAGGCGGTCAGGGTGTTATTCGCCTTCTTCATTTCTTTTAAATCGGCGGTCAGGCTGTCATTCGCCGTCTTCCTTTCTTTTAACGCGGCGGTCAGGCTGTCATTACCGTCTTCTACTCTTTCAGGTCGGTGGTCAGGTTGTCATTCGCCGTCTTCCTTTCTTTTAACTCGGTGGTCAGGTTGTCATTCGCCGTCTTCCTTTATTTCAACGCGACGATCAGGCTGTCATTATCATCTTCATAACTTTCAGGTCGGTGGTCAGGTTGTCATTCGCCATCTTTCTTTCGTTTAACGCGGCGGTCAGGCCGTCATTACCATCTTCATGTCATTCAGGTCGGTGGTCATGTTGTCATTCGCCGTGTTCCTTTCTTTTAACTCGGTGGTCAGGTTGTCATTCGCCGTCTTCCTTTCTTTTAACTCGGCGGTCAGGCTGTCATTCGCCGCCTTCCTTTCTTTTAACGCGGCGGTCAGGTTGTCATTGCTGTCTTCATCCCTTTCAGGTCGGTGGTCAGGTTGTCATTCGCCATCTTCCTTTCTTTTAACAAGGCGGTGAGGCTGTCATTCTCCGTCTTCCTTTATTTCAGGTCGTTGGTCAGGTTGTCATTCGCTGTCTTCCTTTCTTTTAACGCGGCGATCAGGCTGTCATTCACCGTCTTCATATCTTTCAGGTCGGAGGACAGGTTGTCATTCGCCGTCTTCATTTCTTTTAACTCGGCGGTCAGGCTGTCAATTCCGTCTTCAAATCTTTCAGGTCGGTGGTCAGGTTGTCATTCGCCGTCTTCATTTCTTTTAACTCGGCGTTCAGGCGGTCAATACCGTCTTCATATCTTTCAGCTTCGTGGTCAGTTTGTCATTCGCCGTCTTCATTTCTTTTAACTCGGCGGTCAGGCTGTCATTACCGTCTTCTTCTCTTTCAGGTCGGTGGTCAGGGTGTCATTCGCCGCCTTCATTCCTTTTACCTCGGCGGCAGGCTTTCATTACCGTCTTCATATCTTTCAGGTCGGTGGTTAGGTTGTCATTCGCCGTCTTCATTTCTTTTAACTCGGCGGTCAGGCTGTCATTACCGTCTTCATATCTTTCAGGTCGGTTGTCAGGTTGTCATTCGCCGTCTTCATTTCTTTTATCTCGGCGGTCAGGCTGTCGTTACCGTCTTCATCTCTTTCAGGTGGGTGATCAGGTTGTCATTTGCCGGCTTCATTTATTTTAACGCGGCGATCAGGCTGTCATTCACCGTCTTCATGTCTTTCAGGTCGGTGGTCAGGTTGTCATTTGCCGTCTTCATTTCTTTCAACGCTGCGGTCAGGCTGTCATTACCGTCTTCATCTCTTTCAGGTCGGTGGTCAGGTTGTCATTCGCCGTCTTCATTCCTTTGAACTCGGCGGTCAGGCGGTCTTTCGCCGTCTTAATTTCTTTTAAATCGGTGGTCAGGCTGTCATTCGCCGTCAGCATTTCTTTCAAATCGGCGGTCAGGCTGTCATTTACCGTCTGCATTTCTTTTACCTAGGCGGTCAGGCTGTTATTCGCCTTCTTCATTTCTTTTAAATCGGCGGTCAGGCTGTCATTCGCCGTCTTCCTTTCTTTTAACGCGGCGGTCCGGCTGTCATTACCGTCTTCTTCTCTTTCAGGTCGGTGGTCAGGTTGTCATTCGCCGTCTTCCTTTCTTTTAACTCGGTGATCAGGTTGTCATTCGCCGTCTTCCTTTATTTCAACGCGGCGATCAGGCTGTCATTATCATCTTCATAACTTTCAGGTCGGTGGTCAGGTTGTCAGTCGCCATCTTTCTTTCGTTTAACGCGGCGGTCAGGCCGTCATTACCATCTTCATGTCTTTCAGGTCGGTGGTCAGGTTGTCATTCGCCGTGTTCCTTTCTTTTAACTCGGTGGTAAGGTTGTCATTCGCCGTCTTCCTTTCTTTTAACTCGGCGGTCAGGCTGTCATTCGCCGCCTTCCTTTCTTTTAACGCGGCGGTCAGGTTGTCATTGCTGTCTTCATCTCTTTCAGGTCGGTGGTCAGGTTGTCATTCGCCGTCTTCATATCTTTCAGGTCGGTGGTCAGGTTGTCATTCGCCGTCTTCCTTTCTCTTAATTCGGTGGTCAGGTTGTCATTCGCCGTCTTCCTTTATTTTATCGCGGCGATCAGGCTGTCATTATCATCTTCATAACTTTCAGGTCGGTGGTCAGGTTGTCATTCGCCATCTTCCTTTCGTTTAACGCGGCGGTCAGGCCGTCATTACCATCTTCATGTCTTTCAGGTCGGTTGTCAGGTTGTCATTCGCCGTGTTCCTTTCTTTTAACTCGGTGGTCAGGTTGTCATTCGCCGTCTTCCTTTATTTTTAACTCGGCGGTCAGGCTGTCATTCGCCGCCTTCCTTTCTTTTAACGCGGCGGTCAGGTTGTCACTGCTGTCTTCATCCCTTTCAGGTCGGTGGTCAGGTTGTCATTCGCCGTCTTCCTTTCTTTTAACAAGGCAATCAGGGTGTCATTCGCCGTCTTCCTTTCTTTCAGGTCGTTGGTCAGGTTGTCATTCGCTGTCTTCCTTTCTTTTAACGCGGCGATCAGGCTGTCATTCACCGTCTTCATATCTTTCAGGTCGGAGGTCAGGTTGTCATTCGCCGTCTTCATTTCTTTTAACTCGGCGGTCAGGCTGTCATTACCGTCTTCAAATCTTTCAGGTCGGTGGTCAGGTTGTCATTCGCCGTCTTCATTTCTTTTAACTCGGCGTTCAGGCGGTCAATACCGTCTTCATATCTTTCAGCTCCGTGGTCAGTTTGTCATTCGCCGTCTTCATTTCTTTTAACTCGGCGTTCAGGCTGTCATTACCGTCCTCATCTCTTTCAGGTCGGTGGTCAGGTTGTCATTCGCCGTCCTCATTTTTTTAACGCGGCGATCAGGCTGTCATTACCGTCTTCATCTCTTTCAGGTCGGTGGTCAGGTTGACATTCGCCGTCTTCGTTTCTTTTAACGCTGCGGTCAGGCTGTCATTCACCGTCTTCATATCTTTCAGGTCGGTGGTCAGGTTGTCATTCGCCGTCTTAACTTCTTTTAACGCTGCGGTCAGGCTGCCATTCACCTTCTTCATATCTTTCAGGTCGGTGGTCAGGTTGTCACTCGCCGTCTTCATTTCTTTTAACGCTGCGGTCAGGCTTTCATTACCGTCTTCATATCTTTCAGGTCGGTGGTCAGGTTGTCATTCGCCGTCTTCATTTCTTTTAACGCTGCGGTCAGGCTGTCGTTCACCGTCTTCATATCTTTCAGGTCGGTGGTCAGGTTGTCATTCGCCGTCTTCATCTCTTTAAACGCTGCGGTCAGGCTGTCATTACCGTCTTCATCTCTTTCAGGTCGGTGGTCAGGTTGTCATTCGCCGTCTTCATTCCTTTGAACTCGGCGGTCAGGCTGTCATTCGCCATCTTCATTTCTTTAAATCGGTGGTCAGGCTGTAATTCGCCGTCTGAATTTCTTTCAAATCGGCGGTCAGGCTGTCACTTGCCGTCTGCATTCTCTTTTAACTAGGCGGTCAGGCTGTTATTCGCCTTCTTCATTTCTTTAAAATTGGCGGTCAGGCTGTCATTCGCCGTCTTCCTTTCTTTTAACGCGGCGGTCAGGCTGTCATTGCTGTGTTCATATCTTTCAGGTCGGTTGTCAGGTTGTCATTCGCCGTCTTCCTTTATTTTAACGCAGCGATCAGGCTTTCATTACCATCTTCATAACTTTCAGGTCGGTGTTCAGGTTGTCATTCGTTGTCT
The DNA here is from genome assembly GCA_030765055.1 of Mantis religiosa. Lineage (NCBI taxonomy): Eukaryota > Metazoa > Arthropoda > Insecta > Mantodea > Mantidae > Mantis > Mantis religiosa. Next base: position 696,585 of record JAUKNK010000245.1, read on the forward strand.
TCCTTTCGTTTAACGTGGCGGTCAGGCCGTCATTACCATCTTCATGTCTTTCAGGTCGGTGGTCAGGTTGTCATTCGCCGTGTTCCTTTCTTTTAACTCGGTTGTCAGGTTGTCATTCGCCGTCTTCCTTTCTTTTAACTCGGCGGTCAGGCTGTCATTCGCCGCCTTCCTTTGTTTTGACGCGGCGGTCAGGTTGTCATTGCTGTCTTCATCCCTTTCTGGTCGGTAGTCAGGTTGTCATTCGCCGTCTTCCTTTCTTTTAACTCGGCGTTCAGGCTGTCATTCGCCGTCTTCCTTTCTTTCAGGTCGTTGGCCAGGTTGTCATTCGCTGTCTTCCTTTCTTCTAACGCGGCGATCAGGCTGTCATTCACCGTCTTCATGTCTTTCAGGTCGGTGGTCAGGTTGTCATTCGCCGTCTCTCATTTCTTTTAACTCGGCGTTCAGGCTGTCATTCGCCGTCTTCCTTTCTTTCAGGTCGTTGGTCAGGTTGTCATTCGCTGTCTTCCTTTCTTCTAACGCGGCGATCAGGTTGTCATTCACCGTCTTCATGTCTTTCAGGTCGTTGGTCAGGTTGTCATTCGCTGTCTTCCTTTCTTCTAACGCGGCGATCAGGCTGTCATTACCGTCTTCAAATCTTTCAGGTCGTTGGTCAGGTTGTCATTCGCCGTCTTCATTTCATTTAACAGCGGCGTTCAGGCGGTCAATACCGTCTTCATATTGTGACTTTGTGGGTTCGTGGAATAAAAAGTCCAATTACACCACTCAACAATGTTCTTTATTTCTACCGACTTACAGTTTAACACTTGCCAATTACACCAAATTACTTGCTGCATACAATTACAATTTACCAGTTCGTCCGTTACAACTTCACTGTACTCGCGATTACATAAACTCCGATACTCATATACAGTTCGTACAGTCCCGTTGCACAACCCTTTCGTTCATTAACACGTCACTGACTAACTCTTACACCAAGAACTGCGACCGTCTTCTCGCTCACACTCACTAACCAACTGATTGACCAACACAACCAACAACTGAACTGAACTGACTAACTGTCTGTAACCCTCTTTATATAGGAATATCGCCGCTTTCTAGTGACCAGGAGAATGTTCTCGTAACCGAAAGATCGGGAAACAGGGTTAGAGAAAACAGGCGACCAGTCATGTTTTTCCCCTAACCACAAGTCTGTCACCGCCACAAGACAAACGAGGGAGAGGTGTGGCTAACCGAGCCTCCCCCCCTGCATTCCGTTCCCAGCTGGTTACAGGGTGTTTCATCGCTCCCCGTTACACTGCTCCCTTCTCAAAGCTGTTCGCCCTCGAACAGCCCCATCGTAGCGTGCGAGGCGGTCCAGGTGTACCACCAGCATCTGCTCGGAGTCTCAGCCAGAAGTAGCGCTGCCGTAGTTTGTGAATCATTCGGTTCGCTCCCAGGTGTCCTCCTGAAGTACCGGCGTGCACTTCCTCCAAGATTTCCGGGACCTTGCTCCGGGGAAGTACTAACTGTCTTCTCCGCGCCTTCCCATCGGGTGACTCCCATACCCGGAGCAGCACGCCCACTCTGGTCTTCAACGAGTCCCGTTGGGCCCAGTGCGACTTGTAGGTGGCGCTCCTCGGTGCGATGTCCTCCCAGGTCGGTCTCGTCCCTGCGTCCACTTCCCTCAAGAGTGGCCCCAAGTCTGCGTCCGCCAGCTGCTCCCTCCTCAGGCCTGCGCTATCCCAGCCTTCAGCAGGCACTGCCACAACTACTCGGACTGCTGCGGCACGCTCCTCCTCTTCCACTCTTGTGCGCTCGTGGCCGTCCTGGATCTGCGATAGGACACCTCCAATGCAATGGTCGCTGGCGTCGGTGTCCACAATGAAGGCGCCACCCGGTTGTGGGAAACCCAAAATTGAAGCACTGCACAGGGTCCCCTTCGGGTGCTGGAAAGCGTCTTCGGCGTCCTCCGTCCACACATAAGGCCGGTTTTCCTCCGTCAGGCGGGTGAGGGGTTTTGCGATGTTGTCGGCCCTCACGCCGGCCAAACGTTCCTCAAACTTTGCGGCGAGAGCCTCGTTCGCCGCCCTCATTTCCGTGGCCAGGCTGCCGTTCGCCGCTCTCATTTCTGTGGTTAACTCGGCCTTCATTTCTCCCATCTTCTCGGTGATGTCGTTGTCCGTCTTCATTTGTTTCAGTTCCGCGGTGATGTTGTCGTTGGCCGTCTTCATTTGTTTCAGTTCCGCGGTGATGTCGTTGGCCGTCTTCACTTGTTTCAATTCTGCGGTGATGTTGTTACTTGCCGCTTCTATTTTTGCAGCGAGGTTTTCACTTGCCATCTTCATTTCCGAGATTAGTTCGGCCTTTATTTCCATCATCTTCTCCAAAAATTTTTCCACTGCCGCGTCCATGGTTGTAATGTTCGGTGATGTTATCTTCCCGCTTCCTGACACCAGTGTGACTTTGTGGGTTCGTGGAATAAAAAGTCCAATTACACCACTCAACAATGTTCTTTATTTCTACCGACTTACGGTTTAACACTTGCCAATTACACCAAATTACTTGCTGCATACAATTACAATTTACCAGTTCGTCCGTTACAACTTCACTGTACTCGCGATTACATAAACTCCGATACTCATATACAGTTCGTACAGTCCCGTTGCACAACCCTTTCGTTCATTAACACGTCACTGACTAACTCTTACACCAAGAACTGCGACCGTCTTCTCGCTCACACTCACTAACCAACTGATTGACCAACACAACCAACAACTGAACTGAACTGACTAACTGTCTGTAACCCTTTTTATATCGGAATATCGCCGCTTTCTAGTGACCAGGAGAATGTTCTCGTAACCGAAAGATCGGGAAACAGGGTTAGAGAAAACAGGCGACCAGTCATGTTTTTCCCCTAACCACAAGTCTGTCACCGCCACAAGACAAACGAGGGAGAGGTGTGGCTAACCGAGCCTCCCCCCCTGCATTCCGTTCCCAGCTGGTTACAGGGTGTTTCATCGCTCCCCGTTACAATATCCTTCAGCACCGTCGTCAGTTTGTCATTCGCCGTCTTCATTTCTTTTAACTCGGCGGTCAGGCTGTCATAACCGTCCTCATCTCTTTCAGGTCGGTGGTCAGGTTGTCATTCGCCGTCTTCATTTCTTTTAACGCGGTTATCAGGCTGTCATTACCGTCTTCATTTCTTTCAGGTCGGTGGTCAGTTTGTCATTCGCCGTCTTCGTTTCTTTTAACGCTGCGGTCAGGCTGCCATTCACCTTCTTCATCTCTTTCAGGTCGGTGGTCAGGTTGTCACTCGCCGTCTTCATTTCTTTTAACGCTGCGGTCAGGCTGTCATTACCGTCTTCACATCTTTCAGGTCGTTGGTCAGGTTGTCATTCGCCGTCTTCATTTCTTTTAACGCTGCGGTCAGTCTGTCGTTCACCGTCTTCATATCTTTCAGGTCGGTGGTCAGGTTGTCATTCGCCGTCTTCATTTCTTTTAACGCGGCGATCAGGCTGTCATTCACCGTCTTCATATCGTTCAGGTCGGTGGTCAGGTTGTCATTCGCCGTCTTCCTTTCTCTTAATTCGGTGGTCAGGTTGTCATTCGCCGTCTTCCTTTATTTTAACGCGGCGATCAGGCTGTCATTATCATCTTCATAACTTTCAGGTCGGTGGTCAAGTTGTCATTCGCCATCTTCCTTTCGTTTAACGCGGCGGTCAGGCCGTCATTACCATCTTCATGTCTTTCAGGTCGGTGGTCAGGTTGTCATTCGCCGTGTTCCTTTCTTTTAACTCGTTGGTCAGGTTGTCATTCGCTGTCTTCCTTTCTTTTAACGCGGCTATCAGGCTGTCATTCACCGTCTTCATATCTTTCAGGTCGGAGGTCAGGTTGTCATTCGCCGTCTTCATTTCTTTTAACTTGGCGGTCAGGCTGTCATTACCGTCTTCAAATCTTTCAGGTCGGTGGTCAGGTTGTCATTCGCCGTCTTCATTTCCTTTAACTCGGCGTTCAGGCGGTCATTACCGTCTTCATATCTTTCAGCTCCGTGGTCAGTTTGTCATTCGCCGTCTTCATTTCTTTTAACTCGGCGTTCAGGCTGTCATTACCGTCCTCATCTCTTTCAGGTCGGTGGTCAGGTTGTCATTCGCCGTCCTCATTTCTTTTAACGCGGCGATCAGGCTGTCATTACCGTCTTCATCTCTTTCAGGTCGGTGGTCAGGTTGACATTCGCCGTCTTCGTTTCTTTTAACGCTGCGGTCAGGCTGTCATTCACCGTCTTCATATCTTTCAGGTCGGTGGTCAGGTTGTCATTCGCCGTCTTAATTTCTTTTAACGCAGCGGTCAGGCTGCCATTCACCTTCTTCATATCTTTCAGGTCGGTGGTCAGGTTGTCACTCGCCGTCTTCATTTCTTTTAACGATGCAGTCAGGCTTTCATTACCGTCTTCACATCTTTCAGCTCCGTGGTCAGTTTGTCATTCGCCGTCTTCATTTCTTTTAACTCGGCGTTCAGGCTGTCATTACCGTCCTCATCTCTTTCAGGTCGGTGGTCAGGTTGTCATTCGCCGTCCTCATTTCTTTTAACGCGGCGATCAGGCTGTCATTACCGTCTTCATCTCTTTCAGGTCGGTGGTCAGGTTGACATTCGCCGTCTTCGTTTCTTTTAACGCTGCGGTCAGGCTGTCATTCACCGTCTTCATATCTTTCAGGTCGGTGGTCAGGTTGTCATTCGCCGTCTTAATTTATTTTAACGCTGCGGTCAGGCTGCCATTCACCTTCTTCATATCTTTCAGGTCGGTGGTCAGGTTGTCACTCGCCGTCTTCATTTCTTTTAACGCTGCGGTCAGGCTTTCATTACCGTCTTCACATCTTTCAGGTCGGTGGTCAGGTTGTCATTCGCCGTCTTCATTTCTTTTAACGCTGCGGTCAGGCTGTAGTTCACCGTCTTCATATCTTTCAGGTCGGTGGTCAGGTTGTCATTCGCCGTCTTCATCTCTTTTAACGCTGCGGTCAGGCTGTCATTACCGTCTTCATCTCTTTCAGGGCGGTGGTCAGGTTGTCATTCGCCGTCTTCATTCCTTTGAACTCGGCGGTCAGGCTGTGATTCGCCGTCTTCATTTCTTTTAAATCGGTGGTCAGGCTGTCATTCGCCGTCTGCATTTCTTTCAAATCGGCGGTCAGGCTGTCACTTGCCGTCTGCATTCTCTTTTAACTAGGCGGTCAGGCTGTTATTCGCCTTCTTCATTTCTTTAAAATTGGCGGTCAGGCTGTCATTCGCCGTCTTCCTTTCTTTTAACGCGGCGGTCAGGCTGTCATTGCTGTGTTCATATCTTTCAGGTCGGTTGTCAGGTTGTCATTCGCCGTCTTCCTTTATTTTAACGCAGCGATCAGGCTTTCATTACCATCTTCATAACTTTCAGGTCGGTGTTCAGGTTGTCATTCGTTGTCTTCCTTTCGTTTAACGTGGCGGTCAGGCCGTCATTACCATCTTCATGTCTTTCAGGTCGGTGGTCAGGTTGTCATTCGCCGTGTTCCTTTCTTTTAACTTGGTGGTCAGGTTGTCATTCGCCGTCTTCCTTTCTTTTAACTCGGCGGTCAGGCTGTCATTCGCCGCCTTCCTTTCTTTTAACGCGGCGGTCAGGTTCTCATTGCTGTCTTCATCCCTTTCAGGTCGGTAGTCAGGTTGTTGTTCGCCGTCTTCCTTTCTTTTAACTCGGCGTTCAGGCTGTCATTCGCCGTCTTCCTTTCTTTCAGGTCGTTGGCCAGGTTGTCATTCGCTGTCTTCCTTTCTTCTAACGCGCCGATCAGGCTGTCATTCACCGTCTTCATGTCTTTCAGGTCGTTGGTCAGGTTGTCATTCGCTGTCTTCCTTTCTTCTAACGCGGCGATCAGGCTGTCATTACCGTCTTCAAATCTTTCAGGTCGTTGGTCAGGTTGTCATTCGCCGTCTTCATTTCTTTTAACAGCGGCGTTCAGGCGGTCAATACCGTCTTCATTTCTTTCAGCACCGTGGTCAGTTTGTCATTCGCCGTCTTCATTTCTTTTAACTCGGCGGTCAGGCTGTCATTACCGTCCTCATCTCTTTCAGGTCGGTGGTCAGTTTGTCATTCGCCGTCTTCGTTTCTTTTAACGCTGCGGTCAGGCTGCCATTCACCTTCTTCATCTCTTTCAGGTCTGTGTTCAGGTTGTCACTCGCCGTCTTCATTTCTTTTAACGCTGCGGTCAGGCTGTCGTTCACCGTCTTCATATCTTTCCGCTCGGTGGTCTGGTTGTCATTCGCCGTCTTCATCTCTTTTAACGCTGTGGTCAGGCTGTCATTCGCCGTCTTCATATCTTTCAGGTCGGTGGTCAGGTTGTCATTCGCCGTCTTCATTTCTTTTAACGCGGCGATCAGGCTGTCGTTCACCGTCTTCATATCTTTCAGGTCGGTTGTCAGGTTGTCATTCGCCGTCTTCATTTCCTTCAACGCGGCGATCAGGCTGTCATTCACCGTCTTCATATCTTTCAGGTCGGTGGTCAGGTTGTCATTCGCAGTCTTCATTTCTTTTAACGCTGCGGTCAGGCTGTCATTACCGTCTTCTTATTTTTCAGGTCGGTGGTCAGGTTGTCGTTCGCCGTCTTCATTTCTTTTAACGCTGCGGTCAGGCTGTCATTACCGTCTTCATATCTTTCAGGTCGGTCTTCAGGTTGTCATTCGCGGTCTTCATTTCTTTTAACGCGGCGATCAGGCTGTCATTCACCGTCTTCATATCTGTCAGGTCGGTGGTCAGGTTGTCATTCGCGGTCTTCCTTTCTTTTAACGCTGCGGTCAGGCTGTCTCTACCGTCTTCATATCTTTCAGGTCGGTGGTCATGTTGTCATTCGCCGTCTTCATTTCTTTTAACGCGGCGATCAGGCTGTCATTACCGTCTTCATCTCTTTCAGGTCGGTGGTCAGGTTGTTATTCGCCGTCTTCGTTTCTTTTAACGCTGCGGTCAGGCTGTCATTCACCGTCTTCATATCTTTCAGGTCGGTGGTCAGGTTGTCATTCGCCGTCTTAATTTCTTTTAACGCTGCGGACAGGCTGCCATTCACCTTCTTCATATCTTTCGGGTCGGTGGTCAGGTTGTCACTCGCCGTCTTCATTTCTTTTAACGCTGCGGTCAGGGTGTCATTACCGTCTTCACATCTTTCAGGTCGGTGGTCAGGTTGTCATTCGCCGTCTTCATTTATTTTAACGCTGCGGTCAGGCTGTCGTTCACCGTCTTCATATCTTTCAGGTCGGTGGTCAGGTTGTCATTCGCCGTCTTCATCTCTTTTAACGCTGTGGTCAGGCTGTCATTCGCCGTCTTCATATCCTTCAGGTCGGTTGTCAGGTTGTCATTCGCCGTCTTCATTTCCTTCAACGCGACGATCAGGCTGTCATTACCGTCTTCATATCTTTCAGGTCGGTCGTCAGGTTGTCATTCGCCGTCTTCATTTCTTTTAACGCGGCGATCAGGCTGTCAATCACCGTCTTCATATTTTAAGGTCGGTGGTCAGGTTGTCAATCGCGGTCTTCATTTCTTTTAACGCTGCGGTCAGGCTGTCTCTACCGTCTTCATATCTTTCAGGTCGGTGGTCAGGTTGTCATTCGCGGTCTTCATTTCTTTTAACGCGGCGGTCAGGCTGTCATTACCGTCTTCATATCTTTCAGGTCGGTGGTCAGGTTGTCATTCGCCGTCTGCATTTCTTTTAACTAGGCGGTAAGTCTGTCATTCACCATCTTCAATTCTTTTAAATCGGCAGTCAGGCTGTCATTCGCCGTCTGCATTTCTTGTAACTAGGCGGTCAGGCTGTCATTCACCGTCTTCATTTCTTTTAAATCGGTGGTAAGGCTGTCATTCGCCGTCTGCATTTCTTTCAAATCGGCGGTCAGGCTGTCATTTGCCGTCTGCATTCTTTTTTAACTAGGCGGTAAGGTTGTTATTCGCCATCTTCATTTCTTTTAACGCGGCGATCAGGCTGTCATTACCGTCTTCATATCTTTCAGGTCGGTGGTTATGTTGTCATTCACCGTCTTCATTTCTTTTAACTCGGCGGTCAGACTGTCATTACCATCTTCACATCTTTCAGGTCGGTGGTCAGGTTGTCATTCGCCGTCTTCATTTCTTTTAACTCGGCGGTCAGGCTGTCATTACCGTCTTCTTCTCTTTCAGGTCGGTGGTCAGGGTGTCATTCGCCGCCTTCATTCCTTTTACCTCGGCGGTCAGGCTTTCATTACCGTCTTCATATCTTTCAGGTCGGTGGTTAGGTTGTCATTCGCCGTCTTCATTTCTTTTAACTCGGCGGTCAGGCTGTCATTACCGTCTTCATATCTTTCAGGTCGGTTGTCAGGTTGTCATTCGCCGTCTTCATTTCATTTATCTCGGCGGTCAGGCTGTCGTTACCGTCTTCATCTCTTTCAGGTGGGTGATCAGGTTGTCATTTGCCGGCTTCATTTATTTTAATGCGGCGATCAGGCTGTCATTCACCGTCTTCATGTCTTTCAGGTCGGTGGTCAGGTTGTCATTTGCCGTCTTCATTTCTTTCAACGCTGCGGTCAGGCTGTCATTACCGTCTTCATCTCTTTCAGGTCGGTGGTCAGGTTGTCATTCGCCGTCTTCATTCCTTTGAACTCGGCGGTCAGGCGGTCTTTCGCCGTCTTCATTTCTTTTAAATCGGTGGTCAGGCTGTCATTCGCCGTCAGCATTTCTTTCAAATCGGCGGTCAGGCTGTCATTTGCCGTCTGCATTTCTTTTACCTAGGCGGTCAGGCTGTTATTCGCCTTCTTCATTTCTTTTAAATCGGCGGTCAGGCTGTCATTCGCCGTCTTCCTTTCTTTTAACGCGGCGGTCAGGCTGTCATTACCGTCTTCTTCTCTTTCAGGTCGGTGGTCAGGTTGTCATTCGCCGTCTTCCTTTCTTTTAACTCGGTGGTCAGGTTGTCATTCGCCGTCTTCCTTTATTTCAACGCGACGATCAGGCTGTCATTATCATCTTCATAACTTTCAGGTCGGTGGTCAGGTTGTCATTCGCCATCTTTCTTTCGTTTAACGCGGCGGTCAGGCCGTCATTACCATCTTCATGTCATTCAGGTCGGTGGTCATGTTGTCATTCGCCGTGTTCCTTTCTTTTAACTCGGTGGTCAGGTTGTCATTCGCCGTCTTCCTTTCTTTTAACTCGGCGGTCAGGCTGTCATTCGCCGCCTTCCTTTCTTTTAACGCGGCGGTCAGGTTGTCATTGCTGTCTTCATCCCTTTCAGGTCGGTGGTCAGGTTGTCATTCGCCGTCTTCCTTTCTTTTAACAAGGCGGTGAGGCTGTCATTCGCCGTCTTCCTTTATTTCAGGTCGTTGGTCAGGTTGTCATTCGCTGTCTTCCTTTCTTTTAACGCGGCGATCAGGCTGTCATTCACCGTCTTCATATCTTTCAGGTCGGAGGACAGGTTGTCATTCGCCGTCTTCATTTCTTTTAACTCGGCGGTCAGGCTGTCAATTCCGTCTTCAAATCTTTCAGGTCGGTGGTCAGGTTGTCATTCGCCGTCTTCATTTCTTTTAACTCGGCGTTCAGGCGGTCAATACCGTCTTCATATCTTTCAGCTTCGTGGTCAGTTTGTCATTCGCCGTCTTCATTTCTTTTAACTCGGCGGTCAGGCTGTCATTACCGTCTTCTTCTCTTTCAGGTCGGTGGTCAGGGTGTCATTCGCCGCCTTCATTCCTTTTACCTCGGCGGTCAGGCTTTCATTACCGTCTTCATATCTTTCAGGTCGGTGGTTAGGTTGTCATTCGCCGTCTTCATTTCTTTTAACTCGGCGGTCAGGCTGTCATTACCGTCTTCATATCTTTCAGGTCGGTTGTCAGGTTGTCATTCGCCGTCTTCATTTCTTTTATCTCGGCGGTCAGGCTGTCGTTACCGTCTTCATCTCTTTCAGGTGGGTGATCAGGTTGTCATTTGCCGGCTTCATTTATTTTAACGCGGCGATCAGGCTGTCATTCACCGTCTTCATGTCTTTCAGGTCGGTGGTCAGGTTGTCATTTGCCGTCTTCATTTCTTTCAACGCTGCGGTCAGGCTGTCATTACCGTCTTCATCTCTTTCAGGTCGGTGGTCAGGTTGTCATTCGCCGTCTTCATTCCTTTGAACTCGGCGGTCAGGCGGTCTTTCGCCGTCTTAATTTCTTTTAAATCGGTGGTCAGGCTGTCATTCGCCGTCAGCATTTCTTTCAAATCGGCGGTCAGGCTGTCATTTACCGTCTGCATTTCTTTTACCTAGGCGGTCAGGCTGTTATTCGCCTTCTTCATTTCTTTTAAATCGGCGGTCAGGCTGTCATTCGCCGTCTTCCTTTCTTTTAACGCGGCGGTCCGGCTGTAATTACCGTCTTCTTCTCTTTCAGGTCGGTGGTCAGGTTGTCATTCGCCGTCTTCCTTTCTTTTAACTCGGTGATCAGGTTGTCATTCGCCGTCTTCCTTTATTTCAACGCGGCGATCAGGCTGTCATTATCATCTTCATAACTTTCAGGTCGGTGGTCAGGTTGTCATTCGCCATCTTTCTTTCGTTTAACGCGGCGGTCAGGCCGTCATTACCATCTTCATGTCTTTCAGGTCGGTGGTCAGGTTGTCATTCGCCGTGTTCCTTTCTTTTAACTCGGTGGTAAGGTTGTCATTCGCCGTCTTCCTTTCTTTTAACTCGGCGGTCAGGCTGTCATTCGCCGCCTTCCTTTCTTTTAACGCGGCGGTCAGGTTGTCATTGCTGTCTTCATCTCTTTCAGGTCGGTGGTCAGGTTGTCATTCGCCGTCTTCATTCCTTTGAACTCGGCGGTCAGAAAGTCATTCGCCGTCTTCATTTCTTTTAAATCGGTGGTCAGGCTCTCATTCGCCGTCTGAATTTCTTTCAAATCGGCGGTCAGGCTGTCATTTGCCGTCTGCATTCTCTTTTAACTAGGTGGTCAGGCTGTTATTCGCCTTCTTCATTTCTTTAAAATTGGCGGTCAGGCTGTCATTCGCCGTCTTCCTTTCTTTTAACGCGGCGGTCAGGCTGTCATTGCTGTGTTCAAATCTTTCAGGTCGGCTGTCAGGTTGTCATTCGCCGTCTTCCTTTATTTTAACGTAGCGATCAGGCTTTCATTACCATCTTCATAACTTTCAGGTCGGTGTTCAGGTTGTCATTCGTTGTCTTCCTTTCGTTTAACGTGGCGGTCAGGCCGTTATTACCTTCTTCATGTCTTTCAGGTCGGTGGTCAGGTTGTCATTCGCCGTGTTCCTTTCTTTTAACTCGGTGGTCAGGTTGTCATTCGCCGTCTTCCTTTCTTTTAACTCGGCGGTCAGGCTGTCATTCGCCGCCTTCCTTTCTTTTAACGCGGCGGTCAGGTTTCATTGCTGTCTTCATCCCTTTCAGATCGGTAGTCAGGTTGTCATTCGCCGTCATCCTTTCTTTTAACTCGGCGTTCAGGCTGTCATTCGCGTCTTCCTTTCTTTCAGGTCGTTGGTCAGGTTGTCATTCGCTGTCTTCCTTTCTTCTAACGCGGCGATCAGGCTGTCATTCACCGTCTTCATGTCTTTCAGGTCGTTGGTCAGGTTGTCATTCGCTGTCTTCCTTTCTTCTAACGCGGCGATCAGGCTGACATTACCGTCTTCAAATCTTTCAGGTCGGTGGTCAGGTTGTCATTCGCCGTCTTCATTTCTTTTAACAGCGGCGTTCAAGCGGTCAATACCGTCTTCATATCTTTCAGCACCGTGGTCAGTTTGTCATTCGCCGTCTTCATTTCTTTTAACTCGGCGGTCAGGCTGTCATTACCGTCCTCATCTCTTTCAGGTCAGTGGTCAGGTTGTCATTCGCCGTCTTCATTTCTTTTAACGCGGTTATCAGGCTGTCATTACCGTCTTCATCTCTTTCAGGTCGGTGGTCAGTTTGTCATTCGCCGTCTTCGTTTCTTTTAACGCTGCGGTCAGGCTGCCATTCACCTTCTTCATCTCTTTCAGGTCGGTGGTCAGGTTGTCACTCGCCGTCTTCATTTCTTTTAACGCTGCGGTCAGGCTGTCATTACCGTCTTCACATCTTTCAGGTCGTTGGTCAGGTTGTCATTCGCCGTCTTCATTTCTTTTAACGCTGCGGTCAGGCTGTCGTTCACCGTCTTCATATCTTTCAGGTCGGTGGTCAGGTTGTCATTCGCCGTCTTCATTTCTTTTAACGCGGCGATCAGGCTGTCATTCACCGTCTTCATATCTTTCAGGTCGGTGGTCAGGTTTTCATTCGCCGTCTTCCTTTCTCTTAATTCGGTGGTCAGGTTGTCATTCGCCGTCTTCCTTTATTTTAACGCGGCGATCAGGCTGTCATTATCATCTTCATAACTTTCAGGTCGGTGGTCAGGTTGTCATTCGCCATCTTCCTTTCGTTTAACGCGGCGGTCAGGCCGTCATTACCATCTTCATGTCTTTCAGGTCGGTTGTCAGGTTGTCATTCGCCGTGTTCCTTTCTTTTAACTCGGTGGTCAGGTTGTCATTCGCCGTCTTCCTTTATTTTTAACTCGGCGGTCAGGCTGTCATTCGCCGCCTTCCTTTCTTTTAACGCGGCGGTCAGGTTGTCACTGCTGTCTTCATCCCTTTCAGGTCGGTGGTCAGGTTGTCATTCGCCGTCTTCCTTTCTTTTAACAAGGCAATCAGGGTGTCATTCGCCGTCTTCCTTTCTTTCAGGTCGTTGGTCAGGTTGTCATTCGCTGTCTTCCTTTCTTTTAACGCGGCGATCAGGCTGTCATTCACCGTCTTCATATCTTTCAGGTCGGAGGTCAGGTTGTCATTCGCCGTCTTCATTTCTTTTAACTCGGCGGTCAGGCTGTCATTACCGTCTTCAAATCTTTCAGGTCGGTGGTCAGGTTGTCATTCGCCGTCTTCATTTCTTTTAACTCGGCGTTCAGGCGGTCAATACCGTCTTCATATCTTTCAGCTCCGTGGTCAGTTTGTCATTCGCCGTCTTCATTTCTTTTAACTCGGCGTTCAGGCTGTCATTACCGTCCTCATCTCTTTCAGGTCGGTGGTCAGGTTGTCATTCGCCGTCCTCATTTCTTTTAACGCGGCGATCAGGCTGTCATTACCGTCTTCATCTCTTTCAGGTCGGTGGTCAGGTTGACATTCGCCGTCTTCGTTTCTTTTAACGCTGCGGTCAGGCTGTCATTCACCGTCTTCATATCTTTCAGGTCGGTGGTCAGGTTGTCATTCGCCGTCTTCATTTCTTTTAACGCTGCGGTCAGGCTGTCGTTCACCGTCTTCATCTCTTTCAGGTCGGTGGTCAGGTTGTCATTCGCCGTCTTCATTCCTTTGAACTCGGCGGTCAGGCTGTCATTCGCCATCTTCATTTCTTTAAATCGGTGGTCAGGCTGTCATTCGCCGTCTGAATTTCTTTCAAATCGGCGGTCAGGCTGTCACTTGCCGTCTGCATTCTCTTTTAACTAGGCGGTCAGGCTGTTATTCGCCTTCTTCATTTCTTTAAAATTGGCGGTCAGGCTGTCATTCGCCGTCTTCCTTTCTTTTAACGCGGCGGTCAGGCTGTCATTGCTGTGTTCATATCTTTCAGGTCGGTTGTCAGGTTGTCATTCGCCGTCTTCCTTTATTTTAACGCAGCGATCAGGCTTTTATTACCATCTTCATAACTTTCAGGTCGGTGTTCAGGTTGTCATTCGTTGTCTTCCTTTCGTTTAACGTGGCGGTCAGGCCGTCATTACCATCTTCATGTCTTTCAGGTCGGTGGTCAGGTTGTCATTCGCAGTGTTCCTTTCTTTTAACTCGGTTGTCAGGTTGTCATTCGCCGTCTTCCTTTCTTTTAACTCGGCGGTCAGGCTGTCATTCGCCGCCTTCCTTTGTTTTGACGCGGCGGTCAGGTTGTCATTGCTGTCTTCATCCCTTTCTGGTCGGTAGTCAGGTTGTCATTCGCCGTCTTCCTTTCTTTTAACTCGGCGTTCAGGCTGTCATTCGCCGTCTTCCTTTCTTTCAGGTCGTTGGCCAGGTTGTCATTCGCTGTCTTCCTTTCTTCTAACGCGGCGATCAGGCTGTCATTCACCGTCTTCATGTCTTTCAGGTCGGTGGTCAGGTTGTCATTCGCCGTCTCTCATTTCTTTTAACTCGGCGTTCAGGCTGTCATTCGCCGTCTTCCTTTCTTTCAGGTCGTTGGTCAGGTTGTCATTCGCTGTCTTCCTTTCTTCTAACGCGGCGATCAGGCTGTCATTCACCGTCTTCATGTCTTTCAGGTCGTTGGTCAGGTTGTCATTCGCTGTCTTCCTTTCTTCTAACGCGGCGATCAGGCTGTCATTACCGTCTTCAAATCTTTCAGGTCGTTGGTCAGGTTGTCATTCGCCGTCTTCATTTCATTTAACAGCGGCGTTCAGGCGGTCAATACCGTCTTCATATTGTGACTTTGTGGGTTCGTGGAATAAAAAGTCCAATTACACCACTCAACAATGTTCTTTATTTCTACCGACTTACAGTTTAACACTTGCCAATTACACCAAATTACTTGCTGCATACAATTACAATTTACCAGTTCGTCCGTTACAACTTCACTGTACTCGCGATTACATAAACTCCGATACTCATATACAGTTCGTACAGTCCCGTTGCACAACCCTTTCGTTCATTAACACGTCACTGACTAACTCTTACACCAAGAACTGCGACCGTCTTCTCGCTCACACTCACTAACCAACTGATTGACCAACACAACCAACAACTGAACTGAACTGACTAACTGTCTGTAACCCTCTTTATATCGGAATATCGCCGCTTTCTAGTGACCAGGAGAATGTTCTCGTAACCGAAAGATCGGGAAACAGGGTTAGAGAAAACAGGCGACCAGTCATGTTTTTCCCCTAACCACAAGTCTGTCACCGCCACAAGACAAACGAGGGAGAGGTGTGGCTAACCGAGCCTCCCCCCCTGCATTCCGTTCCCAGCTGGTTACAGGGTGTTTCATCGCTCCCCGTTACACTGCTCCCTTCTCAAAGCTGTTCGCCCTCGAACAGCCCCATCGTAGCGTGCGAGGCGGTCCAGGTGTACCACCAGCATCTGCTCGGAGTCTCAGCCAGAAGTAGCGCTGCCGTAGTTTGTGAATCATTCGGTTCGCTCCCAGGTGTCCTCCTGAAGTACCGGCGTGCACTTCCTCCAAGATTTCCGGGACCTTGCTCCGGGGAAGTACTAACTGTCTTCTCCGCGCCTTCCCATCGGGTGACTCCCATACCCGGAGCAGCACGCCCACTCTGGTCTTCAACGAGTCCCGTTGGGCCCAGTGCGACTTGTAGGTGGCGCTCCTCGGTGCGATGTCCTCCCAGGTCGGTCTCGTCCCTGCGTCCACTTCCCTCAAGAGTGGCCCCAAGTCTGCGTCCGCCAGCTGCTCCCTCCTCAGGCCTGCGCTATCCCAGCCTTCAGCAGGCACTGCCACAACTACTCGGACTGCTGCGGCACGCTCCTCCTCTTCCACTCTTGTGCGCTCGTGGCCGTCCTGGATCTGCGATAGGACACCTCCAATGCAATGGTCGCTGGCGTCGGTGTCCACAATGAAGGCGCCACCCGGTTGTGGGATACCCAAAATTGAAGCACTGCACAGGGTCCCCTTCGGGTGCTGGAAAGCGTCTTCGGCGTCCTCCGTCCACACATAAGGCCGGTTTTCCTCCGTCAGGCGGGTGAGGGGTTTTGCGATGTTGTCGGCCCTCACGCCGGCCAAACGTTCCTCAAACTTTGCGGCGAGAGCCTCGTTCGCCGCCCTCATTTCCGTGGCCAGGCTGCCGTTCGCCGCTCTCATTTCTGTGGTTAACTCGGCCTTCATTTCTCCCATCTTCTCGGTGATGTCGTTGTCCGTCTTCATTTGTTTCAGTTCCGCGGTGATGTTGTCGTTGGCCGTCTTCATTTGTTTCAGTTCCGCGGTGATGTCGTTGGCCGTCTTCACTTGTTTCAATTCTGCGGTGATGTTGTTACTTGCCGCTTCTATTTTTGCAGCGAGGTTTTCACTTGCCATCTTCATTTCCGAGATTAGTTCGGCCTTTATTTCCATCATCTTCTCCAAAAATTTTTCCACTGCCGCGTCCATGGTTGTAATGTTCGGTGATGTTATCTTCCCGCTTCCTGACACCAGTGTGACTTTGTGGGTTCGTGGAATAAAAAGTCCAATTACACCACTCAACAATGTTCTTTATTTCTACCGACTTACAGTTTAACACTTGCCAATTACACCAAATTACTTGCTGCATACAATTACAATTTACCAGTTCGTCCGTTACAACTTCACTGTACTCGCGATTACATAAACTCCGATACTCATATACAGTTCGTACAGTCCCGTTGCACAACCCTTTCGTTCATTAACACGTCACTGACTAACTCTTACACCAAGAACTGCGACCGTCTTCTCGCTCACACTCACTAACCAACTGATTGACCAACACAACCAACAACTGAACTGAACTGACTAACTGTCTGTAACCCTCTTTATATCGGAATATCGCCGCTTTCTAGTGACCAGGAGAATGTTCTCGTAACCGAAAGATCGGGAAACAGGGTTAGAGAAAACAGGCGACCAGTCATGTTTTTCCCCTAACCACAAGTCTGTCACCGCCACAAGACAAACGAGGGAGAGGTGTGGCTAACCGAGCCTCCCCCCCTGCATTCCGTTCCCAGCTGGTTACAGGGTGTTTCATCGCTCCCCGTTACACTGCTCCCTTCTCAAAGCTGTTCGCCCTCGAACAGCCCCATCGTAGCGTGCGAGGCGGTCCAGGTGTACCACCAGCATCTGCTCGGAGTCTCAGCCAGAAGTAGCGCTGCCGTAGTTTGTGAATCATTCGGTTCGCTCCCAGGTGTCCTCCTGAAGTACCGGCGTGCACTTCCTCCAAGATTTCCGGGACCTTGCTCCGGGGAAGTACTAACTGTCTTCTCCGCGCCTTCCCATCGGGTGACTCCCATACCCGGAGCAGCACGCCCACTCTGGTCTTCAACGAGTCCCGTTGGGCCCAGTGCGACTTGTAGGTGGCGCTCCTCGGTGCGATGTCCTCCCAGGTCGGTCTCGTCCCTGCGTCCACTTCCCTCAAGAGTGGCCCCAAGTCTGCGTCCGCCAGCTGCTCCCTCCTCAGGCCTGCGCTATCCCAGCCTTCAGCAGGCACTGCCACAACTACTCGGACTGCTGCGGCACGCTCCTCCTCTTCCACTCTTGTGCGCTCGTGGCCGTCCTGGATCTGCGATAGGACACCTCCAATGCAATGGTCGCTGGCGTCGGTGTCCACAATGAAGGCGCCACCCGGTTGTGGGAAACCCAAAATTGAAGCACTGCACAGGGTCCCCTTCGGGTGCT
This sequence comes from Mantis religiosa, assembly GCA_030765055.1. Taxonomy (NCBI): domain Eukaryota; kingdom Metazoa; phylum Arthropoda; class Insecta; order Mantodea; family Mantidae; genus Mantis; species Mantis religiosa. Next base: position 713,882 of record JAUKNK010000245.1, read on the forward strand.
GGAAAGCGTCTTCGGCGTCCTCCGTCCACACATAAGGCCGGTTTTCCTCCGTCAGGCGGGTGAGGGGTTTTGCGATGTTGTCGGCCCTCACGCCGGCCAAACGTTCCTCAAACTTTGCGGCGAGAGCCTCGTTCGCCGCCCTCATTTCCGTGGCCAGGCTGCCGTTCGCCGCTCTCATTTCTGTGGTTAACTCGGCCTTCATTTCTCCCATCTTCTCGGTGATGTCGTTGTCCGTCTTCATTTGTTTCAGTTCCGCGGTGATGTTGTCGTTGGCCGTCTTCATTTGTTTCAGTTCCGCGGTGATGTCGTTGGCCGTCTTCACTTGTTTCAATTCTGCGCTGATGTTGTTACTTGCCGCTTCTATTTTTGCAGCGAGGTTTTCACTTGCCATCTTCATTTCCGAGATTAGTTCGGCCTTTATTTCCATCATCTTCTCCAAAAAATTTTCCACTGCCGCGTCCATGGTTGTAATGTTCGGTGATGTTATCTTCCCGCTTCCTGACACCAGTGTGACTTTGTGGGTTCGTGGAATAAAAAGTCCAATTACACCACTCAACAATGTTCTTTATTTCTACCGACTTACAGTTTAACACTTGCCAATTACACCAAATTACTTGCTGCATACAATTACAATTTACCAGTTCGTCCGTTACAACTTCACTGTACTCGCGATTACATAAACTCCGATACTCATATACAGTTCGTACAGTCCCGTTGCACAACCCTTTCGTTCATTAACACGTCACTGACTAACTCTTACACCAAGAACTGCGACCGTCTTCTCGCTCACACTCACTAACCAACTGATTGACCAACACAACCAACAACTGAACTGAACTGACTAACTGTCTGTAACCCTCTTTATATCGGAATATCGCCGCTTTCTAGTGACCAGGAGAATGTTCTCGTAACCGAAAGATCGGGAAACAGGGTTAGAGAAAACAGGCGACCAGTCATGTTTTTCCCCTAACCACAAGTCTGTCACCGCCACAAGACAAACGAGGGAGAGGTGTGGCTAACCGAGCCTCCCCCCCTGCATTCCGTTCCCAGCTGGTTACAGGGTGTTTCATCGCTCCCCGTTACACTGCTCCCTTCTCAAAGCTGTTCGCCCTCGAACAGCCCCATCGTAGCGTGCGAGGCGGTCCAGGTGTACCACCAGCATCTGCTCGGAGTCTCAGCCAGAAGTAGCGCTGCCGTAGTTTGTGAATCATTCGGTTCGCTCCCAGGTGTCCTCCTGAAGTACCGGCGTGCACTTCCTCCAAGATTTCCGGGACCTTGCTCCGGGGAAGTACTAACTGTCTTCTCCGCGCCTTCCCATCGGGTGACTCCCATACCCGGAGCAGCACGCCCACTCTGGTCTTCAACGAGTCCCGTTGGGCCCAGTGCGACTTGTAGGTGGCGCTCCTCGGTGCGATGTCCTCCCAGGTCGGTCTCGTCCCTGCGTCCACTTCCCTCAAGAGTGGCCCCAAGTCTGCGTCCGCCAGCTGCTCCCTCCTCAGGCCTGCGCTATCCCAGCCTTCAGCAGGCACTGCCACAACTACTCGGACTGCTGCGGCACGCTCCTCCTCTTCCACTCTTGTGCGCTCGTGGCCGTCCTGGATCTGCGATAGGACACCTCCAATGCAATGGTCGCTGGCGTCGGTGTCCACAATGAAGGCGCCACCCGGTTGTGGGAAACCCAAAATTGAAGCACTGCACAGGGTCCCCTTCGGGTGCTGGAAAGCGTCTTCGGCGTCCTCCGTCCACACATAAGGCCGGTTTTCCTCCGTCAGGCGGGTGAGGGGTTTTGCGATGTTGTCGGCCCTCACGCCGGCCAAACGTTCCTCAAACTTTGCGGCGAGAGCCTCGTTCGCCGCCCTCATTTCCGTGGCCAGGCTGCCGTTCGCCGCTCTCATTTCTGTGGTTAACTCGGCCTTCATTTCTCCCATCTTCTCGGTGATGTCGTTGTCCGTCTTCATTTGTTTCAGTTCCGCGGTGATGTTGTCGTTGGCCGTCTTCATTTGTTTCAGTTCCGCGGTGATGTCGTTGGCCGTCTTCACTTGTTTCAATTCTGCGGTGATGTTGTTACTTGCCGCTTCTATTTTTGCAGCGAGGTTTTCACTTGCCATCTTCATTTCCGAGATTAGTTCGGCCTTTATTTCCATCATCTTCTCCAAAAATTTTTCCACTGCCGCGTCCATGGTTGTAATGTTCGGTGATGTTATCTTCCCGCTTCCTGACACCAGTGTGACTTTGTGGGTTCGTGGAATAAAAAGTCCAATTACACCACTCAACAATGTTCTTTATTTCTACCGACTTACAGTTTAACACTTGCCAATTACACCAAATTACTTGCTGCATACAATTACAATTTACCAGTTCGTCCGTTACAACTTCACTGTACTCGCGATTACATAAACTCCGATACTCATATACAGTTCGTACAGTCCCGTTGCACAACCCTTTCGTTCATTAACACGTCACTGACTAACTCTTACACCAAGAACTGCGACCGTCTTCTCGCTCACACTCACTAACCAACTGATTGACCAACACAACCAACAACTGAACTGAACTGACTAACTGTCTGTAACCCTCTTTATATCGGAATATCGCCGCTTTCTAGTGACCAGGAGAATGTTCTCGTAACCGAAAGATCGGGAAACAGGGTTAGAGAAAACAGGCGACCAGTCATGTTTTTCCCCTAACCACAAGTCTGTCACCGCCACAAGACAAACGAGGGAGAGGTGTGGCTAACCGAGCCTCCCCCCCTGCATTCCGTTCCCAGCTGGTTACAGGGTGTTTCATCGCACCCCGTTACAATATCCTTCAGCACCGTCGTCAGTTTGTCATTCGCCGTCTTCATTTCTTTTAACTCGGCGGTCAGGCTGTCATAACCGTCCTCATCTCTTTCAGGTCGGTGGTCAGGTTGTCATTCGCCGTCTTCATTTCTTTTAACGCGGTTATCAGGCTGTCATTACCGTCTTCATCTCTTTGAGGTCGGTGGTCAGTTTGTCATTTGCCGTCTTCGGTTCTTTTAAAGCTGCGGTCAGGCTGCCATTCACCTTCATCTCTTTCAGGTCTGTGGTCAGGTTGTCACTCGCCGTCTTCATTTCTTTTAACGCAGCGGTCAGGCTGTCATTACCGTCTTCACATTTTTCAGGTCGTTGGTCAGGTTGTCATTCGCCGTCTTCATTTCTTTTAACGCTGCGGTCAGGCTGTCGTTCACCGTCTTCATCTCTTTCAGGTCGGTGGTCAGGTTGTCATTCGTCGTCTTCATTTCTTTTAACTCAGCGTTCAGGCGGTCAATACCGTCTTCATATCTTTCAGCACCGTGGTCAGTTTGTCATTCGCCGTCTTCATTTCTTTTAACTCGGCGGTCAGGCTGTCATTACCGTCCTCATCTCTTTCAGGTCGGTGGTCAGGTTGTCATTCGCCGTCTTCATTTCTTTTAACGCGGCGATCAGGCTGTCATTCACCGTCTTCATATCTTTCAGGTCGGTGGTCAGGTTGTCATTCGCCGTCTTCATTTCTTTTAACGCTGCGGTCAGGCTTTCATACCTTCTTCATATCTTTCAGGTCGGTGATCAGGTTGTCATTTGCCGTCTTCATTTCTTTTAACGCGGCGATCAGGCTGTCATTCACCGTCTTCATGTCTTTCAGGTCGGTGGTCAGGTTGTCATTCGCCGTCTTCATTTCTTTAATCGCTGCGGTCAGGCTGTCATTACCGTCTTCATCTCTTTCAGGTCGGTGGTCAGGTTGTCATTCGCCGTCTTCATTCCTTTGAACTCGGCGGTCAGGCTGTCATTCGCCGTCTTCATTTCTTTTAAATCGGTGGTCAGGCTCTCATTCGCCGTCTGAATTTCTTTCAAATCGGCGGTCAGGCTGTCATTTGCCGTCTGCATTCTCTTTTAACTAGGCGGTCAGGCTGTTATTCGCCTTCTTCATTTCTTTAAAATTGGCGGTCAGGCTGTCATTCGCCGTCTTCCTTTCTTTTAACGCGGCGGTCAGGCTGTCATTGCTGTGTTCATATCTTTCAGGTCGGCTGTCAGGTTGTCATTCGCCGTCTTCCTTTATTTTAACGTAGCGATCAGGCTTTCATTACCATCTTCATAACTTTCAGGTCGGTGTTCAGGTTGTCACTCGTTGTCTTCCTTTCGTTTAACGTGGCGGTCAGGCCGTCATTACCATCTTCATGTCTTTCAGGTCGGTGGTCAGGTTGTCATTCGCCGTGTTCCTTTCTTTTAACTCGGTGGTCAGGTTGTCATTCGCCGTCTTCCTTTCTTTTAACTCGGCGGTCAGGCTGTCATTCGCCGCCTTCCTTTCTTTTAACGCGGCGGTCAGGTTTCATTGCTGTCTTCATCCCTTTCAGATCGGTAGTCAGGTTGTCATTCGCCGTCTTCCTTTCTTTTAACTCGGCGTTCAGGCTGTCATTCGCCGTCTTCCTTTCTTTCAGGTCGTTGGTCAGGTTGTCATTCGCTGTCTTCCTTTCTTCTAACGCGGCGATCAGGCTGTCATTCACCGTCTTCATGTCTTTAAGGTCGGTGGTCAGGTTGTTATTCGCCGTCTCTCATTTCTTTTAACTCGGCGTTCAGGCTGTCATTCGCCGTCTTCCTTTCTTTCAGGTCGTTGGTCAGGTTGTCATTCGCTGTCTTCCTTTCTTCTAACGCGGCGATCAGGCTGTCATTCACCGTGTTCATGTCTTTCAGGTCGTTGGCCAGGTTGTCATTCGCTGTCTTCCTTTCTTTTAACGCGGCGATCAGGCTGTCATTACCGTCTTCAAATCTTTCAGGTCGGTGGTCAGGTTGTCATTCGCCGTCTTCATTTCTTTTAACAGCGGCGTTCAGGCGGTCAATACCGTCTTCATATCTTTCAGCACCGTGGTCAGTTTGTCATTCGCCGTCTTCATTTCTTTTAACTCGGCGGTCAGGCTGTCATTACCGTCCTCATCTCTTTCAGGTCAGTGGTCAGGTTGTCATTCGCCGTCTTCATTTCATTTAACGCGGTTATCAGGCTGTCATTACCGTCTTCATCTCTTTCAGGTCGGTGGTCAGTTTGTTATTCGCCGTCTTCGTTTCTTTTAACGCTGTTGTCAGGCTGCCATTCACCTTCTTCATCTCTTTCAGGTCGGTGGTCAGGTTGTCACTCGCCGTCTTCATTTCTTTTAACGCTGCGGTCAGGCTGTCATTACCGTCTTCACATCTTTCAGGTCGTTGGTCAGGTTGTCATTCGCCGTCTTCATTTCTTTTAACGCTGCGGTCAGTCTGTCGTTCACCGTCTTCATATCTTTCAGGTCGGTGGTCAGGTTGTCATTCGCCGTCTTCATTTCTTTTAACGCGGCGATCAGGCTGTCATTCACCGTCTTCATATCTTTCAGGTTGGTGGTCAGGTTGTCATTCGCCGTCTTCCTTTCTCTTAATTCGGTGGTCAGGTTGTCATTCGCCGTCTTCCTTTATTTTAACGCGGCGATCAGGCTGTCATTATCATCTTCATAACTTTCAGGTCGGTGGTCAAGTTGTCATTCGCCATCTTCCTTTCGTTTAACGCGGCGGTCAGGCCGTCATTACCATCTTCATGTCTTTCAGGTCGGTGGTCAGGTTGTCATTCGCCGTGTTCCTTTCTTTTAACTCGTTGGTCAGGTTGTCATTCGCTGTCTTCCTTTCTTTTAACGCGGCTATCAGGCTGTCATTCACCGTCTTCATATCTTTCAGGTCGGAGGTCAGGTTGTCATTCGCCGTCTTCATTTCTTTTAACTTGGCGGTCAGGCTGTCATTACCGTCTTCAAATCTTTCAGGTCGGTGGTCAGGTTGTCATTCGCCGTCTTCATTTCCTTTAACTCGGCGTTCAGGCGGTCATTACCGTCTTCATATCTTTCAGCTCCGTGGTCAGTTTGTCATTCGCCGTCTTCATTTCTTTTAACTCGGCGTTCAGGCTGTCATTACCGTCCTCATCTCTTTCAGGTCGGTGGTCAGGTTGTCATTCGCCGTCCTCATTTCTTTTAACGCGGCGATCAGGCTGTCATTACCGTCTTCATCTCTTTCAGGTCGGTGGTCAGGTTGACATTCGCCGTCTTCGTTTCTTTTAACGCTGCGGTCAGGCTGTCATTCACCGTCTTCATATCTTTCAGGTCGGTGGTCAGGTTGTCATTCGCCGTCTTAATTTCTTTTAACGCAGCGGTCAGGCTGCCATTCACCTTCTTCATATCTTTCAGGTCGGTGGTCAGGTTGTCACTCGCCGTCTTCATTTCTTTTAACGCTGCGGTCAGGCTTTCATTACCGTCTTCACATCTTTCAGCTCCGTGGTCAGTTTGTCATTCGCCGTCTTCATTTCTTTTAACTCGGCGTTCAGGCTGTCATTACCGTCCTCATCTCTTTCAGGTCGTTGGTCAGGTTGTCATTCGCCGTCCTCATTTCTTTTAACGCGGCGATCAGGCTGTCATTACCGTCTTCATCTCTTTCAGGTCGGTGGTCAGGTTGACATTCGCCGTCTTCGTTTCTTTTAACGCTGCGGTCAGGCTGTCATTCACCGTCTTCATATCTTTCAGGTCGGTGGTCAGGTTGTCATTCGCCGTCTTAATTTCTTTTAACGCTGCGGTCAGGCTGCCATTCACCTTCTTCATATCTTTCAGGTCGGTGGTCAGGTTGTCACTCGCCGTCTTCATTTCTTTTAACGCTGCGGTCAGGCTTTCATTACCGTCTTCACATCTTTCAGGTCGGTGGTCAGGTTGTCATTCGCCGTCTTCATTTCTTTTAACGCTGCGGTCAGGCTGTAGTTCACCGTCTTCATATCTTTCAGGTCGGTGGTCAGGTTGTCATTCGCCGTCTTCATCTCTTTTAACGCTGCGGTCAGGCTGTCATTACCGTCTTCATCTCTTTCAGGGCGGTGGTCAGGTTGTCATTCGCCGTCTTCATTCCTTTGAACTCGGCGGTCAGGCTGTGATTCGCCGTCTTCATTTCTTTTAAATCGGTGGTCAGGCTGTCATTCGCCGTCTGCATTTCTTTCAAATCGGCGGTCAGGCTGTCACTTGCCGTCTGCATTCTCTTTTAACTAGGCGGTCAGGCTGTTATTCGCCTTCTTCATTTCTTTAAAATTGGCGGTCAGGCTGTCATTCGCCGTCTTCCTTTCTTTTAACGCGGCGGTCAGGCTGTCGTTGCTGTGTTCATATCTTTCAGGTCGGTTGTCAGGTTGTCATTCGCCGTCTTCCTTTATTTTAACGCAGCGATCAGGCTTTCATTACCATCTTCATAACTTTCAGGTCGGTGTTCAGGTTGTCATTCGTTGTCTTCCTTTCGTTTAACGTGGCGGTCAGGCCGTCATTACCATCTTCATGTCTTTCAGGTCGGTGGTCAGGTTGTCATTCGCCGTGTTCCTTTATTTTAACTTGGTGGTCAGGTTGTCATTCGCCGTCTTCCTTTCTTTTAACTCGGCGGTAAGGCTGTCATTCGCCGCCTTCCTTTCTTTTAACGCGGCGGTCAGGTTCTCATTGCTGTCTTCATCCCTTTCAGGTCGGTAGTCAGGTTGTTGTTCGCCGTCTTCCTTTCTTTTAACTCGGCGTTCAGGCTGTCATTCGCCGTCTTCCTTTCTTTCAGGTCGTTGGCCAGGTTGTCATTCGCTGTCTTCCTTTCTTCTAACGCGCCGATCAGGCTGTCATGCACCGTCTTCATGTCTTTCAGGTCGTTGGTCAGGTTGTCATTCGCTGTCTTCCTTTCTTCTAACGCGGCGATCAGGCTGTCATTACCGTCTTCAAATCTTTCAGGTCGTTGGTCAGGTTGTCATTCGCCGTCTTCATTTCTTTTAACAGCGGCGTTCAGGCGGTCAATACCGTCTTCATATCTTTCAGCACCGTGGTCAGTTTGTCATTCGCCGTCTTCATTTCTTTTAACTCGGCGGTCAGGCTGTCATTATCGTCCTCATATCTTTCAGGTCGGTGGTCAGGTTGTCATTCGCCGTCTTCATTTCTTTTAACGCGTTTATCAGGCTGTCATTACCGTCTTCATCTCTTTCAGGTCGGTGGTCAGTTTGTCATTCGCCGTCTTCGTTTCTTTTAACGCTGCGGTCAGGCTGCCATTCACCTTCTTCATATCTTTCAGGTCGGTCTTCAGGTTGTCATTCGCGGTCTTCATTTCTTTTAACGCGGCGATCAGGCTGTCATTCACCGTCTTCATATCTGTCAGGTCGGTGGTCAGGTTGTCATTCGCGGTCTTCCTTTCTTTTAACGCTGCGGTCAGGCTGTCTCTACCGTCTTCATATCTTTCAGGTCGGTGGTCATGTTGTCATTCGCCGTCTTCATTTCTTTTAACGCGGCGATCAGGCTGTCATTACCGTCTTCATCTCTTTCAGGTCGGTGGTCAGGTTTTTATTCGCCGTCTTCGTTTCTTTTAACGCTGCGGTCAGGCTGTCATTCACCGTCTTCATATCTTTCAGGTCGGTGGTCAGGTTGTCATTCGCCGTCTTAATTTCTTTTAACGCTGCGGACAGGCTGCCATTCACCTTCTTCATATCTTTCGGGTCGGTGGTCAGGTTGTCACTCGCCGTCTTCATTTCTTTTAACGCTGCGGTCAGGGTGTCATTACCGTCTTCACATCTTTCAGGTCGGTGGTCAGGTTGTCATTCGCCGTCTTCATTTATTTTAACGCTGCGGTCAGGCTGTCGTTCACCGTCTTCATATCTTTCAGGTCGGTGGTCAGGTTGTCATTCGCCGTCTTCATCTCTTTTAACGCTGTGGTCAGGCTGTCATTCGCCGTCTTCATATCCTTCAGGTCGGTTGTCAGGTTGTCATTCGCCGTCTTCATTTCCTTCAACGCGACGATCAGGCTGTCATTACCGTCTTCATATCTTTCAGGTCGGTCGTCAGGTTGTCATTCGCCGTCTTCATTTCTTTTAACGCGGCGATCAGGCTGTCAATCACCGTCTTCATATTTTAAGGTCGGTGGTCAGGTTGTCAATCGCGGTCTTCATTTCTTTTAACGCTGCGGTCAGGCTGTCTCTACCGTCTTCATATCTTTCAGGTCGGTGGTCAGGTTGTCATTCGCGGTCTTCATTTCTTTTAACGCGGCGGTCAGGCTGTCATTACCGTCTTCATATCTTTCAGGTCGGTGGTCAGGTTGTCATTCGCCGTCTGCATTTCTTTTAACTAGGCGGTAAGTCTGTCATTCACCATCTTCAATTCTTTTAAATCGGCAGTCAGGCTGTCATTCGCCGTCTGCATTTCTTGTAACTAGGCGGTCAGGCTGTCATTCACCGTCTTCATTTCTTTTAAATCGGTGGTAAGGCTGTCATTCGCCGTCTGCATTTCTTTCAAATCGGCGGTCAGGCTGTCATTTGCCGTCTGCATTCTTTTTTAACTAGGCGGTAAGGTTGTTATTCGCCATCTTCATTTCTTTTAACGCGGCGATCAGGCTGTCATTACCGTCTTCATATCTTTCAGGTCGGTGGTTATGTTGTCATTCACCGTCTTCATTTCTTTTAACTCGGCGGTCAGACTGTCATTACCATCTTCACATCTTTCAGGTCGGTGGTCAGGTTGTCATTCGCCGTCTTCATTTCTTTTAACTCGGCGGTCAGGCTGTCATTACCGTCTTCTTCTCTTTCAGGTCGGTGGTCAGGGTGTCATTCGCCGCCTTCATTCCTTTTACCTCGGCGGTCAGGCTTTCATTACCGTCTTCATATCTTTCAGGTCGGTGGTTAGGTTGTCATTCGCCGTCTTCATTTCTTTTAACTCGGCGGTCAGGCTGTCATTACCGTCTTCATATCTTTCAGGTCGGTTGTCAGGTTGTCATTCGCCGTCTTCATTTCATTTATCTCGGCGGTCAGGCTGTCGTTACCGTCTTCATCTCTTTCAGGTGGGTGATCAGGTTGTCATTTGCCGGCTTCATTTATTTTAATGCGGCGATCAGGCTGTCATTCACCGTCTTCATGTCTTTCAGGTCGGTGGTCAGGTTGTCATTTGCCGTCTTCATTTCTTTCAACGCTGCGGTCAGGCTGTCATTACCGTCTTCATCTCTTTCAGGTCGGTGGTCAGGTTGTCATTCGCCGTCTTCATTCCTTTGAACTCGGCGGTCAGGCGGTCTTTCGCCGTCTTCATTTCTTTTAAATCGGTGGTCAGGCTGTCATTCGCCGTCAGCATTTCTTTCAAATCGGCGGTCAGGCTGTCATTTGCCGTCTGCATTTCTTTTACCTAGGCGGTCAGGCTGTTATTCGCCTTCTTCATTTCTTTTAAATCGGCGGTCAGGCTGTCATTCGCCGTCTTCCTTTCTTTTAACGCGGCGGTCAGGCTGTCATTACCGTCTTCTTCTCTTTCAGGTCGGTGGTCAGGTTGTCATTCGCCGTCTTCCTTTCTTTTAACTCGGTGGTCAGGTTGTCATTCGCCGTCTTCCTTTATTTCAACGCGACGATCAGGCTGTCATTATCATCTTCATAACTTTCAGGTCGGTGGTCAGGTTGTCATTCGCCATCTTTCTTTCGTTTAACGCGGCGGTCAGGCCGTCATTACCATCTTCATGTCATTCAGGTCGGTGGTCAGGTTGTCATTCGCCGTGTTCCTTTCTTTTAACTCGGTGGTCAGGTTGTCATTCGCCGTCTTCCTTTCTTTTAACTCGGCGGTCAGGCTGTCATTCGCCGCCTTCCTTTCTTTTAACGCGGCGGTCAGGTTGTCATTGCTGTCTTCATCCCTTTCAGGTCGGTGGTCAGGTTGTCATTCGCCGTCTTCCTTTCTTTTAACAAGGCGGTGAGGCTGTCATTCGCCGTCTTCCTTTATTTCAGGTCGTTGGTCAGGTTGTCATTCGCTGTCTTCCTTTCTTTTAACGCGGCGATCAGGCTGTCATTCACCGTCTTCATATCTTTCAGGTCGGAGGACAGGTTGTCATTCGCCGTCTTCATTTCTTTTAACTCGGCGGTCAGGCTGTCAATTCCGTCTTCAAATCTTTCAGGTCGGTGGTCAGGTTGTCATTCGCCGTCTTCATTTCTTTTAACTCGGCGTTCAGGCGGTCAATACCGTCTTCATATCTTTCAGCTTCGTGGTCAGTTTGTCATTCGCCGTCTTCATTTCTTTTAACTCGGCGGTCAGGCTGTCATTACCGTCTTCTTCTCTTTCAGGTCGGTGGTCAGGGTGTCATTCGCCGCCTTCATTCCTTTTACCTCGGCGGTCAGGCTTTCATTACCGTCTTCATATCTTTCAGGTCGGTGGTTAGGTTGTCATTCGCCGTCTTCATTTCTTTTAACTCGGCGGTCAGGCTGTCATTACCGTCTTCATATCTTTCAGGTCGGTTGTCAGGTTGTCATTCGCCGTCTTCATTTCTTTTATCTCGGCGGTCAGGCTGTCGTTACCGTCTTCATCTCTTTCAGGTGGGTGATCAGGTTGTCATTTGCCGGCTTCATTTATTTTAACGCGGCGATCAGGCTGTCATTCACCGTCTTCATGTCTTTCAGGTCGGTGGTCAGGTTGTCATTTGCCGTCTTCATTTCTTTCAACGCTGCGGTCAGGCTGTCATTACCGTCTTCATCTCTTTCAGGTCGGTGGTCAGGTTGTCATTCGCCGTCTTCATTCCTTTGAACTCGGCGGTCAGGCGGTCTTTCGCCGTCTTAATTTCTTTTAAATCGGTGGTCAGGCTGTCATTCGCCGTCAGCATTTCTTTCAAATCGGCGGTCAGGCTGTCATTTACCGTCTGCATTTCTTTTACCTAGGCGGTCAGGCTGTTATTCGCCTTCTTCATTTCTTTTAAATCGGCGGTCAGGCTGTCATTCGCCGTCTTCCTTTCTTTTAACGCGGCGGTCCGGCTGTCATTACCGTCTTCTTCTCTTTCAGGTCGGTGGTCAGGTTGTCATTCGCCGTCTTCCTTTCTTTTAACTCGGTGATCAGGTTGTCATTCGCCGTCTTCCTTTATTTCAACGCGGCGATCAGGCTGTCATTATCATCTTCATAACTTTCAGGTCGGTGGTCAGGTTGTCATTCGCCATCTTTCTTTCGTTTAACGCGGCGGTCAGGCCGTCATTACCATCTTCATGTCTTTCAGGTCGGTGGTCAGGTTGTCATTCGCCGTGTTCCTTTCTTTTAACTCGGTGGTAAGGTTGTCATTCGCCGTCTTCCTTTCTTTTAACTCGGCGGTCAGGCTGTCATTCGCCGCCTTCCTTTCTTTTAACGCGGCGGTCAGGTTGTCATTGCTGTCTTCATCTCTTTCAGGTCGGTGGTCAGGTTGTCATTCGCCGTCTTCATTCCTTTGAACTCGGCGGTCAGAAAGTCATTCGCCGTCTTCATTTCTTTTAAATCGGTGGTCAGGCTCTCATTCGCCGTCTGAATTTCTTTCAAATCGGCGGTCAGGCTGTCATTTGCCGTCTGCATTCTCTTTTAACTAGGTGGTCAGGCTGTTATTCGCCTTCTTCATTTCTTTAAAATTGGCGGTCAGGCTGTCATTCGCCGTCTTCCTTTCTTTTAACGCGGCGGTCAGGCTGTCATTGCTGTGTTCAAATCTTTCAGGTCGGCTGTCAGGTTGTCATTCGCCGTCTTCCTTTATTTTAACGTAGCGATCAGGCTTTCATTACCATCTTCATAACTTTCAGGTCGGTGTTCAGGTTGTCATTCGTTGTCTTCCTTTCGTTTAACGTGGCGGTCAGGCCGTTATTACCTTCTTCATGTCTTTCAGGTCGGTGGTCAGGTTGTCATTCGCCGTGTTCCTTTCTTTTAACTCGGTGGTCAGGTTGTCATTCGCCGTCTTCCTTTCTTTTAACTCGGCGGTCAGGCTGTCATTCGCCGCCTTCCTTTCTTTTAACGCGGCGGTCAGGTTTCATTGCTGTCTTCATCCCTTTCAGATCGGTAGTCAGGTTGTCATTCGCCGTCATCCTTTCTTTTAACTCGGCGTTCAGGCTGTCATTCGCGTCTTCCTTTCTTTCAGGTCGTTGGTCAGGTTGTCATTCGCTGTCTTCCTTTCTTCTAACGCGGCGATCAGGCTGTCATTCACCGTCTTCATGTCTTTCAGGTCGTTGGTCAGGTTGTCATTCGCTGTCTTCCTTTCTTCTAACGCGGCGATCAGGCTGACATTACCGTCTTCAAATCTTTCAGGTCGGTGGTCAGGTTGTCATTCGCCGTCTTCATTTCTTTTAACAGCGGCGTTCAAGCGGTCAATACCGTCTTCATATCTTTCAGCACCGTGGTCAGTTTGTCATTCGCCGTCTTCATTTCTTTTAACTCGGCGGTCAGGCTGTCATTACCGTCCTCATCTCTTTCAGGTCAGTGGTCAGGTTGTCATTCGCCGTCTTCATTTCTTTTAACGCGGTTATCAGGCTGTCATTACCGTCTTCATCTCTTTCAGGTCGGTGGTCAGTTTGTCATTCGCCGTCTTCGTTTCTTTTAACGCTGCGGTCAGGCTGCCATTCACCTTCTTCATCTCTTTCAGGTCGGTGGTCAGGTTGTCACTCGCCGTCTTCATTTCTTTTAACGCTGCGGTCAGGCTGTCATTACCGTCTTCACATCTTTCAGGTCGTTGGTCAGGTTGTCATTCGCCGTCTTCATTTCTTTTAACGCTGCGGTCAGGCTGTCGTTCACCGTCTTCATATCTTTCAGGTCGGTGGTCAGGTTGTCATTCGCCGTCTTCATTTCTTTTAACGCGGCGATCAGGCTGTCATTCACCGTCTTCATATCTTTCAGGTCGGTGGTCAGGTTTTCATTCGCCGTCTTCCTTTCTCTTAATTCGGTGGTCAGGTTGTCATTCGCCGTCTTCCTTTATTTTAACGCGGCGATCAGGCTGTCATTATCATCTTCATAACTTTCAGGTCGGTGGTCAGGTTGTCATTCGCCATCTTCCTTTCGTTTAACGCGGCGGTCAGGCCGTCATTACCATCTTCATGTCTTTCAGGTCGGTTATCAGGTTGTCATTCGCCGTGTTCCTTTCTTTTAACTCGGTGGTCAGGTTGTCATTCGCCGTCTTCCTTTATTTTTAACTCGGCGGTCAGGCTGTCATTCGCCGCCTTCCTTTCTTTTAACGCGGCGGTCAGGTTGTCACTGCTGTCTTCATCCCTTTCAGGTCGGTGGTCAGGTTGTCATTCGCCGTCTTCCTTTCTTTTAACAAGGCAATCAGGGTGTCATTCGCCGTCTTCCTTTCTTTCAGGTCGTTGGTCAGGTTGTCATTCGCTGTCTTCCTTTCTTTTAACGCGGCGATCAGGCTGTCATTCACCGTCTTCATATCTTTCAGGTCGGAGGTCAGGTTGTCATTCGCCGTCTTCATTTCTTTTAACTCGGCGGTCAGGCTGTCATTACCGTCTTCAAATCTTTCAGGTCGGTGGTCAGGTTGTCATTCGCCGTCTTCATTTCTTTTAACTCGGCGTTCAGGCGGTCAATACCGTCTTCATATCTTTCAGCTCCGTGGTCAGTTTGTCATTCGCCGTCTTCATTTCTTTTAACTCGGCGTTCAGGCTGTCATTACCGTCCTCATCTCTTTCAGGTCGGTGGTCAGGTTGTCATTCGCCGTCCTCATTTCTTTTAACGCGGCGATCAGGCTGTCATTACCGTCTTCATCTCTTTCAGGTCGGTGGTCAGGTTGACATTCGCCGTCTTCGTTTCTTTTAACGCTGCGGTCAGGCTGTCATTCACCGTCTTCATATCTTTCAGGTCGGTGGTCAGGTTGTCATTCGCCGTCTTCATTTCTTTTAACGCTGCGGTCAGGCTGTCGTTCACCGTCTTCATCTCTTTCAGGTCGGTGGTCAGGTTGTCATTCGCCGTCTTCATTCCTTTGAACTCGGCGGTCAGGCTGTCATTCGCCATCTTCATTTCTTTAAATCGGTGGTCAGGCTGTCATTCGCCGTCTGAATTTCTTTCAAATCGGCGGTCAGGCTGTCACTTGCCGTCTGCATTCTCTTTTAACTAGGCGGTCAGGCTGTTATTCGCCTTCTTCATTTCTTTAAAATTGGCGGTCAGGCTGTCATTCGCCGTCTTCCTTTCTTTTAACGCGGCGGTCAGGCTGTCATTGCTGTGTTCATATCTTTCAGGTCGGTTGTCAGGTTGTCATTCGCCGTCTTCCTTTATTTTAACGCAGCGATCAGGCTTTTATTACCATCTTCATAACTTTCAGGTCGGTGTTCAGGTTGTCATTCGTTGTCTTCCTTTCGTTTAACGTGGCGGTCAGGCCGTCATTACCATCTTCATGTCTTTCAGGTCGGTGGTCAGGTTGTCATTCGCCGTGTTCCTTTCTTTTAACTCGGTTGTCAGGTTGTCATTCGCCGTCTTCCTTTCTTTTAACTCGGCGGTCAGGCTGTCATTCGCCGCCTTCCTTTGTTTTGACGCGGCGGTCAGGTTGTCATTGCTGTCTTCATCCCTTTCTGGTCGGTAGTCAGGTTGTCATTCGCCGTCTTCCTTTCTTTTAACTCGGCGTTCAGGCTGTCATTCGCCGTCTTCCTTTCTTTCAGGTCGTTGGCCAGGTTGTCATTCGCTGTCTTCCTTTCTTCTAACGCGGCGATCAGGCTGTCATTCACCGTCTTCATGTCTTTCAGGTCGGTGGTCAGGTTGTCATTCGCCGTCTCTCATTTCTTTTAACTCGGCGTTCAGGCTGTCATTCGCCGTCTTCCTTTCTTTCAGGTCGTTGGTCAGGTTGTCATTCGCTGTCTTCCTTTCTTCTAACGCGGCGATCAGGCTGTCATTCACCGTCTTCATGTCTTTCAGGTCGTTGGTCAGGTTGTCATTCGCTGTCTTCCTTTCTTCTAACGCGGCGATCAGGCTGTCATTACCGTCTTCAAATCTTTCAGGTCGTTGGTCAGGTTGTCATTCGCCGTCTTCATTTCATTTAACAGCGGCGTTCAGGCGGTCAATACCGTCTTCATATTGTGACTTTGTGGGTTCGTGGAATAAAAAGTCCAATTACACCACTCAACAATGTTCTTTATTTCTACCGACTTACAGTTTAACACTTGCCAATTACACCAAATTACTTGCTGCATACAATTACAATTTACCAGTTCGTCCGTTACAACTTCACTGTACTCGCGATTACATAAACTCCGATACTCATATACAGTTCGTACAGTCCCGTTGCACAACCCTTTCGTTCATTAACACGTCACTGACTAACTCTTACACCAAGAACTGCGACCGTCTTCTCGCTCACACTCACTAACCAACTGATTGACCAACACAACCAACAACTGAACTGAACTGACTAACTGTCTGTAACCCTCTTTATATCGGAATATCGCCGCTTTCTAGTGACCAGGAGAATGTTCTCGTAACCGAAAGATCGGGAAACAGGGTTAGAGAAAACAGGCGACCAGTCATGTTTTTCCCCTAACCACAAGTCTGTCACCGCCACAAGACAAACGAGGGAGAGGTGTGGCTAACCGAGCCTCCCCCCCTGCATTCCGTTCCCAGCTGGTTACAGGGTGTTTCATCGCTCCCCGTTACACTGCTCCCTTCTCAAAGCTGTTCGCCCTCGAACAGCCCCATCGTAGCGTGCGAGGCGGTCCAGGTGTACCACCAGCATCTGCTCGGAGTCTCAGCCAGAAGTAGCGCTGCCGTAGTTTGTGAATCATTCGGTTCGCTCCCAGGTGTCCTCCTGAAGTACCGGCGTGCACTTCCTCCAAGATTTCCGGGACCTTGCTCCGGGGAAGTACTAACTGTCTTCTCCGCGCCTTCCCATCGGGTGACTCCCATACCCGGAGCAGCACGCCCACTCTGGTCTTCAACGAGTCCCGTTGGGCCCAGTGCGACTTGTAGGTGGCGCTCCTCGGTGCGATGTCCTCCCAGGTCGGTCTCGTCCCTGCGTCCACTTCCCTCAAGAGTGGCCCCAAGTCTGCGTCCGCCAGCTGCTCCCTCCTCAGGCCTGCGCTATCCCAGCCTTCAGCAGGCACTGCCACAACTACTCGGACTGCTGCGGCACGCTCCTCCTCTTCCACTCTTGTGCGCTCGTGGCCGTCCTGGATCTGCGATAGGACACCTCCAATGCAATGGTCGCTGGCGTCGGTGTCCACAATGAAGGCGCCACCCGGTTGTGGGATACCCCAAATTGAAGCACTGCACAGGGTCCCCTTCGGGTGCTGGAAAGCGTCTTCGGCGTCCTCCGTCCACACATAAGGCCGGTTTTCCTCCGTCAGGCGGGTGAGGGGTTTTGCGATGTTGTCGGCCCTCACGCCGGCCAAACGTTCCTCAAACTTTGCGGCGAGAGCCTCGTTCGCCGCCCTCATTTCCGTGGCCAGGCTGCCGTTCGCCGCTCTCATTTCTGTGGTTAACTCGGCCTTCATTTCTCCCATCTTCTCGGTGATGTCGTTGTCCGTCTTCATTTGTTTCAGTTCCGCGGTGATGTTGTCGTTGGCCGTCTTCATTTGTTTCAGTTCCGCGGTGATGTCGTTGGCCGTCTTCACTTGTTTCAATTCTGCGGTGATGTTGTTACTTGCCGCTTCTATTTTTGCAGCGAGGTTTTCACTTGCCATCTTCATTTCCGAGATTAGTTCGGCCTTTATTTCCATCATCTTCTCCAAAAATTTTTCCACTGCCGCGTCCATGGTTGTAATGTTCGGTGATGTTATCTTCCCGCTTCCTGACACCAGTGTGACTTTGTGGGTTCGTGGAATAAAAAGTCCAATTACACCACTCAACAATGTTCTTTATTTCTACCGACTTACAGTTTAACACTTGCCAATTACACCAAATTACTTGCTGCATACAATTACAATTTACCAGTTCGTCCGTTACAACTTCACTGTACTCGCGATTACATAAACTCCGATACTCATATACAGTTCGTACAGTCCCGTTGCACAACCCTTTCGTTCATTAACACGTCACTGACTAACTCTTACACCAAGAACTGCGACCGTCTTCTCGCTCACACTCACTAACCAACTGATTGACCAACACAACCAACAACTGAACTGAACTGACTAACTGTCTGTAACCCTCTTTATATCGGAATATCGCCGCTTTCTAGTGACCAGGAGAATGTTCTCGTAACCGAAAGATCGGGAAACAGGGTTAGAGAAAACAGGCGACCAGTCATGTTTTTCCCCTAACCACAAGTCTGTCACCGCCACAAGACAAACGAGGGAGAGGTGTGGCTAACCGAGCCTCCCCCCCTGCATTCCGTTCCCAGCTGGTTACAGGGTGTTTCATCGCTCCCCGTTACACTGCTCCCTTCTCAAAGCTGTTCGCCCTCGAACAGCCCCATCGTAGCGTGCGAGGCGGTCCAGGTGTACCACCAGCATCTGCTCGGAGTCTCAGCCAGAAGTAGCGCTGCCGTAGTTTGTGAATCATTCGGTTCGCTCCCAGGTGTCCTCCTGAAGTACCGGCGTGCACTTCCTCCAAGATTTCCGGGACCTTGCTCCGGGGAAGTACTAACTGTCTTCTCCGCGCCTTCCCATCGGGTGACTCCCATACCCGGAGCAGCACGCCCACTCTGGTCTTCAACGAGTCCCGTTGGGCCCAGTGCGACTTGTAGGTGGCGCTCCTCGGTGCGATGTCCTCCCAGGTCGGTCTCGTCCCTGCGTCCACTTCCCTCAAGAGTGGCCCCAAGTCTGCGTCCGCCAGCTGCTCCCTCCTCAGGCCTGCGCTATCCCAGCCTTCAGCAGGCACTGCCACAACTACTCGGACTGCTGCGGCACGCTCCTCCTCTTCCACTCTTGTGCGCTCGTGGCCGTCCTGGATCTGCGATAGGACACCTCCAATGCAATGGTCGCTGGCGTCGGTGTCCACAATGAAGGCGCCACCCGGTTGTGGGAAACCCAAAATTGAAGCACTGCACAGGGTCCCCTTCGGGTGCTGGAAAGCGTCTTCGGCGTCCTCCGTCCACACATAAGGCCGGTTTTCCTCCGTCAGGCGGGTGAGGGGTTTTGCGATGTTGTCGGCCCTCACGCCGGCCAAACGTTCCTCAAACTTTGCGGCGAGAGCCTCGTTCGCCGCCCTCATTTCCGTGGCCAGGCTGCCGTTCGCCGCTCTCATTTCTGTGGTTAACTCGGCCTTCATTTCTCCCATCTTCTCGGTGATGTCGTTGTCCGTCTTCATTTGTTTCAGTTCCGCGGTGATGTTGTCGTTGGCCGTCTTCATTTGTTTCAGTTCCGCGGTGATGTCGTTGGCCGTCTTCACTTGTTTCAATTCTGCGCTGATGTTGTTACTTGCCGCTTCTATTTTTGCAGCGAGGTTTTCACTTGCCATCTTCATTTCCGAGATTAGTTCGGCCTTTATTTCCATCATCTTCTCCAAAAAATTTTCCACTGCCGCGTCCATGGTTGTAATGTTCGGTGATGTTATCTTCCCGCTTCCTGACACCAGTGTGACTTTGTGGGTTCGTGGAATAAAAAGTCCAATTACACCACTCAACAATGTTCTTTATTTCTACCGACTTACAGTTTAACACTTGCCAATTACACCAAATTACTTGCTGCATACAATTACAATTTACCAGTTCGTCCGTTACAACTTCACTGTACTCGCGATTACATAAACTCCGATACTCATATACAGTTCGTACAGTCCCGTTGCACAACCCTTTCGTTCATTAACACGTCACTGACTAACTCTTACACCAAGAACTGCGACCGTCTTCTCGCTCACACTCACTAACCAACTGATTGACCAACACAACCAACAACTGAACTGAACTGACTAACTGTCTGTAACCCTCTTTATATCGGAATATCGCCGCTTTCTAGTGACCAGGAGAATGTTCTCGTAACCGAAAGATCGGGAAACAGGGTTAGAGAAAACAGGCGACCAGTCATGTTTTTCCCCTAACCACAAGTCTGTCACCGCCACAAGACAAACGAGGGAGAGGTGTGGCTAACCGAGCCTCCCCCCCTGCATTCCGTTCCCAGCTGGTTACAGGGTGTTTCATCGCTCCCCGTTACACTGCTCCCTTCTCAAAGCTGTTCGCCCTCGAACAGCCCCATCGTAGCGTGCGAGGCGGTCCAGGTGTACCACCAGCATCTGCTCGGAGTCTCAGCCAGAAGTAGCGCTGCCGTAGTTTGTGAATCATTCGGTTCGCTCCCAGGTGTCCTCCTGAAGTACCGGCGTGCACTTCCTCCAAGATTTCCGGGACCTTGCTCCGGGGAAGTACTAACTGTCTTCTCCGCGCCTTCCCATCGGGTGACTCCCATACCCGGAGCAGCACGCCCACTCTGGTCTTCAACGAGTCCCGTTGGGCCCAGTGCGACTTGTAGGTGGCGCTCCTCGGTGCGATGTCCTCCCAGGTCGGTCTCGTCCCTGCGTCCACTTCCCTCAAGAGTGGCCCCAAGTCTGCGTCCGCCAGCTGCTCCCTCCTCAGGCCTGCGCTATCCCAGCCTTCAGCAGGCACTGCCACAACTACTCGGACTGCTGCGGCACGCTCCTCCTCTTCCACTCTTGTGCGCTCGTGGCCGTCCTGGATCTGCGATAGGACACCTCCAATGCAATGGTCGCTGGCGTCGGTGTCCACAATGAAGGCGCCACCCGGTTGTGGGAAACCCAAAATTGAAGCACTGCACAGGGTCCCCTTCGGGTGCTGGAAAGCGTCTTCGGCGTCCTCCGTCCACACATAAGGCCGGTTTTCCTCCGTCAGGCGGGTGAGGGGTTTTGCGATGTTGTCGGCCCTCACGCCGGCCAAACGTTCCTCAAACTTTGCGGCGAGAGCCTCGTTCGCCGCCCTCATTTCCGTGGCCAGGCTGCCGTTCGCCGCTCTCATTTCTGTGGTTAACTCGGCCTTCATTTCTCCCATCTTCTCGGTGATGTCGTTGTCCGTCTTCATTTGTTTCAGTTCCGCGGTGATGTTGTCGTTGGCCGTCTTCATTTGTTTCAGTTCCGCGGTGATGTCGTTGGCCGTCTTCACTTGTTTCAATTCTGCGGTGATGTTGTTACTTGCCGCTTCTATTTTTGCAGCGAGGTTTTCACTTGCCATCTTCATTTCCGAGATTAGTTCGGCCTTTATTTCCATCATCTTCTCCAAAAATTTTTCCACTGCCGCGTCCATGGTTGTAATGTTCGGTGATGTTATCTTCCCGCTTCCTGACACCAGTGTGACTTTGTGGGTTCGTGGAATAAAAAGTCCAATTACACCACTCAACAATGTTCTTTATTTCTACCGACTTACAGTTTAACACTTGCCAATTACACCAAATTACTTGCTGCATACAATTACAATTTACCAGTTCGTCCGTTACAACTTCACTGTACTCGCGATTACATAAACTCCGATACTCATATACAGTTCGTACAGTCCCGTTGCACAACCCTTTCGTTCATTAACACGTCACTGACTAACTCTTACACCAAGAACTGCGACCGTCTTCTCGCTCACACTCACTAACCAACTGATTGACCAACACAACCAACAACTGAACTGAACTGACTAACTGTCTGTAACCCTCTTTATATCGGAATATCGCCGCTTTCTAGTGACCAGGAGAATGTTCTCGTAACCGAAAGATCGGGAAACAGGGTTAGAGAAAACAGGCGACCAGTCATGTTTTTCCCCTAACCACAAGTCTGTCACCGCCACAAGACAAACGAGGGAGAGGTGTGGCTAACCGAGCCTCCCCCCCTGCATTCCGTTCCCAGCTGGTTACAGGGTGTTTCATCGCACCCCGTTACAATATCCTTCAGCACCGTCGTCAGTTTGTCATTCGCCGTCTTCATTTCTTTTAACTCGGCGGTCAGGCTGTCATAACCGTCCTCATCTCTTTCAGGTCGGTGGTCAGGTTGTCATTCGCCGTCTTCATTTCTTTTAACGCGGTTATCAGGCTGTCATTACCGTCTTCATCTCTTTGAGGTCGGTGGTCAGTTTGTCATTTGCCGTCTTCGGTTCTTTTAAAGCTGCGGTCAGGCTGCCATTCACCTTCATCTCTTTCAGGTCTGTGGTCAGGTTGTCACTCGCCGTCTTCATTTCTTTTAACGCAGCGGTCAGGCTGTCATTACCGTCTTCACATCTTTCAGGTCGTTGGTCAGGTTGTCATTCGCCGTCTTCATTTCTTTTAACGCTGCGGTCAGGCTGTCGTTCACCGTCTTCATCTCTTTCAGGTCGGTGGTCAGGTTGTCATTCGTCGTCTTCATTTCTTTTAACTCAGCGTTCAGGCGGTCAATACCGTCTTCATATCTTTCAGCACCGTGGTCAGTTTGTCATTCGCCGTCTTCATTTCTTTTAACTCGGCGGTCAGGCTGTCATTACCGTCCTCATCTCTTTCAGGTCGGTGGTCAGGTTGTCATTCGCCGTCTTCATTTCTTTTAACGCGGCGATCAGGCTGTCATTCACCGTCTTCATATCTTTCAGGTCGGTGGTCAGGTTGTCATTCGCCGTCTTCATTTCTTTTAACGCTGCGGTCAGGCTTTCATACCTTCTTCATATCTTTCAGGTCGGTGATCAGGTTGTCATTTGCCGTCTTCATTTCTTTTAACGCGGCGATCAGGCTGTCATTCACCGTCTTCATGTCTTTCAGGTCGGTGGTCAGGTTGTCATTCGCCGTCTTCATTTCTTTAATCGCTGCGGTCAGGCTGTCATTACCGTCTTCATCTCTTTCAGGTCGGTGGTCAGGTTGTCATTCGCCGTCTTCATTCCTTTGAACTCGGCGGTCAGGCTGTCATTCGCCGTCTTCATTTCTTTTAAATCGGTGGTCAGGCTCTCATTCGCCGTCTGAATTTCTTTCAAATCGGCGGTCAGGCTGTCATTTGCCGTCTGCATTCTCTTTTAACTAGGCGGTCAGGCTGTTATTCGCCTTCTTCATTTCTTTAAAATTGGCGGTCAGGCTGTCATTCGCCGTCTTCCTTTCTTTTAACGCGGCGGTCAGGCTGTCATTGCTGTGTTCATATCTTTCAGGTCGGCTGTCAGGTTGTCATTCGCCGTCTTCCTTTATTTTAACGTAGCGATCAGGCTTTCATTACCATCTTCATAACTTTCAGGTCGGTGTTCAGGTTGTCACTCGTTGTCTTCCTTTCGTTTAACGTGGCGGTCAGGCCGTCATTACCATCTTCATGTCTTTCAGGTCGGTGGTCAGGTTGTCATTCGCCGTGTTCCTTTCTTTTAACTCGGTGGTCAGGTTGTCATTCGCCGTCTTCCTTTCTTTTAACTCGGCGGTCAGGCTGTCATTCGCCGCCTTCCTTTCTTTTAACGCGGCGGTCAGGTTTCATTGCTGTCTTCATCCCTTTCAGATCGGTAGTCAGGTTGTCATTCGCCGTCTTCCTTTCTTTTAACTCGGCGTTCAGGCTGTCATTCGCCGTCTTCCTTTCTTTCAGGTCGTTGGTCAGGTTGTCATTCGCTGTCTTCCTTTCTTCTAACGCGGTGATCAGGCTGTCATTCACCGTCTTCATGTCTTTAAGGTCGGTGGTCAGGTTGTTATTCGCCGTCTCTCATTTCTTTTAACTCGGCGTTCAGGCTGTCATTCGCCGTCTTCCTTTCTTTCAGGTCGTTGGTCAGGTTGTCATTCGCTGTCTTCCTTTCTTCTAACGCGGCGATCAGGCTGTCATTCACCGTGTTCATGTCTTTCAGGTCGTTGGCCAGGTTGTCATTCGCTGTCTTCCTTTCTTTTAACGCGGCGATCAGGCTGTCATTACCGTCTTCAAATCTTTCAGGTCGGTGGTCAGGTTGTCATTCGCCGTCTTCATTTCTTTTAACAGCGGCGTTCAGGCGGTCAATACCGTCTTCATATCTTTCAGCACCGTGGTCAGTTTGTCATTCGCCGTCTTCATTTCTTTTAACTCGGCGGTCAGGCTGTCATTACCGTCCTCATCTCTTTCAGGTCAGTGGTCAGGTTGTCATTCGCCGTCTTCATTTCATTTAACGCGGTTATCAGGCTGTCATTACCGTCTTCATCTCTTTCAGGTCGGTGGTCAGTTTGTTATTCGCCGTCTTCGTTTCTTTTAACGCTGTTGTCAGGCTGCCATTCACCTTCTTCATCTCTTTCAGGTCGGTGGTCAGGTTGTCACTCGCCGTCTTCATTTCTTTTAACGCTGCGGTCAGGCTGTCATTACCGTCTTCACATCTTTCAGGTCGTTGGTCAGGTTGTCATTCGCCGTCTTCATTTCTTTTAACGCTGCGGTCAGTCTGTCGTTCACCGTCTTCATATCTTTCAGGTCGGTGGTCAGGTTGTCATTCGCCGTCTTCATTTCTTTTAACGCGGCGATCAGGCTGTCATTCACCGTCTTCATATCTTTCAGGTTGGTGGTCAGGTTGTCATTCGCCGTCTTCCTTTCTCTTAATTCGGTGGTCAGGTTGTCATTCGCCGTCTTCCTTTATTTTAACGCGGCGATCAGGCTGTCATTATCATCTTCATAACTTTCAGGTCGGTGGTCAAGTTGTCATTCGCCATCTTCCTTTCGTTTAACGCGGCGGTCAGGCCGTCATTACCATCTTCATGTCTTTCAGGTCGGTGGTCAGGTTGTCATTCGCCGTGTTCCTTTCTTTTAACTCGTTGGTCAGGTTGTCATTCGCTGTCTTCCTTTCTTTTAACGCGGCTATCAGGCTGTCATTCACCGTCTTCATATCTTTCAGGTCGGAGGTCAGGTTGTCATTCGCCGTCTTCATTTCTTTTAACTTGGCGGTCAGGCTGTCATTACCGTCTTCAAATCTTTCAGGTCGGTGGTCAGGTTGTCATTCGCCGTCTTCATTTCCTTTAACTCGGCGTTCAGGCGGTCATTACCGTCTTCATATCTTTCAGCTCCGTGGTCAGTTTGTCATTCGCCGTCTTCATTTCTTTTAACTCGGCGTTCAGGCTGTCATTACCGTCCTCATCTCTTTCAGGTCGGTGGTCAGGTTGTCATTCGCCGTCCTCATTTCTTTTAACGCGGCGATCAGGCTGTCATTACCGTCTTCATCTCTTTCAGGTCGGTGGTCAGGTTGACATTCGCCGTCTTCGTTTCTTTTAACGCTGCGGTCAGGCTGTCATTCACCGTCTTCATATCTTTCAGGTCGGTGGTCAGGTTGTCATTCGCCGTCTTAATTTCTTTTAACGCAGCGGTCAGGCTGCCATTCACCTTCTTCATATCTTTCAGGTCGGTGGTCAGGTTGTCACTCGCCGTCTTCATTTCTTTTAACGCTGCGGTCAGGCTTTCATTACCGTCTTCACATCTTTCAGCTCCGTGGTCAGTTTGTCATTCGCCGTCTTCATTTCTTTTAACTCGGCGTTCAGGCTGTCATTACCGTCCTCATCTCTTTCAGGTCGTTGGTCAGGTTGTCATTCGCCGTCCTCATTTCTTTTAACGCGGCGATCAGGCTGTCATTACCGTCTTCATCTCTTTCAGGTCGGTGGTCAGGTTGACATTCGCCGTCTTCGTTTCTTTTAACGCTGCGGTCAGGCTGTCATTCACCGTCTTCATATCTTTCAGGTCGGTGGTCAGGTTGTCATTCGCCGTCTTAATTTCTTTTAACGCTGCGGTCAGGCTGCCATTCACCTTCTTCATATCTTTCAGGTCGGTGGTCAGGTTGTCACTCGCCGTCTTCATTTCTTTTAACGCTGCGGTCAGGCTTTCATTACCGTCTTCACATCTTTCAGGTCGGTGGTCAGGTTGTCATTCGCCGTCTTCATTTCTTTTAACGCTGCGGTCAGGCTGTAGTTCACCGTCTTCATATCTTTCAGGTCGGTGGTCAGGTTGTCATTCGCCGTCTTCATCTCTTTTAACGCTGCGGTCAGGCTGTCATTACCGTCTTCATCTCTTTCAGGGCGGTGGTCAGGTTGTCATTCGCCGTCTTCATTCCTTTGAACTCGGCGGTCAGGCTGTGATTCGCCGTCTTCATTTCTTTTAAATCGGTGGTCAGGCTGTCATTCGCCGTCTGCATTTCTTTCAAATCGGCGGTCAGGCTGTCACTTGCCGTCTGCATTCTCTTTTAACTAGGCGGTCAGGCTGTTATTCGCCTTCTTCATTTCTTTAAAATTGGCGGTCAGGCTGTCATTCGCCGTCTTCCTTTCTTTTAACGCGGCGGTCAGGCTGTCGTTGCTGTGTTCATATCTTTCAGGTCGGTTGTCAGGTTGTCATTCGCCGTCTTCCTTTATTTTAACGCAGCGATCAGGCTTTCATTACCATCTTCATAACTTTCAGGTCGGTGTTCAGGTTGTCATTCGTTGTCTTCCTTTCGTTTAACGTGGCGGTCAGGCCGTCATTACCATCTTCATGTCTTTCAGGTCGGTGGTCAGGTTGTCATTCGCCGTGTTCCTTTATTTTAACTTGGTGGTCAGGTTGTCATTCGCCGTCTTCCTTTCTTTTAACTCGGCGGTAAGGCTGTCATTCGCCGCCTTCCTTTCTTTTAACGCGGCGGTCAGGTTCTCATTGCTGTCTTCATCCCTTTCAGGTCGGTAGTCAGGTTGTTGTTCGCCGTCTTCCTTTCTTTTAACTCGGCGTTCAGGCTGTCATTCGCCGTCTTCCTTTCTTTCAGGTCGTTGGCCAGGTTGTCATTCGCTGTCTTCCTTTCTTCTAACGCGCCGATCAGGCTGTCATGCACCGTCTTCATGTCTTTCAGGTCGTTGGTCAGGTTGTCATTCGCTGTCTTCCTTTCTTCTAACGCGGCGATCAGGCTGTCATTACCGTCTTCAAATCTTTCAGGTCGTTGGTCAGGTTGTCATTCGCCGTCTTCATTTCTTTTAACAGCGGCGTTCAGGCGGTCAATACCGTCTTCATATCTTTCAGCACCGTGGTCAGTTTGTCATTCGCCGTCTTCATTTCTTTTAACTCGGCGGTCAGGCTGTCATTATCGTCCTCATATCTTTCAGGTCGGTGGTCAGGTTGTCATTCGCCGTCTTCATTTCTTTTAACGCGTTTATCAGGCTGTCATTACCGTCTTCATCTCTTTCAGGTCGGTGGTCAGTTTGTCATTCGCCGTCTTCGTTTCTTTTAACGCTGCGGTCAGGCTGCCATTCACCTTCTTCATCTCTTTCAGGTCTGTGTTCAGGTTGTCACTCGCCGTCTTCATTTCTTTTAACGCTGCGGTCAGGCTGTCATTACCGTCTTCACATCTTTCAGGTCGGTGGTCAGGTTGTCATTCGCCGTCTTCATTTCTTTTAACGCTGCGGTCAGGCTGTCGTTCACCGTCTTCATATCTTTCCGGTCGGTGATCTGGTTGTCATTCGCCGTCTTCATCTCTTTTAACGCTGTGGTCAGGCTGTCATTCGCCGTCTTCATATTTTTCAGGTCGGTGGTCAGGTTGTCATTCGCCGTCTTCATTTCTTTTAACGCGGCGATCAGGCTGTCATTCACCGTCTTCATATTTTTCAGGTCGGTTGTCAGGTTGTCATTCGCCGTCTTCATTTCCTTCAACGCGGCGATCAGGCTGTCATTCACCGTCTTCATATCTTTCAGGTCGGTGGTCAGGTTGTCATTCGCAGTCTTCATTTCTTTTAACGCTGCGGTCAGGCTGTCATTACCGTCTTCTTATTTTTCAGGTCGGTGGTCAGGTTGTCGTTCGCCGTCTTCATTTCTTTTAACGCTGCGGTCAGGCTGTCATTACCGTCTTCATATCTTTCAGGTCGGTCGTCAGGTTGTCATTCGTGGTCTTCATTTCTTTTAACGCGGCGATCAGGCTGTCATTCACCGTCTTCATATCTGTCAGGTCGGTGGTCAGGTTGTCATTCGCGGTCTTCCTTTCTTTTAACGCTGCGGTCAGGCTGTCTCTACCGTCTTCATATCTTTCAGGTCGGTGGTCGTGTTGTCATTCGCCGTCTTCATTTCTTTTAACGCGGCGATCAGGCTGTCATTACCGTCTTCATCTCTTTCAGGTCGGTGGTCAGGTTGTCATTCGCCGTCTTCGTTTCTTTTAACGCTGCGGTCAGGCTGTCATTCACCGTCTTCATATCTTTCAGGTCGGTGGTCAGGTTGTCATTCGCCGTCTTAATTTCTTTTAACGCTGCGGACAGGCTGCCATTCACCTTCTTCATATCTTTCGAGTCGGTGGTCAGGTTGTCACTCGCCGTCTTCATTTCTTTTAACGCTGCGGTCAGGGTGTCATTACCGTCTTCACATCTTTCAGGTCGGTGGTCAGGTTGTCATTCGCCGTCTTCATTTATTTTAACGCTGCGGTCAGGCTGTCGTTCACCGTCTTCATATCTTTCAGGTCGGTGGTCAGGTTGTCATTCGCCGTCTTCATCTCTTTTAACGCTGTGGTCAGGCTGTCATTCGCCGTCTTCATATCCTTCAGGTCGGTTGTCAGGTTGTCATTCGCCGTCTTCATTTGCTTCAACGCGACGATCAGGCTGTCATTACCGTCGTCATATCTTTCAGGTCGGTCGTCAGGTTGTCATTCGCCGTCTTCATTTCTTTTAACGCGGCGATCAGGCTGTCATTCACCGTCTTCATATCTTTAAGGTCGGTGGTCAGGTTGTCAATCGCGGTCTTCATTTCTTTTAACGCTGCGGTCAGGCTGTCTCTACCGTCTTCATATCTTTCAGGTCGGTGGTCAGGTTGTCATTCGCGGTCTTCATTTGTTTTAACGCGGCGGTCAGGCTGTCATTACCGTCTTCATATCTTTCAGGTCGGTGGTCATGTTGTCATTCGCCGTCTGCATTTCTTTTAACTAGGCGGTAAGGCTGTCATTCACCATCTTCAATTCTTTTAAATCGGCATTCAGGCTGTCATTCGCCGTCTGCATTTCTTGTAACTAGGCGGTCAGGCTGTCATTCACCGTCTTCATTTCTTTTAAATCGGTGGTAAGGCTGTCATTCGCCGTCTGCATTTCTTTCAAATCGGCGGTCAGGCTGTCATTTGCCGTCTGCATTCTTTTTTAACTAGGCGGTAAGGTTGTTATTCGCCATCTTCATTTCTTTTAACGCGGCGATCAGGCTGTCATTACCGTCTTCATATCTTTCAGGTCGGTGGTCATGTTGTCATTCACCGTCTTCATTTCTTTTAACTCGGCGGTCAGACTGTGATTACCATCTTCACATCTTTCAGGTCGGTGGTCAGGTTGTCATTCGCCGTCTTCATTTCTTTTAACTCGGCGGTCAGGCTGTCATTACCGTCTTCTTCTCTTTCAGGTCGGTGGTCAGGGTGTCATTCGCCGCCTTCATTCCTTTTACCTCGGCGGTCAGGCTTTCATTACCGTCTTCATATCTTTCAGGTCGGTGGTCAGGTTGTCATTCGCCGTCTTCATTTCTTTTAACTCGGCGGTCAGGCTGTCATTACCGTCTTCATATCTTTCAGGTCGGTTGTCAGGTTGTCATTCGCCGTCTTCATTTCTTTTATCTCGGCGGTCAGGCTGTCGTTACCGTCTTCATCTCTTTCAGGTGGGTGATCAGGTTGTCATTTGCCGGCTTCATTTATTTTAATGCGGCGATCAGGCTGTCATTCACCGTCTTCATGTCTTTCAGGTCGGTGGTCAGGTTGTAATTTGCCGTCTTCATTTCTTTCAACGCTGCGGTCACGCTGTCATTACCGTCTTCATCTCTTTCAGGTCGGTGGTCAGGTTGTCATTCGCCGTCTTCATTCCTTTGAACTCGGCGGTCAGGCGGTCTTTCGCCGTCTTCATTTCTTTTAAATCGGTGGTCAGGCTGTCATTCGCCGTCAGCATTTCTTTCAAATCGGCGGTCAGGCTGTCATTTGCCGTCTGCATTTCTTTTACCTAGGCGGTCAGGCTGTTATTCGCCTTCTTCATTTCTTTTAAATCGGCGGTCAGGCTGTCATTCGCCGTCTTCCTTTCTTTTAACGCGGCGGTCAGGCTGTCATTACCGTCTTCTTCTCTTTCAGGTCGGTGGTCAGGTTGTCATTCGCCGTCTTCCTTTCTTTTAACTCGGTGGTCAGGTTGTCATTCGCCGTCTTCCTTTATTTCAACGCGGCGATCAGGCTGTCATTATCATCTTCATAACTTTCAGGTCGGTGGTCAGGTTGTCATTCGCCATCTTTCTTTCGTTTAACGCGGCGGTCAGGCCGTCATTACCATCTTCATGTCTTTCAGGTCGGTGGTCAGGTTGTCATTCGCCGTGTTCCTTTCTTTTAACTCGGTGGTCAGGTTGTCATTCGCCGTCTTCCTTTCTTTTAACTCGGCGGTCAGGCTGTCATTCGCCGCCTTCCTTTCTTTTAACGCGGCGGTCAGGTTGTCATTGCTGTCTTCATCCCTTTCAGGTCGGTGGTCAGGTTGTCATTCGCCGTCTTCCTTTCTTTTAACAAGGCGGTGAGGCTGTCATTCGCCGTCTTCCCTTATTTCAGGTCGTTGGTCAGTTTGTCATTCGCTGTCTTCCTTTCTTTTAACGCGGCGATCAGGCTGTCATTCACCGTCTTCATATCTTTCAGGTCGGAGGACAGGTTGTCATTCGCCGTCTTCATTTCTTTTAACTCGGCGGTCAGGCTGTCAATTCCGTCTTCAAATCTTTCAGGTCGGTGGTCAGGTTGTCATTCGCCGTCTTCATTTCTTTTAACTCGGCGTTCAGGCGGTCAATACCGTCTTCATATCTTTCAGCTTCGTGGTCAGTTTGTCATTCGCCGTCTTCATTTCTTTTAACTCGGCGGTCAGGCTGTCATTACCGTCTTCTTCTCTTTCAGGTCGGTGGTCAGGGTGTCATTCGCCGCCTTCATTCCTTTTACCTCGGCGGTCAGGCTTTCATTACCGTCTTCATATCTTTCAGGTCGGTGGTTAGGTTGTCATTCGCCGTCTTCATTTCTTTTAACTCGGCGGTCAGGCTGTCATTACCGTCTTCATATCTTTCAGGTCGGTTGTCAGGTTGTCATTCGCCGTCTTCATTTCTTTTATCTCGGCGGTCAGGCTGTCGTTACCGTCTTCATCTCTTTCAGGTGGGTGATCAGGTTGTCATTTGCCGGCTTCATTTATTTTAACGCGGCGATCAGGCTGTCATTCACCGTCTTCATGTCTTTCAGGTCGGTGGTCAGGTTGTCATTTGCCGTCTTCATTTCTTTCAACGCTGCGGTCAGGCTGTCATTACCGTCTTCATCTCTTTCAGGTCGGTGGTCAGGTTGTCATTCGCCGTCTTCATTCCTTTGAACTCGGCGGTCAGGCGGTCTTTCGCCGTCTTCATTTCTTTTAAATCGGTGGTCAGGCTGTCATTCGCCGTCAGCATTTCTTTCAAATCGGCGGTCAGGCTGTCTTTACCGTCTGCATTTCTTTTACCTAGGCGGTCAGGCTGTTATTCGCCTTCTTCATTTCTTTTAAATCGGCGGTCAGGCTGTCATTCGCCGTCTTCCTTTCTTTTAACGCGGCGGTCAGGCTGTCATTACCGTCTTCTTCTCTTTCAGGTCGTTGGTCAGGTTGTCATTCGCCGTCTTCCTTTCTTTTAACTCGGTGATCAGATTGTCATTCGCCGTCTTCCTTTATTTCAACGCGGCGATCAGGCTGTCATTATCATCTTCATAACTTTCAGGTCGGTGGTCAGGTTGTCATTCGCCATCTTTCTTTCGTTTAACGCGGCGGTCAGGCCGTCATTACCATCTTCATGTCTTTCAGGTCGGTGGTCAGGTTGTCATTCGCCGTGTTCCTTTCTTTTAACTCGGTGGTAAGGTTGTCATTCGCCGTCTTCCTTTCTTTTAACCCGGCGGTCAGGCTGTCATTCGCCGCCTTCCTTTCTTTTAACGCGGCGGTCAGGTTGTCATTGCTGTCTTCCTCCCTTTCAGGTCGGTGGTCAGGTTGTCATTCGCCGTCTTCCTTTCTTTTAACAAGGCGGTGAGGCTGTCATTCGCCGTCTTCCTTTATTTCAGGTCGTTGGTCAGGTTGTCATTCGCTGTCTTCCTTTCTTTTAACGCGGCGATCAGACTGTCATTCACCGTCTTCATATCTTTCAGGTCGGAGGTCAGGTTGTCATTCGCCGTCTTCATTTCTTTTAACTCGGCGGTCAGGCTGTCATTTCCGTCTTCAAATCTTTCAGGTCGGTGGTCAGGTTGTCATTCGCCGTCTTCATTTCTTTTAACTCGGCGTTCAGGCGGTCAATACCGTCTTCATATCTTTCAGCTTCGTGGTCAGTTTGTCATTCGCCTTCTTCATTTCTTTTAACTCGGCGTTCAGGCTGTCATTTGCCGTCTGCATTTCTTTTACCTAGGCGGTCAGGCTGTTATTCGCCTTCTTCATTTCTTTTAAATCGGCGGTCAGGCTGTCATTCGCCGTCTTCCTTTATTTTAAGGCGGCGGTCAGGCTGTCATTACCGTCTTCATCTCTTTCAGGTCGGTGGTCAGGTTGTCATTCGCCGTCTTCCTTTCTTTTAACTCGGTGGTCAGGTTGTCATTCGCCGTCTTCCTTTATTTTAACGCGGCGATCAGGCTGTCATTATCATCTTCATAACTTTCAGGTCGGTGGTCAGGTTCTCATTCGCCATCTTCCTTTCGTTTAACGCGGCGGTCAGGCCGTCATTACCATCTTCATATCTTTCAGGTCGGTGGTCAGGTTGTCATTCGCCGTGTTCCTTTCTTTTAACTCGGTGGTCAGGTTGTCATTCGCCGTCTTCCTTTCTTTTAACTCGGCGGTCAGGCTGTCATTCGCCGCCTTCCTTTCTTTTAACGCGGCGGTCAGGTTGTCATTGCTGTCTTCCTTTCTTTTAACAAGGCGGTGTGGCTGTCATTCGCCGTCTTCCTTTATTTCAGGTCGTTGGTCAGGTTGTCATTCGCTGTCTTCCTCTCTTTTAACGCGGCTATCAGGCTGTCATTCACCGTCTTCATATCTTTCAGGTCGGAGGTCAGGTTGTCATTCGCCGTCTTCATTTCTTTTAACTCGGCGGTGAGGCTGTCATTACCGTCTTCCTTTATTTCAGGTCGTTGGTCAGGTTGTCATTCGCTGTCTTCCTCTCTTTTAACGCGGCTATCAGGCTGTCATTCACCGTCTTCATATCTTTCAGGTCGGAGGTCAGGTTGTCATTCGCCGTCTTCATTTCTTTTAACTCGGCGGTCAGGCTGTCATTACCGTCTTCAAATCATTCAGGTCGGTGGTCAGGTTGTCATTCGCCGTCTTCATTTCTTTTAACTCGGCGTTCAGGCGGTCAATACCGTCTTCATATCTTTCAGCTCCGTGGTCAGTTTGTCATTCGCCGTCTTCATTTCTTTTAACTCGGCGTTTAGGCTGTCATTACCGTCCTCATCTCTTTCAGGTCGGTGGTCAGGTTGTCATTCGCCGTCCTCATTTCTTTTAACGCGGCGATCAGGCTGTCATTACCGTCTTCATCTCTTTCAGGTCGGTGGTCAGGTTGACATTCGCCGTCTTCGTTTCTTTTAACGCTGCGGTCAGGCTGTCATTCACCGTCTTCATATCTTTCAGGTCGGTGGTCAGGTTGTCATTCGCCGTCTTAATTTCTTTTAACGCTGCGGTCAGGCTGCCATTCACCTTCTTCATATCTTTCAGGTCGGTGGTCAGGTTGTCACTCGCCGTCTTCATTTCTTTTAACGCTGCGGTCAGGCTTTCATTACCGTCTTCACATCTTTCAGGTCGTTGGTCAGGTTGTCATTCGCCGTCTTCATTTCTTTTAACGCTGCGGTCAGGCTGTCGTTCACCGTCTTCATATCTTTCAGGTCGGTGATCAGGTTGTCATTCGCCGTCTTCATCTCTTTTAACGCTGCGGTCAGGCTGTCATTACCGTCTTCATCTCTTTCAGGTCGGTGGTCAGGTTGTCATTCGCCGTCTTCATTCCTTTGAACTCGGCGGTCAGGCTGTCATTCGCCGTCTTCATTTCTTTTAAATCGGTGGTCAGGCTGTCATTCGCCGTCTGAATTTCTTTCAAATCGGCGGTCAGGCTGTCACTTGCCGTCTGCATTCTCTTTTAACTAGGCGGTCAGGCTGTTATTCGCCTTCTTCATTTCTTTAAAATTGGCGGTCAGGCTGTCATTCGCCGTCTTCCTTTCTTTTAACGCGGCGGTCAGGCTGTCATTGCTGTGTTCATATCTTTCAGGTCGGTTGTCAGGTTGTCATTCGCCGTCTTCCTTTACTTTAACGCAGCGATCAGGCTTTCATTACCATCTTCATAACTTTCAGGTCGGTGTTCAGGTTGTCATTCGTTGTCTTCCTTTCGTTTAACGTGGCGGTCAGGCCGTCATTACCATCTTCATGTCTTTCAGGTCGGTGGTCAGGTTGTCATTCGCCGTGTTCCTTTCTTTTAACTCGGTGGTCAGGTTGTCATTCGCCGTCTTCCTTTCTTTTAACTCGGCGGTCAGGCTGTCATTCGCTGCCTTCCTTTCTTTTGACGCGGCGGTCAGGTTGTCATTGCTGTCTTCATCCCTTTCAGGTCGGTAGTCAGGTTGTCATTCGCCGTCTTCCTTTCTTTTAACTCGGCGTTCAAGCTGTCATTCGCCGTCTTCCTTTCTTTCAGGTCGTTGGCCAGGTTGTCATTCGCTGTCATCCTTTCTACTAACGCGGCGATCAGGCTGTCATTCACCGTCTTCATGTCTTTCAGGTTGGTGGTCAGGTTGTCATTCGCCGTCTCTCATTTCTTTTAACTCGGCGTTCAGGCTGTCATTCGCCGTCTTCCTTTCTTTCAGGTCGTTGGTCAGGTTGTCATTCGCTGTCTTCCTTTCTTCTAACGCGGCGATCAGGCTGTCATTCACCGTCTTCATGTCTTTCAGGTCGTTGGTCAGGTTGTCATTCGCTGTCTTCCTTTCTTCTAACGCGGCGATCAGGCTGTCATTACCGTCTTCAAATCTTTCAGGTCGTTGGTCAGGTTGTCATTCGCCGTCTTCATTTCATTTAACAGCGGCGTTCAGGCGGTCAATACCGTCTTCATATCCTTCAGCACCGTCGTCAGTTTGTCATTCGCCGTCTTCATTTCTTTTAACTCGGCGGTCAGGCTGTCATTACCGTCCTCATCTCTTTCAGGTCAGTGGTCAGGTTGTCATTCGCCGTCTTCATTTCTTTTAACGCGGTTATGAGACTGTCATTACCGTCTTCATCTCTTTCAGGTCGGTGGTCAGTTTGTCATTCGCCGTCTTCGTTTCTTTTAAAGCTGCGGTCAGGCTGCCATTCACCTTCATCTCTTTCAGGTCTGTGGTCAGGTTGTCACTTGCCGTCTTCATTTCTTTTAACGCTGCGGTCAGGCTGTCATTACCGTCTTCACATCTTTCAGGTCGTTGGTCAAGTTGTCATTCGCCGTCTTCATTTCTTTTAACGCTGCGGTCAGGCTGTCGTTCACCGTCTTCATCTCTTTAAGGTCGGTGGTCAGGTTGTCCTTCGCCGTCTTCATTTCTTTTAACTCAGCGTTCAGGCGGTCAATACCGTCTTCATATCTTTCAGCACCGTGGTCAGTTTGTCATTCGCCGTCTTCATTTCTTTTAACTCGGCGGTCAGGCTGTCATTACCGTCCTCATCTCTTTCAGGTCGGTGGTCAGGTTGTCATTCGCCGTCTTCATTTCTTTTAACGCGGCGATCAGGCTGTCATTCACCGTCTTCATATCTTTCAGGTCGGTGGTCAGGTTGTCATTCGCCGTCTTCATTTCTTTTAACGCTGCGGTCAGGCTTTCATACCGTCTTCATATCTTTCAGGTCGGTTATCAGGTTGTCATTTGCCGTCTTCATTTCTTTTAACGCGGCGATCAGGCTGTCATTCACCGTCTTCATGTCTTTCAGGTCGGTGGTCAGGTTGTCATTCGCCGTCTTCAATTCTTTTAACTCGGCGGTCAGGCTGTCATTACCGTCTTCATATCTTTCAGGTCGGTTGTCAGGTTGTCATTCGCCGTCTTCATTTCTTTTATCTCGGCGGTCAGGCTGTCGTTACCGTCTTCATCTCTTTCAGGTGGGTGATCAGGTTGTCATTTGCCGGCTTCATTTATTTTAACGCGGCGATCAGGCTGTCATTCACCGTCTTCATGTCTTTCAGGTCGGTGGTCAGGTTGTCATTTGCCGTCTTCATTTCTTTCAACGCTGCGGTCAGGCTGTCATTACCGTCTTCATCTCTTTCAGGTCGGTGGTCAGGTTGTCATTCGCCGTCTTCATTCCTTTGAACTCGGCGGTCAGGCGGTCTTTCGCCGTCTTCATTTCTTTTAAATCGGTGGTCAGGCTGTCATTCGCCGTCAGCATTTCTTTCAAATCGGCGGTCAGGCTGTCATTTGCCGTCTGCATTTCTTTTACCTAGGCGGTCAG
This sequence comes from Mantis religiosa, assembly GCA_030765055.1. Classification (NCBI taxonomy): domain Eukaryota; kingdom Metazoa; phylum Arthropoda; class Insecta; order Mantodea; family Mantidae; genus Mantis; species Mantis religiosa. Next base: position 749,770 of record JAUKNK010000245.1, read on the forward strand.
GCTGTTATTCGCCTTCTTCATTTCTTTTAAATCGGCGGTCAGGCTGTCATTCGCCGTCTTCCTTTCTTTTAACGCGGCGGTCAGGCTGTCATTCACCGTCTTCATATCTTTCAGGTCGGAGGACAGGTTGTCATTCGCCGTCTTCATTTCTTTTAACTCGGCGGTCAGGCTGTCAATTCCGTCTTCAAATCATTCAGGTCGGTGGTCAGGTTGTCATTCGCCGTCTTCATTTCTTTTAACTCGGCGTTCAGGCGGTCAATACCGTCTTCATATCTTTCAGCTCCGTGGTCAGTTTGTCATTCGCCGTCTTCATTTCTTTTAACTCGGCGTTTAGGCTGTCATTACCGTCCTCATCTCTTTCAGGTCGGTGGTCAGGTTGTCATTCGCCGTCCTCATTTCTTTTAACGCGGCGATCAGGCTGTCATTACCGTCTTCATCTCTTTCAGGTCGGTGGTCAGGTTGACATTCGCCGTCTTCGTTTCTTTTAACGCTGCGGTCAGGCTGTCATTCACCGTCTTCATATCTTTCAGGTCGGTGGTCAGGTTGTCATTCGCCGTCTTAATTTCTTTTAACGCTGCGGTCAGGCTGCCATTCACCTTCTTCATATCTTTCAGGTCGGTGGTCAGGTTGTCACTCGCCGTCTTCATTTCTTTTAACGCTGCGGTCAGGCTTTCATTACCGTCTTCACATCTTTCAGGTCGTTGGTCAGGTTGTCATTCGCCGTCTTCATTTCTTTTAACGCTGCGGTCAGGCTGTCGTTCACCGTCTTCATATCTTTCAGGTCGGTGATCAGGTTGTCATTCGCCGTCTTCATCTCTTTTAACGCTGCGGTCAGGCTGTCTTTACCGTCTTCATCTCTTTCAGGTCGGTGGTCAGGTTGTCATTCGCCGTCTTCATTCCTTTGAACTCGGCGGTCAGGCTGTCATTCGCCGTCTTCATTTCTTTTAAATCGGTGGTCAGGCTGTCATTCGCCGTCTGAATTTCTTTCAAATCGGCGGTCAGGCTGTCACTTGCCGTCTGCATTCTCTTTTAACTAGGCGGTCAGGCTGTTATTCGCCTTCTTCATTTCTTTAAAATTGGCGGTCAGGCTGTCATTCGCCGTCTTCCTTTCTTTTAACGCGGCGGTCAGGCTGTCATTGCTGTGTTCATATCTTTCAGGTCGGTTGTCAGGTTGTCATTCGCCGTCTTCCTTTACTTTAACGCAGCGATCAGGCTTTCATTACCATCTTCATAACTTTCAGGTCGGTGTTCAGGTTGTCATTCGTTGTCTTCCTTTCGTTTAACGTGGCGGTCAGGCCGTCATTACCATCTTCATGTCTTTCAGGTCGGTGGTCAGGTTGTCATTCGCCGTGTTCCTTTCTTTTAACTCGGTGGTCAGGTTGTCATTCGCCGTCTTCCTTTCTTTTAACTCGGCGGTCAGGCTGTCATTCGCTGCCTTCCTTTCTTTTGACGCGGCGGTCAGGTTGTCATTGCTGTCTTCATCCCTTTCAGGTCGGTAGTCAGGTTGTCATTCGCCGTCTTCCTTTCTTTTAACTCGGCGTTCAAGCTGTCATTCGCCGTCTTCCTTTCTTTCAGGTCGTTGGCCAGGTTGTCATTCGCTGTCATCCTTTCTACTAACGCGGCGATCAGGCTGTCATTCACCGTCTTCATGTCTTTCAGGTTGGTGGTCAGGTTGTCATTCGCCGTCTCTCATTTCTTTTAACTCGGCGTTCAGGCTGTCATTCGCCGTCTTCCTTTCTTTCAGGTCGTTGGTCAGGTTGTCATTCGCTGTCTTCCTTTCTTCTAACGCGGCGATCAGGCTGTCATTCACCGTCTTCATGTCTTTCAGGTCGTTGGTCAGGTTGTCATTCGCTGTCTTCCTTTCTTCTAACGCGGCGATCAGGCTGTCATTACCGTCTTCAAATCTTTCAGGTCGTTGGTCAGGTTGTCATTCGCCGTCTTCATTTCATTTAACAGCGGCGTTCAGGCGGTCAATACCGTCTTCATATCCTTCAGCACCGTCGTCAGTTTGTCATTCGCCGTCTTCATTTCTTTTAACTCGGCGGTCAGGCTGTCATTACCGTCCTCATCTCTTTCAGGTCAGTGGTCAGGTTGTCATTCGCCGTCTTCATTTCTTTTAACGCGGTTATGAGACTGTCATTACCGTCTTCATCTCTTTCAGGTCGGTGGTCAGTTTGTCATTCGCCGTCTTCGTTTCTTTTAAAGCTGCGGTCAGGCTGCCATTCACCTTCATCTCTTTCAGGTCTGTGGTCAGGTTGTCACTTGCCGTCTTCATTTCTTTTAACGCTGCGGTCAGGCTGTCATTACCGTCTTCACATCTTTCAGGTCGTTGGTCAAGTTGTCATTCGCCGTCTTCATTTCTTTTAACGCTGCGGTCAGGCTGTCGTTCACCGTCTTCATCTCTTTAAGGTCGGTGGTCAGGTTGTCATTCGCCGTCTTCATTTCTTTTAACTCAGCGTTCAGGCGGTCAATACCGTCTTCATATCTTTCAGCACCGTGGTCAGTTTGTCATTCGCCGTCTTCATTTCTTTTAACTCGGCGGTCAGGCTGTCATTACCGTCCTCATCTCTTTCAGGTCGGTGGTCAGGTTGTCATTCGCCGTCTTCATTTCCTTTAACGCGGCGATCAGGCTGTCATTCACCGTCTTCATATCTTTCAGGTCGGTGGTCAGGTTGTCATTCGCCGTCTTCATTTCTTTTAACGCTGCGGTCAGGCTTTCATACCGTCTTCATATCTTTCAGGTCGGTTATCAGGTTGTCATTTGCCGTCTTCATTTCTTTTAACGCGGCGATCAGGCTGTCATTCACCGTCTTCATGTCTTTCAGGTCGGTGGTCAGGTTGTCATTCGCCGTCTTCAATTCTTTTAACTCGGCGGTCAGGCTGTCATTACCGTCTTCATATCTTTCAGGTCGGTTGTCAGGTTGTCATTCGCCGTCTTCATTTCTTTTATCTCGGCGGTCAGGCTGTCGTTACCGTCTTCATCTCTTTCAGGTGGGTGATCAGGTTGTCATTTGCCGGCTTCATTTATTTTAACGCGGCGATCAGGCTGTCATTCACCGTCTTCATGTCTTTCAGGTCGGTGGTCAGGTTGTCATTTGCCGTCTTCATTTCTTTCAACGCTGCGGTCAGGCTGTCATTACCGTCTTCATCTCTTTCAGGTCGGTGGTCAGGTTGTCATTCGCCGTCTTCATTCCTTTGAACTCGGCGGTCAGGCGGTCTTTCGCCGTCTTCATTTCTTTTAAATCGGTGGTCAGGCTGTCATTCGCCGTCTTCCTTTCTTTCAAATCGGCGGTCAGGCTGTCATTTGCCGTCTGCATTTCTTTTACCTAGGCGGTCAGGCTGTTATTCGCCTTCTTCATTTCTTTTAAATCGGCGGTCAGGCTGTCATTCGCCGTCTTCCTTTCTTTTAACGCGGCGGTCAGGCTGTCATTCACCGTCTTCATATCTTTCAGGTCGGAGGACAGGTTGTCATTCGCCGTCTTCATTTCTTTTAACTCGGCGGTCAGGCTGTCAATTCCGTCTTCAAATCTTTCAGGTCGGTGGTCAGGTTGTCATTCGCCGTCTTCATTTCTTTTAACTCGGCGTTCAGGCGGTCAATACCGTCTTCATATCTTTCAGCTTCGTGGTCAGTTTGTCATTCGCCGTCTTCATTTCTTTTAACTCGATGGTCAGGCTGTCATTACCGTCTTCTTCTCTTTCAGGTCGGTGGTCAGGGTGTCATTCGCCGCCTTCATTCCTTTTACCTCGGCGGTCAGGCTTTCATTACCGTCTTCATATCTTTCAGGTCGGTGGTTAGGTTGTCATTCGCCGTCTTCATTTCTTTTAACTCGGCGGTCAGGCTGTCATTACCGTCTTCATATCTTTCAGGTCGGTTGTCAGGTTGTCATTCGCCGTCTTCATTTCTTTTATCTCGTCGGTCAGGCTGTCGTTACCGTCTTCATCTCTTTCAGGTGGGTGATCAGGTTGTCATTTGCCGGCTTCATTTATTTTAACGCGGCGATCAGGCTGTCATTCACCGTCTTCATGTCTTTCAGGTCGGTGGTCAGGTTGTCATTTGCCGTCTTCATTTCTTTCAACGCTGCGGTCAGGCTGTCATTACCGTCTTCATCTCTTTCAGGTCGGTGGTCAGGTTGTCATTCGCCGTCTTCATTCCTTTGAACTCGGCGGTCAGGCGGTCTTTCGCCGTCTTCATTTCTTTTAAATCGGTGGTCAGGCTGTCATTCGCCGTCAGCATTTCTTTCAAATCGGCGGTCAGGCTGTCATTTACCGTCTGCATTTCTTTTACCTAGGCGGTCAGGCTGTTATTCGCCTTCTTCATTTCTTTTAAATCAGCGGTCAGGCTGTCATTCGCCGTCTTCCTTTCTTTTAACGCGGCGGTCAGGCTGTCATTACCGTCTTCTTCTCTTTCAGGTCGGTGGTCAGGTTGTCATTCGCCGTCTTCCTTTCTTTTAACTCGGTGATCAGGTTGTCATTCGCCGTCTTCCTTTATTTCAACGCGGCGATCAGGCTGTCATTATCATCTTCATAACTTTCAGGTCGGTGGTCAGGTTGTCATTCGCCATCTTTCTTTCGTTTAACGCGGCGGTCAGGCCGTCATTACCATCTTCATGTCTTTCAGGTCGGTGGTCAGGTTGTCATTCGCCGTGTTCCTTTCTTTTAACTCGGTGGTAAGGTTGTCATTCGCCGTCTTCCTTTCTTTTAACTCGGCGGTCAGGCTGTCATTCGCCGCCTTCCTTTCTTTTAACGCGGCGGTCAGGTTGTCATTGCTGTCTTCATCCCTTTCAGGTCGGTGGTCAGGTTGTCATTCGCCGTCTTCCTTTCTTTTAACAAGGCGGTGAGGCTGTCATTCGCCGTCTTCCTTTATTTCAGGTCGTTGGTCAGGTTGTCATTCGCTGTCTTCCTTTCTTTTAACGCGGCGATCAGACTGTCATTCACCGTCTTCATATCTTTCAGGTCGGAGGTCAGGTTGTCATTCGCCGTCTTCATTTCTTTTAACTCGGCGGTCAGGCTGTCATTTCCGTCTTCAAATCTTTCAGGTCGGTGGTCAGGTTGTCATTCGCCGTCTTCATTTCTTTTAACTCGGCGTTCAGGCGGTCAATACCGTCTTCATATCTTTCAGGTTCGTGGTCAGTTTGTCATTCGCCGTCTTCATTTCTTTTAACTCGGCGTTCAGGCTGTCATTTGCCGTCTGCATTTCTTTTACCTAGGCGGTCAGGCTGTTATTCGCCTTCTTCATTTCTTTTAAATCGGCGGTCAGGCTGTCATTCGCCGTCTTCCTTTCTTTTAACGCGGCGATCAGGCTGTCATTACCGTCTTCATCTCTTTCAGGTCGGTGGTCAGGTTGTCATTCGCCGTCTTCCTTTCTTTTAACTCGGTGGTCAGGTTGTCATTCGCCGTCTTCCTTTATTTTAACGCGGCGATCAGGCTATCATTATCATCTTCATAACTTTCAGGTCGGTGGTCAGGTTCTCATTCGCCATCTTCCTTTCGTTTAACGCGGCGGTCAGGCCGTCATTACCATCTTCATGTCTTTCAGGTCGGTGGTCAGGTTGTCATTCGCCGTCTTCATCTCTTTTAACGCTGTGGTCAGGCTGTCATTCGCCGTCTTCATATCCTTCAGGTCGGTTGTCAGGTTGTCATTCGCCGTCTTCATTTCCTTCAACGCGACGATCAGGCTGTCATTACCGTCGTCATATCTTTCAGGTCGGTCGTCAGGTTGTCATTCGCCGTCTTCATTTCTTTTAACGCGGCGATCAGGCTGTCATTCACCGTCTTCATATCTTTAAGGTCGGTGGTCAGGTTGTCAATCGCGGTCTTCATTTCTTTTAACGCTGCGGTCAGGCTGTCTCTACCGTCTTCATATCTTTCAGGTCGGTGGTCAGGTTGTCATTCGCGGTCTTCATTTGTTTTAACGCGGCGGTCAGGCTGTCATTACCGTCTTCATATCTTTCAGGTCGGTGGTCATGTTGTCATTCGCCGTCTGCATTTCTTTTAACTAGGCGGTAAGGCTGTCATTCACCATCTTCAATTCTTTTAAATCGGCATTCAGGCTGTCATTCGCCGTCTGCATTTCTTGTAACTAGGCGGTCAGGCTGTCATTCACCGCCTTCATTTCTTTTAAATCGGTGGTAAGGCTGTCATTCGCCGTCTGCATTTCTTTCAAATCGGCGGTCAGGCTGTCATTTGCCGTCTGCATTCTTTTTTAACTAGGCGGTAAGGTTGTTATTCGCCATCTTCATTTCTTTTAACGCGGCGATCAGGCTGTCATTACCGTCTTCATATCTTTCAGGTCGGTGGTCATGTTGTCATTCACCGTCTTCATTTCTTTTAACTCGGCGGTCAGACTGTGATTACCATCTTCACATCTTTCAGGTCGGTGGTCAGGTTGTCAATCGCCGTCTTCATTTCTTTTAACTCGGCGGTCAGGCTGTCATTACCGTCTTCTTCTCTTTCAGGTCGGTGGTCAGGGTGTCATTCGCCGCCTTCATTTCTTTTACCTCGGCGGTCAGGCTTTCATTACCGTCTTCATATCTTTCAGGTCGGTGGTCAGGTTGTCATTCGCCGTCTTCATTTCTTTTAACTCGGCGGTCAGGCTGTCATTACCGTCTTCATATCTTTCAGGTCGGTTGTCAGGTTGTCATTCGCCGTCTTCATTTCTTTTATCTCGGCGGTCAGGCTGTCGTTACCGTCTTCATCTCTTTCAGGTGGGTGATCAGGTTGTCATTTGCCGGCTTCATTTATTTTAATGCGGCGATCAGGCTGTCATTCACCGTCTTCATGTCTTTCAGGTCGGTGGTCAGGTTGTAATTTGCCGTCTTCATTTCTTTCAACGCTGCGGTCACGCTGTCATTACCGTCTTCATCTCTTTCAGGTCGGTGGTCAGGTTGTCATTCGCCGTCTTCATTCCTTTGAACTCGGCGGTCAGGCGGTCTTTCGCCGTCTTCATTTCTTTTAAATCGGTGGTCAGGCTGTCATTCGCCGTCAGCATTTCTTTCAAATCGGCGGTCAGGCTGTCATTTGCCGTCTGCATTTCTTTTACCTAGGCGGTCAGGCTGTTATTCGCCTTCTTCATTTCTTTTAAATCGGCGGTCAGGCTGTCATTCGCCGTCTTCCTTTCTTTTAACGCGGCGGTCAGGCTGTCATTACCGTCTTCTTCTCTTTCAGGTCGGTGGTCAGGTTGTCATTCGCCGTCTTCCTTTCTTTTAACTCGGTGGTCAGGTTGTCATTCGCCGTCTTCCTTTATTTCAACGCGGCGATCAGGCTGTCATTATCATCTTCATAACTTTCAGGTCGGTGGTCAGGTTGTCATTCGCCATCTTTCTTTCGTTTAACGCGGCGGTCAGGCCGTCATTACCATCTTCATGTCTTTCAGGTCGGTGGTCAGGTTGTCATTCGCCGTGTTCCTTTCTTTTAACTCGGTGGTCAGGTTGTCATTCGCCGTCTTCCTTTCTTTTAACTCGGCGGTCAGGCTGTCATTCGCCGCCTTCCTTTCTTTTAACGCGGCGGTCAGGTTGTCATTGCTGTCTTCATCCCTTTCAGGTCGGTGGTCAGGTTGTCATTCGCCGTCTTCCTTTCTTTTAACAAGGCGGTGAGGCTGTCATTCGCCGTCTTCCTTTATTTCAGGTCGTTGGTCAGTTTGTCATTCGCTGTCTTCCTTTCTTTTAACGCGGCGATCAGGCTGTCATTCACCGTCTTCATATCTTTCAGGTCGGAGGACAGGTTGTCATTCGCCGTCTTCATTTCTTTTAACTCGGCGGTCAGGCTGTCAATTCCGTCTTCAAATCTTTCAGGTCGGTGGTCAGGTTGTCATTCGCCGTCTTCATTTCTTTTAACTCGGCGTTCAGGCGGTCAATACCGTCTTCATATCTTTCAGCTTCGTGGTCAGTTTGTCATTCGCCGTCTTCATTTCTTTTAACTCGGCGGTCAGGCTGTCATTACCGTCTTCTTCTCTTTCAGGTCGGTGGTCAGGGTGTCATTCGCCGCCTTCATTCCTTTTACCTCGGCGGTCAGGCTTTCATTACCGTCTTCATATCTTTCAGGTCGGTGGTTAGGTTGTCATTCGCCGTCTTCATTTCTTTTAACTCGGCGGTCAGGCTGTCATTACCGTCTTCATATCTTTCAGGTCGGTTGTCAGGTTGTCATTCGCCGTCTTCATTTCTTTTATCTCGGCGGTCAGGCTGTCGTTACCGTCTTCATCTCTTTCAGGTGGGTGATCAGGTTGTCATTTGCCGGCTTCATTTATTTTAACGCGGCGATCAGGCTGTCATTCACCGTCTTCATGTCTTTCAGGTCGGTGGTCAGGTTGTCATTTGCCGTCTTCATTTCTTTCAACGCTGCGGTCAGGCTGTCATTACCGTCTTCATCTCTTTCAGGTCGGTGGTCAGGTTGTCATTCGCCGTCTTCATTCCTTTGAACTCGGCGGTCAGGCGGTCTTTCGCCGTCTTCATTTCTTTTAAATCGGTGGTCAGGCTGTCATTCGCCGTCAGCATTTCTTTCAAATCGGCGGTCAGGCTGTCTTTACCGTCTGCATTTCTTTTACCTAGGCGGTCAGGCTGTTATTCGCCTTCTTCATTTCTTTTAAATCGGCGGTCAGGCTGTCATTCGCCGTCTTCCTTTCTTTTAACGCGGCGGTCAGGCTGTCATTACCGTCTTCTTCTCTTTCAGGTCGGTGGTCAGGTTGTCATTCGCCGTCTTCCTTTCTTTTAACTCGGTGATCAGATTGTCATTCGCCGTCTTCCTTTATTTCAACGCGGCGATCAGGCTGTCATTATCATCTTCATAACTTTCAGGTCGGTGGTCAGGTTGTCATTCGCCATCTTTCTTTCGTTTAACGCGGCGGTCAGGCCGTCATTACCATCTTCATGTCTTTCAGGTCGGTGGTCAGGTTGTCATTCGCCGTGTTCCTTTCTTTTAACTCGGTGGTAAGGTTGTCATTCGCCGTCTTCCTTTCTTTTAACCCGGCGGTCAGGCTGTCATTCGCCGCCTTCCTTTCTTTTAACGCGGCGGTCAGGTTGTCATTGCTGTCTTCCTCCCTTTCAGGTCGGTGGTCAGGTTGTCATTCGCCGTCTTCCTTTCTTTTAACAAGGCGGTGAGGCTGTCATTCGCCGTCTTCCTTTATTTCAGGTCGTTGGTCAGGTTGTCATTCGCTGTCTTCCTTTCTTTTAACGCGGCGATCAGACTGTCATTCACCGTCTTCATATCTTTCAGGTCGGAGGTCAGGTTGTCATTCGCCGTCTTCATTTCTTTTAACTCGGCGGTCAGGCTGTCATTTCCGTCTTCAAATCTTTCAGGTCGGTGGTCAGGTTGTCATTCGCCGTCTTCATTTCTTTTAACTCGGCGTTCAGGCGGTCAATACCGTCTTCATATCTTTCAGCTTCGTGGTCAGTTTGTCATTCGCCTTCTTCATTTCTTTTAACTCGGCGTTCAGGCTGTCATTTGCCGTCTGCATTTCTTTTACCTAGGCGGTCAGGCTGTTATTCGCCTTCTTCATTTCTTTTAAATCGGCGGTCAGGCTGTCATTCGCCGTCTTCCTTTATTTTAACGCGGCGGTCAGGCTGTCATTACCGTCTTCATCTCTTTCAGGTCGGTGGTCAGGTTGTCATTCGCCGTCTTCCTTTCTTTTAACTCGGTGGTCAGGTTGTCATTCGCCGTCTTCCTTTATTTTAACGCGGCGATCAGGCTGTCATTATCATCTTCATAACTTTCAGGTCGGTGGTCAGGTTCTCATTCGCCATCTTCCTTTCGTTTAACGCGGCGGTCAGGCCGTCATTACCATCTTCATATCTTTCAGGTCGGTGGTCAGGTTGTCATTCGCCGTGTTCCTTTCTTTTAACTCGGTGGTCAGGTTGTCATTCGCCGTCTTCCTTTCTTTTAACTCGGCGGTCAGGCTGTCATTCGCCGCCTTCCTTTCTTTTAACGCGGCGGTCAGGTTGTCATTGCTGTCTTCCTTTCTTTTAACAAGGCGGTGAGGCTGTCATTCGCCGTCTTTCTTTATTTCAGGTCGTTGGTCAGGTTGTCATTCGCTGTCTTCCTCTCTTTTAACGCGGCTATCAGGCTGTCATTCACCGTCTTCATATCTTTCAGGTCGGAGGTCAGGTTGTCATTCGCCGTCTTCATTTCTTTTAACTCGGCGGTGAGGCTGTCATTACCGTCTTCCTTTATTTCAGGTCGTTGGTCAGGTTGTCATTCGCTGTCTTCCTCTCTTTTAACGCGGCTATCAGGCTGTCATTCACCGTCTTCATATCTTTCAGGTCGGAGGTCAGGTTGTCATTCGCCGTCTTCATTTCTTTTAACTCGGCGGTCAGGCTGTCATTACCGTCTTCAAATCATTCAGGTCGGTGGTCAGGTTGTCATTCGCCGTCTTCATTTCTTTTAACTCGGCGTTCAGGCGGTCAATACCGTCTTCATATCTTTCAGCTCCGTGGTCAGTTTGTCATTCGCCGTCTTCATTTCTTTTAACTCGGCGTTTAGGCTGTCATTACCGTCCTCATCTCTTTCAGGTCGGTGGTCAGGTTGTCATTCGCCGTCCTCATTTCTTTTAACGCGGCGATCAGGCTGTCATTACCGTCTTCATCTCTTTCAGGTCGGTGGTCAGGTTGACATTCGCCGTCTTCGTTTCTTTTAACGCTGCGGTCAGGCTGTCATTCACCGTCTTCATATCTTTCAGGTCGGTGGTCAGGTTGTCATTCGCCGTCTTAATTTCTTTTAACGCTGCGGTCAGGCTGCCATTCACCTTCTTCATATCTTTCAGGTCGGTGGTCAGGTTGTCACTCGCCGTCTTCATTTCTTTTAACGCTGCGGTCAGGCTTTCATTACCGTCTTCACATCTTTCAGGTCGTTGGTCAGGTTGTCATTCGCCGTCTTCATTTCTTTTAACGCTGCGGTCAGGCTGTCGTTCACCGTCTTCATATCTTTCAGGTCGGTGATCAGGTTGTCATTCGCCGTCTTCATCTCTTTTAACGCTGCGGTCAGGCTGTCATTACCGTCTTCATCTCTTTCAGGTCGGTGGTCAGGTTGTCATTCGCCGTCTTCATTCCTTTGAACTCGGCGGTCAGGCTGTCATTCGCCGTCTTCATTTCTTTTAAATCGGTGGTCAGGCTGTCATTCGCCGTCTGAATTTCTTTCAAATCGGCGGTCAGGCTGTCACTTGCCGTCTGCATTCTCTTTTAACTAGGCGGTCAGGCTGTTATTCGCCTTCTTCATTTCTTTAAAATTGGCGGTCAGGCTGTCATTCGCCGTCTTCCTTTCTTTTAACGCGGCGGTCAGGCTGTCATTGCTGTGTTCATATCTTTCAGGTCGGTTGTCAGGTTGTCATTCGCCGTCTTCCTTTACTTTAACGCAGCGATCAGGCTTTCATTACCATCTTCATAACTTTCAGGTCGGTGTTCAGGTTGTCATTCGTTGTCTTCCTTTCGTTTAACGTGGCGGTCAGGCCGTCATTACCATCTTCATGTCTTTCAGGTCGGTGGTCAGGTTGTCATTCGCCGTGTTCCTTTCTTTTAACTCGGTGGTCAGGTTGTCATTCGCCGTCTTCCTTTCTTTTAACTCGGCGGTCAGGCTGTCATTCGCTGCCTTCCTTTCTTTTGACGCGGCGGTCAGGTTGTCATTGCTGTCTTCATCCCTTTCAGGTCGGTAGTCAGGTTGTCATTCGCCGTCTTCCTTTCTTTTAACTCGGCGTTCAAGCTGTCATTCGCCGTCTTCCTTTCTTTCAGGTCGTTGGCCAGGTTGTCATTCGCTGTCATCCTTTCTACTAACGCGGCGATCAGGCTGTCATTCACCGTCTTCATGTCTTTCAGGTTGGTGGTCAGGTTGTCATTCGCCGTCTCTCATTTCTTTTAACTCGGCGTTCAGGCTGTCATTCGCCGTCTTCCTTTCTTTCAGGTCGTTGGTCAGGTTGTCATTCGCTGTCTTCCTTTCTTCTAACGCGGCGATCAGGCTGTCATTCACCGTCTTCATGTCTTTCAGGTCGTTGGTCAGGTTGTCATTCGCTGTCTTCCTTTCTTCTAACGCGGCGATCAGGCTGTCATTACCGTCTTCAAATCTTTCAGGTCGTTGGTCAGGTTGTCATTCGCCGTCTTCATTTCATTTAACAGCGGCGTTCAGGCGGTCAATACCGTCTTCATATCCTTCAGCACCGTCGTCAGTTTGTCATTCGCCGTCTTCATTTCTTTTAACTCGGCGGTCAGGCTGTCATTACCGTCCTCATCTCTTTCAGGTCAGTGGTCAGGTTGTCATTCGCCGTCTTCATTTCTTTTAACGCGGTTATGAGACTGTCATTACCGTCTTCATCTCTTTCAGGTCGGTGGTCAGTTTGTCATTCGCCGTCTTCGTTTCTTTTAAAGCTGCGGTCAGGCTGCCATTCACCTTCATCTCTTTCAGGTCTGTGGTCAGGTTGTCACTTGCCGTCTTCATTTCTTTTAACGCTGCGGTCAGGCTGTCATTACCGTCTTCACATCTTTCAGGTCGTTGGTCAAGTTGTCATTCGCCGTCTTCATTTATTTTAACGCTGCGGTCAGGCTGTCGTTCACCGTCTTCATCTCTTTAAGGTCGGTGGTCAGGTTGTCATTCGCCGTCTTCATTTCTTTTAACTCAGCGTTCAGGCGGTCAATACCGTCTTCATATCTTTCAGCACCGTGGTCAGTTTGTCATTCGCCGTCTTCATTTCTTTTAACTCGGCGGTCAGGCTGTCATTACCGTCCTCATCTCTTTCAGGTCGGTGGTCAGGTTGTCATTCGCCGTCTTCATTTCTTTTAACGCGGCGATCAGGCTGTCATTCACCGTCTTCATATCTTTCAGGTCGGTGGTCAGGTTGTCATTCGCCGTCTTCATTTCTTTTAACGCTGCGGTCAGGCTTTCATACCGTCTTCATATCTTTCAGGTCGGTTATCAGGTTGTCATTTGCCGTCTTCATTTCTTTTAACGCGGCGATCAGGCTGTCATTCACCGTCTTCATGTCTTTCAGGTCGGTGGTCAGGTTGTCATTCGCCGTCTTCAATTCTTTTAACTCGGCGGTCAGGCTGTCATTACCGTCTTCATATCTTTCAGGTCGGTTGTCAGGTTGTCATTCGCCGTCTTCATTTCTTTTATCTCGGCGGTCAGGCTGTCGTTACCGTCTTCATCTCTTTCAGGTGGGTGATCAGGTTGTCATTTGCCGGCTTCATTTATTTTAACGCGGCGATCAGGCTGTCATTCACCGTCTTCATATCTTTCAGGTCGGTGGTCAGGTTGTCATTTGCCGTCTTCATTTCTTTCAACGCTGCGGTCAGGCTGTCATTACCGTCTTCATCTCTTTCAGGTCGGTGGTCAGGTTGTCATTCGCCGTCTTCATTCCTTTGAACTCGGCGGTCAGGCGGTCTTTCGCCGTCTTCATTTCTTTTAAATCGGTGGTCAGGCTGTCATTCGCCGTCAGCATTTCTTTCAAATCGGCGGTCAGGCTGTCATTTGCCGTCTGCATTTCTTTTACCTAGGCGGTCAGGCTGTTATTCGCCTTCTTCATTTCTTTTAAATCGGCGGTCAGGCTGTCATTCGCCGTCTTCCTTTCTTTTAACGCGGCGGTCAGGCTGTCATTCACCGTCTTCATATCTTTCAGGTCGGAGGACAGGTTGTCATTCGCCGTCTTCATTTCTTTTAACTCGGCGGTCAGGCTGTCAATTCCGTCTTCAAATCATTCAGGTCGGTGGTCAGGTTGTCATTCGCCGTCTTCATTTCTTTTAACTCGGCGTTCAGGCGGTCAATACCGTCTTCATATCTTTCAGCTCCGTGGTCAGTTTGTCATTCGCCGTCTTCATTTCTTTTAACTCGGCGTTTAGGCTGTCATTACCGTCCTCATCTCTTTCAGGTCGGTGGTCAGGTTGTCATTCGCCGTCCTCATTTCTTTTAACGCGGCGATCAGGCTGTCATTACCGTCTTCATCTCTTTCAGGTCGGTGGTCAGGTTGACATTCGCCGTCTTCGTTTCTTTTAACGCTGCGGTCAGGCTGTCATTCACCGTCTTCATATCTTTCAGGTCGGTGGTCAGGTTGTCATTCGCCGTCTTAATTTCTTTTAACGCTGCGGTCAGGCTGCCATTCACCTTCTTCATATCTTTCAGGTCGGTGGTCAGGTTGTCACTCGCCGTCTTCATTTCTTTTAACGCTGCGGTCAGGCTTTCATTACCGTCTTCACATCTTTCAGGTCGTTGGTCAGGTTGTCATTCGCCGTCTTCATTTCTTTTAACGCTGCGGTCAGGCTGTCGTTCACCGTCTTCATATCTTTCAGGTCGGTGATCAGGTTGTCATTCGCCGTCTTCATCTCTTTTAACGCTGCGGTCAGGCTGTCTTTACCGTCTTCATCTCTTTCAGGTCGGTGGTCAGGTTGTCATTCGCCGTCTTCATTCCTTTGAACTCGGCGGTCAGGCTGTCATTCGCCGTCTTCATTTCTTTTAAATCGGTGGTCAGGCTGTCATTCGCCGTCTGAATTTCTTTCAAATCGGCGGTCAGGCTGTCACTTGCCGTCTGCATTCTCTTTTAACTATGCGGTCAGGCTGTTATTCGCCTTCTTCATTTCTTTAAAATTGGCGGTCAGGCTGTCATTCGCCGTCTTCCTTTCTTTTAACGCGGCGGTCAGGCTGTCATTGCTGTGTTCATATCTTTCAGGTCGGTTGTCAGGTTGTCATTCGCCGTCTTCCTTTACTTTAACGCAGCGATCAGGCTTTCATTACCATCTTCATAACTTTCAGGTCGGTGTTCAGGTTGTCATTCGTTGTCTTCCTTTCGTTTAACGTGGCGGTCAGGCCGTCATTACCATCTTCATGTCTTTCAGGTCGGTGGTCAGGTTGTCATTCGCCGTGTTCCTTTCTTTTAACTCGGTGGTCAGGTTGTCATTCGCCGTCTTCCTTTCTTTTAACTCGGCGGTCAGGCTGTCATTCGCTGCCTTCCTTTCTTTTGACGCGGCGGTCAGGTTGTCATTGCTGTCTTCATCCCTTTCAGGTCGGTAGTCAGGTTGTCATTCGCCGTCTTCCTTTCTTTTAACTCGGCGTTCAAGCTGTCATTCGCCGTCTTCCTTTCTTTCAGGTCGTTGGCCAGGTTGTCATTCGCTGTCATCCTTTCTACTAACGCGGCGATCAGGCTGTCATTCACCGTCTTCATGTCTTTCAGGTTGGTGGTCAGGTTGTCATTCGCCGTCTCTCATTTCTTTTAACTCGGCGTTCAGGCTGTCATTCGCCGTCTTCCTTTCTTTCAGGTCGTTGGTCAGGTTGTCATTCGCTGTCTTCCTTTCTTCTAACGCGGCGATCAGGCTGTCATTCACCGTCTTCATGTCTTTCAGGTCGTTGGTCAGGTTGTCATTCGCTGTCTTCCTTTCTTCTAACGCGGCGATCAGGCTGTCATTACCGTCTTCAAATCTTTCAGGTCGTTGGTCAGGTTGTCATTCGCCGTCTTCATTTCATTTAACAGCGGCGTTCAGGCGGTCAATACCGTCTTCATATCCTTCAGCACCGTCGTCAGTTTGTCATTCGCCGTCTTCATTTCTTTTAACTCGGCGGTCAGGCTGTCATTACCGTCCTCATCTCTTTCAGGTCAGTGGTCAGGTTGTCATTCGCCGTCTTCATTTCTTTTAACGCGGTTATGAGACTGTCATTACCGTCTTCATCTCTTTCAGGTCGGTGGTCAGTTTGTCATTCGCCGTCTTCGTTTCTTTTAAAGCTGCGGTCAGGCTGCCATTCACCTTCATCTCTTTCAGGTCTGTGGTCAGGTTGTCACTTGCCGTCTTCATTTCTTTTAACGCTGCGGTCAGGCTGTCATTACCGTCTTCACATCTTTCAGGTCGTTGGTCAAGTTGTCATTCGCCGTCTTCATTTCTTTTAACGCTGCGGTCAGGCTGTCGTTCACCGTCTTCATCTCTTTAAGGTCGGTGGTCAGGTTGTCATTCGCCGTCTTCATTTCTTTTAACTCAGCGTTCAGGCGGTCAATACCGTCTTCATATCTTTCAGCACCGTGGTCAGTTTGTCATTCGCCGTCTTCATTTCTTTTAACTCGGCGGTCAGGCTGTCATTACCGTCCTCATCTCTTTCAGGTCGGTGGTCAGGTTGTCATTCGCCGTCTTCATTTCCTTTAACGCGGCGATCAGGCTGTCATTCACCGTCTTCATATCTTTCAGGTCGGTGGTCAGGTTGTCATTCGCCGTCTTCATTTCTTTTAACGCTGCGGTCAGGCTTTCATACCGTCTTCATATCTTTCAGGTCGGTTATCAGGTTGTCATTTGCCGTCTTCATTTCTTTTAACGCGGCGATCAGGCTGTCATTCACCGTCTTCATGTCTTTCAGGTCGGTGGTCAGGTTGTCATTCGCCGTCTTCAATTCTTTTAACTCGGCGGTCAGGCTGTCATTACCGTCTTCATATCTTTCAGGTCGGTTGTCAGGTTGTCATTCGCCGTCTTCATTTCTTTTATCTCGGCGGTCAGGCTGTCGTTACCGTCTTCATCTCTTTCAGGTGGGTGATCAGGTTGTCATTTGCCGGCTTCATTTATTTTAACGCGGCGATCAGGCTGTCATTCACCGTCTTCATGTCTTTCAGGTCGGTGGTCAGGTTGTCATTTGCCGTCTTCGTTTCTTTCAACGCTGCGGTCAGGCTGTCATTACCGTCTTCATCTCTTTCAGGTCGGTGGTCAGGTTGTCATTCGCCGTCTTCATTCCTTTGAACTCGGCGGTCAGGCGGTCTTTCGCCGTCTTCATTTCTTTTAAATCGGTGGTCAGGCTGTCATTCGCCGTCAGCATTTCTTTCAAATCGGCGGTCAGGCTGTCATTTGCCGTCTGCATTTCTTTTACCTAGGCGGTCAGGCTGTTATTCGCCTTCTTCATTTCTTTTAAATCGGCGGTCAGGCTGTCATTCGCCGTCTTCCTTTCTTTTAACGCGGCGGTCAGGCTGTCATTCACCGTCTTCATATCTTTCAGGTCGGAGGACAGGTTGTCATTCGCCGTCTTCATTTCTTTTAACTCGGCGGTCAGGCTGTCAATTCCGTCTTCAAATCTTTCAGGTCGGTGGTCAGGTTGTCATTCGCCGTCTTCATTTCTTTTAACTCGGCGTTCAGGCGGTCAATACCGTCTTCATATCTTTCAGCTTCGTGGTCAGTTTGTCATTCGCCGTCTTCATTTCTTTTAACTCGATGGTCAGGCTGTCATTACCGTCTTCTTCTCTTTCAGGTCGGTGGTCAGGGTGTCATTCGCCGCCTTCATTCCTTTTACCTCGGCGGTCAGGCTTTCATTACCGTCTTCATATCTTTCAGGTCGGTGGTTAGGTTGTCATTCGCCGTCTTCATTTCTTTTAACTCGGCGGTCAGGCTGTCATTACCGTCTTCATATCTTTCAGGTCGGTTGTCAGGTTGTCATTCGCCGTCTTCATTTCTTTTATCTCGTCGGTCAGGCTGTCGTTACCGTCTTCATCTCTTTCAGGTGGGTGATCAGGTTGTCATTTGCCGGCTTCATTTATTTTAACGCGGCGATCAGGCTGTCATTCACCGTCTTCATGTCTTTCAGGTCGGTGGTCAGGTTGTCATTTGCCGTCTTCATTTCTTTCAACGCTGCGGTCAGGCTGTCATTACCGTCTTCATCTCTTTCAGGTCGGTGGTCAGGTTGTCATTCGCCGTCTTCATTCCTTTGAACTCGGCGGTCAGGCGGTCTTTCGCCGTCTTCATATCTTTTAAATCGGTGGTCAGGCTGTCATTCGCCGTCAGCATTTCTTTCAAATCGGCGGTCAGGCTGTCATTTACCGTCTGCATTTCTTTTACCTAGGCGGTCAGGCTGTTATTCGCCTTCTTCATTTCTTTTAAATCGGCGGTCAGGCTGTCATTCGCCGTCTTCCTTTCTTTTAACGCGGCGGTCAGGCTGTCATTACCGTCTTCTTCTCTTTCAGGTCGGTGGTCAGGTTGTCATTCGCCGTCTTCCTTTCTTTTAACTCGGTGATCAGGTTGTCATTCGCCGTCTTCCTTTATTTCAACGCGGCGATCAGGCTGTCATTATCATCTTCATAACTTTCAGGTCGGTGGTCAGGTTGTCATTCGCCATCTTTCTTTCGTTTAACGCGGCGGTCAGGCCGTCATTACCATCTTCATGTCTTTCAGGTCGGTGGTCAGGTTGTCATTCGCCGTGTTCCTTTCTTTTAACTCGGTGGTAAGGTTGTCATTCGCCGTCTTCCTTTCTTTTAACTCGGCGGTCAGGCTGTCATTCGCCGCCTTCCTTTCTTTTAACGCGGCGGTCAGGTTGTCATTGCTGTCTTCATCCCTTTCAGGTCGGTGGTCAGGTTGTCATTCGCCGTCTTCCTTTCTTTTAACAAGGCGGTGAGGCTGTCATTCGCCGTCTTCCTTTATTTCAGGTCGTTGGTCAGGTTGTCATTCGCTGTCTTCCTTTCTTTTAACGCGGCGATCAGACTGTCATTCACCGTCTTCATATCTTTCAGGTCGGAGGTCAGGTTGTCATTCGCCGTCTTCATTTCTTTTAACTCGGCGGTCAGGCTGTCATTTCCGTCTTCAAATCTTTCAGGTCGGTGGTCAGGTTGTCATTCGCCGTCTTCATTTCTTTTAACTCGGCGTTCAGGCGGTCAATACCGTCTTCATATCTTTCAGGTTCGTGGTCAGTTTGTCATTCGCCGTCTTCATTTCTTTTAACTCGGCGTTCAGGCTGTCATTTGCCGTCTGCATTTCTTTTACCTAGGCGGTCAGGCTGTTATTCGCCTTCTTCATTTCTTTTAAATCGGCGGTCAGGCTGTCATTCGCCGTCTTCCTTTCTTTTAACGCGGCGATCAGGCTGTCATTACCGTCTTCATCTCTTTCAGGTCGGTGGTCAGGTTGTCATTCGCCGTCTTCCTTTCTTTTAACTCGGTGGTCAGGTTGTCATTCGCCGTCTTCCTTTATTTTAACGCGGCGATCAGGCTATCATTATCATCTTCATAACTTTCAGGTCGGTGGTCAGGTTCTCATTCGCCATCTTCCTTTCGTTTAACGCGGCGGTCAGGCCGTCATTACCATCTTCATGTCTTTCAGGTCGGTGGTCAGGTTGTCATTCGCCGTGTTCCTTTGTTTTAACTCGGTGGTCAGGTTGTCATTCGCCGTCTTCCTTTCTTTTAACTCGGCGGTCAGGCTGTCATTCGCCGCCTTCCTATCTTTTAACGCGGCGGTCAGGTTGTCATTGCTGTCTTCATCCCCTTCAGGTCAGTGGTCAGGTTGTCATTCGCTGTCTTCCTTTCTTTTAACAAGGCGGTGAGGCTGTCATTCGCCGTCTTCCTTTATTTCAGGTCGTTGGTCAGGTTGTCATTCGCTGTCTTCCTTTCTTTTAACGCGGCTATCAGGCTGTCATTCACCGTCTTCATATCTTTCAGGTCGGAGGTCAGGTTGTCATTCGCCGTCTTCATTTCTTTTAACTCGGCGGTCAGGCTGTCATTACCGTCTTCAAATCTTTCAGGTCGGTGGTCAGGTTGTCATTCGCCGTCTTCATTTCTTTTAACTCGGCGTTCAGGCGGTCAATACCGTCTTCATATCTTTCAGCTCCGTGGTCAGTTTGTCATTCGCCGTCTTCATTTCTTTTAACTCGGCGTTCAGGCTGTCATTACCGTCCTCATCTCTTTCAGGTCGGTGGTCAGGTTGTCATTCGCCGTCCTCATTTCTTTTAACGCGGCGATCAGGCTGTCATTACCGTCTTCATCTCTTTCAGGTCGGTGGTCAGGTTGACATTCGCCGTCTTCGTTTCTTTTAACGCTGCGGTCAGGCTGTCATTCACCGTCTTCATATCTTTCAGGTCGGTGGTCAGGTTGTCATTCGCCGTCTTAATTTCTTTTAACGCTGCGGTCAGGCTGCCATTCACCTTCTTCATATCTTTCAGGTCGGAGGACAGGTTGTCATTCGCCGTCTTCATTTCTTTTAACTCGGCGGTCAGGCTGTCAATTCCGTCTTCAAATCTTTCAGGTCGGTGGTCAGGTTGTCATTCGCCGTCTTCATTTCTTTTAACTCGGCGTTCAGGCGGTCAATACCGTCTTCATATCTTTCAGCTTCGTGGTCAGTTTGTCATTCGCCGTCTTCATTTCTTTTAACTCGATGGTCAGGCTGTCATTACCGTCTTCTTCTCTTTCAGGTCGGTGGTCAGGGTGTCATTCGCCGCCTTCATTCCTTTTACCTCGGCGGTCAGGCTTTCATTACCGTCTTCATATCTTTCAGGTCGGTGGTTAGGTTGTCATTCGCCGTCTTCATTTCTTTTAACTCGGCGGTCAGGCTGTCATTACCGTCTTCATATCTTTCAGGTCGGTTGTCAGGTTGTCATTCGCCGTCTTCATTTCTTTTATCTCGGCGGTCAGGCTGTCGTTACCGTCTTCATCTCTTTCAGGTGGGTGATCAGGTTGTCATTTGCCGGCTTCATTTATTTTAACGCGGCGATCAGGCTGTCATTCACCGTCTTCATGTCTTTCAGGTCGGTGGTCAGGTTGTCATTTGCCGTCTTCATTTCTTTCAACGCTGCGGTCAGGCTGTCATTACCGTCTTCATCTCTTTCAGGTCGGTGGTCAGGTTGTCATTCGCCGTCTTCATTCCTTTGAACTCGGCGGTCAGGCGGTCTTTCGCCGTCTTCATTTCTTTTAAATCGGTGGTCAGGCTGTCATTCGCCGTCAGCATTTCTTTCAAATCGGCGGTCAGGCTGTCATTTACCGTCTGCATTTCTTTTACCTAGGCGGTCAGGCTGTTATTCGCCTTCTTCATTTCTTTTAAATCGGCGGTCAGGCTGTCATTCGCCGTCTTCCTTTCTTTTAACGCGGCGGTCAGGCTGTCATTACCGTCTTCTTCTCTTTCAGGTCGGTGGTCAGGTTGTCATTCGCCGTCTTCCTTTCTTTTAACTCGGTGATCAGGTTGTCATTCGCCGTCTTCCTTTATTTCAACGCGGCGATCAGGCTGTCATTATCATCTTCATAACTTTCAGGTCGGTGGTCAGATTGTCATTCGCCATCTTTCTTTCGTTTAACGCGGCGGTCAGGCCGTCATTACCATCTTCATGTCTTTCAGGTCGGTGGTCAGGTTGTCATTCGCCGTGTTCCTTTCTTTTAACTCGGTGGTAAGGTTGTCATTCGGCGTCTTCCTTTCTTTTAACTCGGCGGTCAGGCTGTCATTCGCCGCCTTCCTTTCTTTTAACGCGGCGGTCAGGTTGTCATTGCTGTCTTCATCCCTTTCAGGTCGGTGGTCAGGCTGTCATTCGCCGTCTTCCTTTCTTTTAACAAGGCGGTGAGGCTGTCATTCGCCGTCTTCCTTTATTTCAGGTCGTTGGTCAGGTTGTCATTCGCTGTCTTCCTTTCTTTTAACGCGGCGATCAGACTGTCATTCACCGTCTTCATATCTTTCAGGTCGGAGGTCAGGTTGTCATTCGCCGTCTTCATTTCTTTTAACTCGGCGGTCAGGCTGTCATTTCCGTCTTCAAATCTTTCAGGTCGGTGGTCAGGTTGTCATTCGCCGTCTTCATTTCTTTTAACTCGGCGTTCAGGCGGTCAATACCGTCTTCATATCTTTCAGCTTCGTGGTCAGTTTGTCATTCGCCGTCTTCATTTCTTTTAACTCGGCGTTCAGGCTGTCATTTGCCGTCTGCATTTCTTTTACCTAGGCGGTCAGGCTGTTATTCGCCTTCTTCATTTCCTTTAAATCGGCGGTCAGGCTGTCATTCGCCGTCTTCCTTTCTTTTAACGCCGCGGTCAGGCTGTCATTACCGTCTTCATCTCTTTCAGGTCGGTGGTCAGGTTGTCATTCGCCGTCTTCCTTTCTTTTAACTCGGTGGTCAGGTTGTCATTCGCCGTCTTCCTTTATTTTAACGCGGCGATCAGGCTGTCATTATCATCTTCATAACTTTCAGGTCGGTGGTCAGGTTCTCATTCGCCATCTTCCATTCGTTTAACGCGGCGGTCAGGCCGTCATTACCATCTTCATGTCTTTCAGGTCGGTGGTCAGGTTGTCATTCGCCGTGTTCCTTTCTTTTAACTCGGTGGTCAGGTTGTCATTCGCCGTCTTCCTTTCTTTTAACTCGGCGGTCAGGCTGTCATTCGCCGCCTTCCTTTCTTTTAACGCGGCGGTCAGGTTGTCATTGCTGTCTTCATCCCCTTCAGGTCAGTGGTCAGGTTGTCATTCGCCGTCTTCCTTTCTTTTAACAAGGCGGTGAGGCTGTCATTCGCCGTCTTCCTTTATTTCAGGTCGTTGGTCAGGTTGTCATTCGCTGTCTTCCTTTCTTTTAACGCGGCTATCAGGCTGTCATTCACCGTCTTCATATCTTTCAGGTCGGAGGTCAGGTTGTCATTCGCCGTCTTCATTTCTTTTAACTCGGCGGTCAGGCTGTCATTACCGTCTTCAAATCTTTCAGGTCGGTGGTCAGGTTGTCATTCGCCGTCTTCATTTCTTTTAACTCGGCGTTCAGGCGGTCAATACCGTCTTCATATCTTTCAGCTCCGTGGTCAGTTTGTCATTCGCCGTCTTCATTTCTTTTAACTCGGCGTTCAGGCTGTCATTACCGTCCTCATCTCTTTCAGGTCGGTGGTCAGGTTGTCATTCGCCGTCCTCATTTCTTTTAACGCGGCGATCAGGCTGTCATTACCGTCTTCATCTCTTTCAGGTCGGTGGTCAGGTTGACATTCGCCGTCTTCGTTTCTTTTAACGCTGCGGTCAGGCTGTCATTCACCGTCTTCATATCTTTCAGGTCGGTGGTCAGGTTGTCATTCGCCGTCTTAATTTCTTTTAACGCTGCGGTCAGGCTGCCATTCACCTTCTTCATATCTTTCAGGTCGGTGGTCAGGTTGTCACTCGCCGTCTTCATTTCTTTTAACGCTGCGGTCAGGCTTTCATTACCGTCTTCACATCTTTCAGGTCGGTGGTCAGGTTGTCATTCGCCGTCTTCATTTCTTTTAACGCTGCGGTCAGGCTGTCGTTCACCGTCTTCATAGCTTTCAGGTCGGTGGTCAGGTTGTCATTCGCCGTCTTCATCTCTTTTAACGCTGCGGTCAGGCTGTCATTACCGTCTTAATCTCTTTCAGGGCGGTGGTCAGGTTGTCATTCGCCGTCTTCATTCCTTTGAACTCGGCGGTCAGGCTGTCATTCGCCGTCTTCATTTCTTTTAAATCGGTGGTCAGGCTGTCATTCGCCGTCTGAATTTCTTTCAAATCGGCGGTCAGGCTGTCACTTGCCGTCTGCATTCTCTTTTAACTAGGCGGTCAGGCTGTTATTCGCCTTCTTCATTTCTTTAAAATTGGCGGTCAGGCTGTCATTCGCCGTCTTCCTTTCTTTTAACGCGGCGGTCAGGCTGTCATTGCTGTGTTCATAACTTTCAGGTCGGTTGTCAGGTTGTCATTCGCCGTCTTCCTTTATTTTAACGCAGCGATCAGGCTTTCATTACCATCTTCATAACTTTCAGGTCGGTGTTCAGGTTGTCATTCGTTGTCTTCCTTTCGTTTAACGTGGCGGTCAGGCCGTCATTACCATCTTCATGTCTTTCAGGTCGGTGGTCAGGTTGTCATTCGCCGTGTTCCTTTCTTTTAACTCGGTGGTCAGGTTGTCATTCGCCGTCTTCCTTTCTTTTAACTCGGCGGTCAGGCTGTCATGCGCTGCCTTCCTTTCTTTTGACGCGGCGGTCAGGTTGTCATTGCTGTCTTCATCCCTTTCAGGTCGGTAGTCAGGTTGTCATTCGCCGTCTTCCTTTCTTTTAACTCGGCGTTCAAGCTGTCATTCGCCGTCTTCCATTCTTTCAGGTCGTTGGCCAGGTTGTCATTCGCTGTCTTCCTTTCTACTAACGCGGCGATCAGGCTGTCATTCACCGTCTTCATGTCTTTCAGGTCGGTGGTCAGGTTGTCATTCGCCGTCTCTCATTTCTTTTAACTCGGCGTTCAGGCTGTCATTCGCCGTCTTCCTTTCTCTCAGGTCGTTGGTCAGGTTGTCATTCGCAGTCTTCCTTTCTTCTAACGCGGCGATCAGGCTGTCATTCACCGTCTTCATGTCTTTCAGGTCGTTGGTCAGGTTGTCATTCGCTGTCTTCCTTTCTTCTAACGCGGCGATCAGGCTGTCATTACCGTCTTCAAATCTTTCAGGTCGTTGGTCAGGTTGTCATTCGCCGTCTTCATTTCATTTAACAGCGGCGTTCAGGCGGTCAATACCGTCTTCATATCCTTCAGCACCGTCGTCAGTTTGTCATTCGCCGTCTTCATTTCTTTTAACTCGGCGGTCAGGCTGTCATTACCGTCCTCATCTCTTTCAGGTCAGTGGTCAGGTTGTCATTCGCCGTCTTCATTTCTTTTAACGCGGTTATGAGGCTGTCATTACCGTCTTCATCACTTTCAGGTCGGTGGTCAGTTTGTCATTCGCCGTCTTCGTTTCTTTTAAAGCTGCGGTCAGGCTGCCATTCACCTTCATCTCTTTCAGTTCTGTGGTCAGGTTGTCACTTGCCGTCTTCATTTCTTTTAACGCTGCGGTCAGGCTGTCATTACCGTCTTCACATCTTTCAGGTCGTTGGTCAGGTTGTCATTCGCCGTCTTCATTTCTTTTAACGCTGCGGTCAGGCTGTCGTTCACCGCCTTCATCTCTTTAAGGTCGGTGGTCAGGTTGTCATTCGCCGTCTTCATTTCTTTTAACTCAGCGTTCAGGCGGTCAATACCGTCTTCATATCTTTCAGCACCGTGGTCAGTTTGTCATTCGCCGTCTTCATTTCTTTTAACTCGGCGGTCAGGCTGTCATTACCGTCCTCATCTCTTTCAGGTCGGTGGTCAGGTTGTCATTCGCCGTCTTCATTTCTTTTAACGCGGCGATCAGGCTGTCATTCACCGTCTTCATATCTTTCAGGTCGGTGGTCAGGTTGTCATTCGCCGTCTTCATTTCTTTTAACGCTGCGGTCAGGCTTTCATACCGTCTTCATATCTTTCAGGTCGGTGATCAGGTTGTCATTTGCCGTCTTCATTTCTTTTTACGCGGCGATCAGGCTGTCATTCACCGTCTTCATGTCTTTCAGGTCGGTGGTCAGGCTGTCATTCGCCGTCTTCCTTTCTTTTAACGCGGCGGTCAGGCCGTCATTACCATCTTCATGTCTTTCAGGTCGGTGGTCAGGTTGTCATTCGCCGTGTTCCTTTCTTTTAACTCGGTGGTCAGGTTGTCATTCGCCGTCTTCCTTTCTTTTAACTCGGCGGTCAGGCTGTCATTCGCCGCCTTCCTTTCTTTTAACGCGGCGGTCAGGTTGTCATTGCTGTCTTCATCCCTTTCAGGTCGGTGGTGAGGTTGTCATTCGCCGTCTTCCTTTCTTTTAACAAGGCGGTGAGGCTGTCATTCGCCGTCTTCCTTTATTTCAGGTCGTTGGTCAGGTTGTCATTCGCTGTCTTCCTTTCTTTTAACGTGGCGATCAGGCTGTCATTCACCGTCTTCATATCTTTCAGGTCGTAGGTCAGGTTGTCATTCGCCGTCTTCATTTCTTTTAACTCGGCGGTCAGGCTGTCATTTCCGTCTTCAAATCTTTCAGGTCGGTGGTCAGGTTGTCATTCGCCGTCTTCATTTCTTTTAACTCGGCGTTCAGGCGGTCAATACCGTCTTCATATCTTTCAGCTTCGTGGTCAGTTTGTCATTCGCCGTCTTCATTTCTTTTAACTCGGCGGTCAGGCTGTCATTACCGTCTTCTTCTCTTTCAGGTCGGTGGTCAGGGTGTCATTCGCCGCCTTCATTCCTTTTACCTCGGCGGTCAGGCTTTCATTGCCGTCTTCATATCTTTCAGGTCGGTGGTTAGGTTGTCATTCGCCGTCTTCATTTCTTTTAACTCGGCGGTCAGGCTGTCATTACCGTCTTCATATCTTTCAGGTAGGTTGTCAGGTTGTCATTCGCCGTCTTCATTCCTTTTATCTCGGCGGTCAGGCTGTCGTTACCGTCTTCATCTCTTTCAGGTGGGTGATCAGGTTGTCATTTGCCGGCTTCATTTATTTTAACGCGGCGATCAGGCTGTCATTCAACGTCTTCATGTCTTTCAGGTCGGTGGTCAGGTTGTCATTTGCCGTCTTCATTTCTTTCAACGCTGCGGTCAGGCTGTCATTACCGTCTTCATCTCTTTCAGGTCGGTGGTCAGGTTGTCATTCGCCGTCTTCATTCCTTTGAACTCGGAGGTCAGGCGGTCTTTCGCCGTCTTCATTTCTTTTAAATCGGTGGTCAGGCTGTCATTCGCCGTCAGCATTCTTTGAAATCGGCGGTCAGGCTGTCATTTGCCGTCTGCATTTCTTTTACCTAGGCGGTCAGGCTGTTATTCGCCTTCTTCATTTCTTTTAAATCGGCGGTCAGGCTGTCATTCGCCGTCTTCCTTTCTTTTAACGCGGCGGTCAGGCTGTCATTACCGTCTTCTTCTCTTTCAGGTCGGTGGTCAGGTTGTCATTCGCCGTCTTCCTTTCTTTTAACTCGGTGATCAGGTTGTCATTCGCCGTCTTCCTTTATTTCAACGCGGCGATCAGGCTGTCATTATCATCTTCATAACTTTCAGGTCGGTGGTCAGTTTCTCATTCGCCATCTTCCTTTCGTTTAACGCGGCGGTCAGGCCGTCATTACCATCTTCATGTCTTTCAGGTCGGTGGTCAGGTTGTCATTCGCCGTGTTCCTTTCTTTTAACTCGGTGGTCAGGTTGTCATTCGCCGTCTTCCTTTCTTTTAACTCGGCGGTCAGGCTGTCATTCGCCGCCTTCCTTTCTTTTAACGCGGCGGTCAGGTTGTCATTGCTGCCTTCATCCCCTTCAGGTCAGTGGTCAGGTTGTCATTCGCCGTCTTCCTTTCTTTTAACAAGGCGGTGAGGCTGTCATTCGCCGTCTTCCTTTATTTCAGGTCGTTGGTCAGGTTGTCATTCGCTGTCTTCCTTTCTTTTAACGCGGCTATCAGGCTGTCATTCACCGTCTTCATATCTTTCAGGTCGGAGGTCAGGTTGTCATTCGCCGTCTTCATTTCTTTTAACTCGGCGTTCAGGCGGTCAATACCGTCTTCATATCTTTCAGCTCCGTGGTCAGTTTGTCATTCGCCGTCTTCATTTCTTTTAACTCGGCGTTCAGGCTGTCATTACCGTCCTCATCTCTTTCAGGTCGGTGGTCAGGTTGTCATTCGCCGTCCTCATTTCTTTTAACGCGGCGATCAGGCTGTCATTACCGTCTTCATCTCTTTCAGGTCGGTGGTCAGGTTGACATTCGCCGTCTTCGTTTCTTTTAACGCTGCGGTCAGGCTGTCATTCACCGTCTTCATATCTTTCAGGTCGGTGGTCAGGTTGTCATTCGCCGTCTTAATTTCTTTTAACGCTGCGGTCAGGCTGCCATTCACCTTCTTCATATCTTTCAGGTCGGTGGTCAGGTTGTCACTCGCCGTCTTCATTTCTTTTAACGCTGCGGTCAGGCTTTCATTACCGTCTTCAGATCTTTCAGGTCGGTGGTCAGGTTGTCATTCGCCGTCTTCATTTCTTTTAACGCTGCGGTCAGGCTGTCGTTCACCGTCTTCATATCTTTCAGGTCGGTGGTCAGGTTGTCATTCGCCGTCTTCATCTCTTTTAACGCTGCGGTCAGGCTGTCATTACCGTCTTCATCTCTTTCAGGTCGGTGGTCAGGTTGTCATTCGCCGTCTTCATTCCTTTGAACTCGGCGGTCAGGCTGTCATTCGCCGTCTTCATTTCTTTTAAATCGGTGGTCAGGCTGTCATTCGCCGTCTGAATTTCTTTCAAATCGGCGGTCAGGCTGTCACTTGCCGTCTGCATTCTCTTTTAATTAGGCGGTCAGGCTGTTATTCGCCTTCTTCATTTCTTTAAAATTGGCGGTCAGGCTGTCATTCGCCGTCTTCCTTTCTTTTAACGCGGCGGTCAGGCTGTCATTGCTGTGTTCATATCTTTCAGGTCGGTTGTCAGGTTGTCATTCGCCGTCTTCCTTTATTTTAACGCAGCGATCAGGCTTTCATTACCATCTTCATAACTTTCAGGTCGGTGTTCAGGTTGTCATTCGTTGTCTTCCTTTCGTTTAACGTGGCGGTCAGGCCGTCATTACCATCTTCTTGTCTTTCAGGTCGGTGGTCAGGTTGTCATTCGCCGTGTTCCTTTCTTTTAACTCGGTGGTCAGGTTGTCATTCGCCGTCTTCCTTTCTTTTAACTCGGCGGTCAGGCTGTCATTCGCTGCCTTCCTTTCTTTTGACGCGGCGGTCAGGTTGTCATTGCTGTCTTCATCCCTTTCAGGTCGGTAGTCAGGTTGTCATTCGCCGTCTTCCTTTCTTTTAACTCGGCGTTCAGGCTGTCATTCGCCGTCTTCCTTTCTTTCAGGTCGTTGGCCAGGTTGTCATTCGCTGTCTTCCTTTCTACTAACGCGGCGATCAGGCTGTCATTCACCGTCTTCATGTCTTTCAGGTCAGTGGTCAGGTTGTCATTCGCCGTCTCTCATTTCTTTTAACTCGGCGTTCAGGCTGTCATTCGCCGTCTTCTTTTCTTTCAGGTCGTTGGTCAGGTTGTCATTCGCTGTCTTCCTTTCTTCTAACGCGGCGATCAGGCTGTCATTCACCGTCTTCAAATCTTTCAGGTCGTTGGTCAGGTTGTCATTCGCCGTCTTCATTTCATTTAACAGCGGCGTTCAGGCGGTCAATACCGTCTTCATATCCTTCAGCACCGTCGTCAGTTTGTCATTCGCCGTCTTCATTTCTTTTAACTCGGCGGTCAGGCTGTCATTACCGTCCTCATCTCTTTCAGGTCAGTGGTCAGGTTGTCATTCGCCGTCTTCATTTCTTTTAACGCGGTTATCAGGCTGTCATTACCGTCTTCATCTCTTTCAGGTCGGTGGTCAGTTTGTCATTCGCCGTCTTCGTTTCTTTTAAAGCTGCGGTCAGGCTGCCATTCACCTTCATCTCTTTCAGGTCTGTGGTCAGGTTGTCACTCGCCGTCTTCATTTCTTTTAACGCTGCGGTCAGGCTGTCATTACCGTCTTCACATCTTTCAGGTCGTTGGTCAGGTTGTCATTCGCCGTCTTTATTTCTTTTAACGCTGCGGTCAGGCTGTCGTTCACCGTCTTCATCTCTTTCAGGTCGGTGGTCAGGTTGTCGTTCGCCGTCTTCATTTCTTTTAACTCAGCGTTCAGGCGGTCAATACCGTCTTCATATCTTTCAGCACCGTGGTCAGTTTGTCATTCGCCGTCTTCATTTCTTTTAACTCGGCGGTCAGGCTGTCATTACCGTCCTCATCTCTTTCAGGTCGGTGGTCAGGTTGTCATTCGCCGTCTTCATTTCTTTTAACGCGGCGATCAGGCTGTCATTCACCGTCTTCATATCTTTCAGGTCGGTGGTCAGGTTGTCATTCGCCGTCTTCATTTCTTTTAACGCTGCGGTCAGGCTTTCATACCGTCTTCATATCTTTCAGGTCGGTGGTCAGGTTGTCATTCGCCGTCTTCATTTCTTTAATCGCTGCGGTCAGGCTGTCTTTACATCTCTTTCAGGTCGGTGGTCAGGTTGTCATTCGCCGTCTTCATTCCTTTGAACTCGGCGGTCAGGCTGTCATTCGCCGTCTTCATTTCTTTTAAATCGGTGGTCAGGCTCTCATTCGCCGTCTGAATTTCTTTCAAATCGGCGGTCAGGCTGTCATTTGCCGTCTGCATTCTCTTTTAACTAGGCGGTCAGGCTGTTATTCGCCTTCTTCATTTCTTTAAAATTGGCGGTCAGGCTGTCATTCGCCGTCTTCCTTTCTTTTAACGCGGCGGTCAGGCTGTCATTGCTGTGTTCATATCTTTCAGGGCGGCTGTCAGGTTGTCATTCGCCGTCTTCCTTTATTTTAACGTAGCGATCAGGCTTTCATTACCATCTTCATAACTTTCAGGTCGGTGTTCAGGTTGTCATTCGTTGTCTTCCTTTCGTTTAACGTGGCGGTCAGGCCGTCATTACCATCTTCATGTCTTTCAGGTCGGTGGTCAGGTTGTCATTCGCCGTGTTCCTTTCTTTTAACTCGGTGGTCAGGTTGTCATTCGCCGTCTTCCTTTCTTTTAACTCGGCGGTCAGGCTGTCATTCGCCGCCTTCCTTTTTTTAACGCGGCGGTCAGGTTTCATTGCTGTCTTCATCCCTTTCAGATCGGTAGTCAGGTTGTCATTCGCCGTCTTCCTTTCTTTTAACTCGGCGTTCAGGTTGTCATTCGCTGTCTTCCTTTCTTCTAACGCGGCGATCAGGCTGTCATTCACCGTCTTCATGTCTTTCAGGTCGGTGGTCAGGTTGTTATTCGCCGTCTCTCATTTCTTTTAACTCGGCGTTCAGGCTGTCATTCGCCGTCTTCCTTTCTTTCAGGTCGTTGGTCAGGTTGTCATTCGCTGTCTTCCTTTCTTCTAACGCGGCGATCAGGCTGTCATTCACCGTCTTCATGTCTTTCAGGTCGTTGGTCAGGTTGTCATTCGCTGTCTTCCTTTCTTCTAACGCGGCGATCAGGCTGTCATTACCGTCTTCAAATCTTTCAGGTCGGTGGTCAGGTTGTCATTCGCCGTCTTCATTTCTTTTAACAGCGGCGTTCAGGCGGTCAATACCGTCTTCATATCTTTCAGCACCGTGGTCAGTTTGTCATTCGCCGTCTTCATTTCTTTTACCTCGGCGGTCAGGCTGTCATTACCGTCCTCATCTCTTTCAGGTCAGTGGTCAGGTTGTCATTCGCCGTCTTCATTTCTTTTAACGCGGTTATCAGGCTGTCATTACCGTCTTCATCTCTTTCAGGTCGGTGGTCAGTTTGTCATTCGCCGTCTTCGTTTCTTTTAACGCTGCGGTCAGGCTGCCATTCACCTTCTTCATCTCTTTCAGGTCGGTGGTCAGGTTGTCACTCGCCGTCTTCATTTCTTTTAACGCTGCGGTCAGGCTGTCATTACCGTCTTCACATCTTTCAGGTCGTTGGTCAGGTTGTCATTCGCCGTCTTCATTTCTTTTAACGCTGCGGTCAGGCTGTCGTTCACCGTCTTCATATCTTTCAGCTCGGTGGTCAGGTTGTCATTCGCCGTCTTCATTTCTTTTAACGCGGCGATCAGGCTGGCATTCACCGTCCTCATATCTTTCAGGTCGGTGGTCAGGTTGTCATTCGCCGTCTTCCTTTCTCTTAATTCGGTGGTCAGGTTGTCATTCGCCGTCTTCCTTTATTTTAACGCGGCGATCAGGCTGTCATTATCACCTTCATAACTTTCAGGTCGGTGGTCAGGTTGTCATTCGCCATCTTCCTTTCGTTTAACGCGGCGGTCAGGCCGTCATTACCATCTTCATGTCTTTCAGGTCGGTGGTCAGGTTGTCATTCGCCGTGTTCCTTTCTTTTAACTCGGTGGTCAGGTTGTCATTCGCCGTCTTCCTTTATTTTTAACTCGGCGGTCAGGCTGTCATTCGCCGCCTTCCTTTCTTTTAACGCGGCGGTCAGGTTGTCACTGCTGTCTTCATCCCTTTCAGGTCGGTGGTCAGGTTGTCATTCGCCGTCTTCCTTTCTTTTAACAAGGCAATCAGGGTGTCATTCGCCGTCTTCCTTTCTTTCAGGTCGGTGGTCAGGTTGTCATTCGCTGTCTTCCTTTCTTTTAACGCGGCGATCAGGCTGTCATTCACCGTCTTCATATCTTTCAGGTCGGAGGTCAGGCTGTCATTCGCCGTCTTCATTTCTTTTAACTCGGCGGTCAGGCTGTCATTACCGTCTTCAAATCTTTCAGGTCGGTGGTCAGGTTGTCATTCGCCGTCTTCATTTCTTTTAACTCGGCGTTCAGGCGGTCAATACCGTCTTCATATCTTTCAGCTCCGTGGTCAGTTTGTCATTCGCCGTCTTCATTTCTTTTAACTCGGCGTTCAGGCTGTCATTACCGTCCTCATCTCTTTCAGGTCGGTGGTCAGGTTGTCATTCGCCGTCCTCATTTCTTTTAACGCGGCGATCAGGCTGTCATTACCGTCTTCATCTCTTTCAGGTCGGTGGTCAGGTTGACATTCGCCGTCTTCGTTTCTTTTAACGCTGCGGCCAGGCGGTCAATACCGTCTTCATATCTTTCAGCACCGTGGTCAGGTTGTCATTCGCCGTCTTAATTTCATTTAACGCTGCGGTCAGGCTGCCATTCACCTTCTTCATATCTTTCAGGTCGGTGGTCAGGTTGTCACTCGCCGTCTTCATTTCTTTTAACGCTGCGGTCAGGCTTTCATTACCGTCTTCACATCTTTCAGGTCGGTGGTCAGGTTGTCATTCGCCGTCCTCATTTCTTTTAACGCTGCGGTCAGGCTGTCGTTCACCGTCTTCATATCTTTCAGGTCGGTGGTCAGGTTGTCATTCGCCGTCTTCATCTCTTTTAACGCTGCGGTCAGGCTGTCACTACCGTTTTCATCTCTTTCAGGTCGGTGGTCAGGTTGTCATTCGCCGTCTTCATTCCTTTGAACTCGGCGGTCAGGCTGTCATTCGCCGTCTTCATTTCTTTTAAATCGGTGGTCAGGCTGTCATTCGCCGTCTGAATTTCTTTCAAATCGGCGGTCAGGCTGTCACTTGCCGTCTGCATTCTCTTTTTACTAGGCGGTCAGGCTGTTATTCGCCTTCTTCATTTCTTTAAAATTGGCGGTCAGGCTGTCATTCGCCGTCTTCCTTTCTTTTAACGCGGCGGTCAGGCTGTCATTGCTGTGTTCATATCTTTCAGGTCGGTTGTCAGGTTGTCATTCGCCGTCTTCCTTTATTTTAACGCAGCGATCAGGCTTTCATTACCATCTTCATAACTTTCAGGTCGGTGTTCAGGTTGTCATTCGTTGTCTTCCTTTCGTTTAACATGGCGGTCAGGCCGTCATTACCATCTTCATGTCTTTCAGGTCGGTGGTCAGGTTGTCATTCGCCGTGTTCCTTTCTTTTAACTCGGTGGTCAGGTTGTCATTCGCCGTCTTCCTTTCTTTTAACTCGGCGGTCAGGCTGTCATTCGCCGCCTTCCTTTCTTTTGACGCGGCGGTCAGGTTGTCATTGCTGTCTTCATCCCTTTCAGGTCGGTAGTCAGGTTGTCATTCGCCGTCTTCCTTTCTTTTAACTCGGCGTTCAGGCTGTCATTCGCCGTCTTCCTTTCTTTCAGGTCGTTGGCCAGGTTGTCATTCGCTGTCTTCCTTTCTTCTAACGCGGCGATGAGGCTGTCATTCACCGTCTTCATGTCTATCAGGTCGGTGGTCAGGTTGTCATGCGCCGTCTCTCATTTCTTTTAACTCGGCGTTCAGGCTGTCATTCACCGTCTTCATGTCTTTCAGGTCGGTGGTCAGGTTGTTATTCGCCGTCTCTCATTTCTTTTAACTCGGCGTTCAGGCTGTCATTCGCCGTCTTCCTTTCTTTCAGGTCGTTGGTCAGGTTGTCATTCGCTGTCTTCCTTTCTTCTAACGCGGCGATCAGGCTGTCATTCACCGTCTTCATGTCTTTCAGGTCGTTGGTCAGGTTGTCATTCGCTGTCTTCCTTTCTTCTAACGCGGCGGTCAGGCTGTCATTACCGTCTTCAAATCTTTCAGGTCGGTGGTCAGGTTGTCATTCGCCGTCTTCATTTCTTTTAACAGCGGCGCTCAGGCGGTCAATACCGTCTTCATATCTTTCAGCACCGTGGTCAGTTTGTCATTCGCCGTCTTCATTTCTTTTAACTCGGCGGTCAGGCTGTCATTACCGTCCTCATCTCTTTCAGGTCAGTGGTCAGGTTGTCATTCGCCGTCTTCATTTCTTTTAACGCGGTTATCAGGCTGTCATTACCGTCTTCATCTCTTTCAGGTCGGTGGTCAGTTTGTCATTCGCCGTCTTCGTTTCTTTTAACGCTGCGGTCAGGATGCCATTCACCTTCTTCATCTCTTTCAGGTCGGTGGTCAGGTTGTCACTCGCCGTCTTCATTTCTTTTAACGCTGCGGTCAGGCTGTCATTACCGTCTTCACATCTTTCAGGTCGTTGGCCAGGTTGTCATTCGCCGTCTTCATTTCTTTTAACGCTGCGGTCAGGCTGTCGTTCACCGTCTTCATATCTTTCAGGTCGGTGGTCAGGTTGTCATTCGCCGTCTTCATTTCTTTTAACGCGGCGATCAGGCTGTCATTCACCGTCTTCATATCTTTCAGGTCGGTGGTCAGGTTGTCATTCGCCGTCTTCCTTTCTCTTAATTCGGTGGTCAGGTTGTCATTCGCCGTCTTCCTTTATTTTAACGCGGCGATCAGGCTGTCATTATCATCTTCATAACTTTCAGGTCGGTGGTCAGGTTGTCATTCGCCATCTTCCTTTCGTTTAACGCGGCGGTCAGGCCGTCATTACCATCTTCATGTCTTTCAGGTCGGTGGTCAGGTTGTCATTCGCCGTGTTCCTTTCTTTTAACTCGGTGGTCAGGTTGTCATTCGCCGTCTTCCTTTATTTTTAACTCGGCGGTCAGGCTGTCATTCGCCGCCTTCCTTTCTTTTAACGCGGCGGTCAGGTTGTCACTGCTGTCTTCATCCCTTTCAGGTCGGTGGTCAGGTTGTCATTCGCCGTCTTCCTTTCTTTTAACAAGGCGATCAGGGTGTCATTCGCCGTCTTCCTTTCTTTCAGGTCGTTGGTCAGGTTGTCATTCGCTGTCTTCCTTTCTTTTAACGCGGCGATCAGGCTGTCATTCACCGTCTTCATATCTTTCAGGTCGGAGGTCAGGTTGTCATTCGCCGTCTTCATTTCTTTTAACTCGGCGGTCAGGCTGTCATTACCGTCTTCAAATCTTTCAGGTCAGTGGTCAGGTTGTCATTCGCCGTCTTCATTTCTTTTAACGCGGCGATCAGGCTGTCATTCACCGTCTTCATATCTTTCAGGTCGGTGGTCAGGTTGTCATTCGCCGTCTTCATTTCTTTTAACGCTGCGGTCAGGCTTTCATACCGTCTTCATATCTTTCAGGTCGGTGGTCAGGTTGTCATTCGCCGTCTTCATTTCTTTAATCGCTGCGGTCAGGCTGTCTTTACATCTCTTTCAGGTCGGTGGTCAGGTTGTCATTCGCCGTCTTCATTCCTTTGAACTCGGCGGTCAGGCTGTCATTCGCCGTCTTCATTTCTTTTAAATCGGTGGTCAGGCTCTCATTCGCCGTCTGAATTTCTTTCAAATCGGCGGTCAGGCTGTCATTTGCCGTCTGCATTCTCTTTTAACTAGGCGGTCAGGCTGTTATTCGCCTTCTTCATTTCTTTAAAATTGGCGGTCAGGCTGTCATTCGCCGTCTTCCTTTCTTTTAACGCGGCGGTCAGGCTGTCATTGCTGTGTTCATATCTTTCAGGGCGGCTGTCAGGTTGTCATTCGCCGTCTTCCTTTATTTTAACGTAGCGATCAGGCTTTCATTACCATCTTCATAACTTTCAGGTCGGTGTTCAGGTTGTCATTCGTTGTCTTCCTTTCGTTTAACGTGGCGGTCAGGCCGTCATTACCATCTTCATGTCTTTCAGGTCGGTGGTCAGGTTGTCATTCGCCGTGTTCCTTTCTTTTAACTCGGTGGTCAGGTTGTCATTCGCCGTCTTCCTTTCTTTTAACTCGGCGGTCAGGCTGTCATTCGCAGCCTTCCTTTCTTTTAACGCGGCGGTCAGGTTTCATTGCTGTCTTCATCCCTTTCAGATCGGTAGTCAGGTTGTCATTCGCCGTCTTCCTTTCTTTTAACTCGGTGTTCAGGTTGTCATTCGCTGTCTTCTTTTCTTCTAACGCGGCGATCAGGCTGTCATTCACCGTCTTCATGTCTTTCAGGTCGGTGGTCAGGTTGTTATTCGCCGTCTCTCATTTCTTTTAACTCGGCGTTCAGGCTGTCATTCGCCGTCTTCCTTTCTTTCAGGTCGTTGGTCAGGTTGTCATTCGCTGTCTTCCTTTCTTCTAACGCGGCGATCAGGCTGTCATTCACCGTCTTCATGTCTTTCAGGTCGGTGGTCAGGTTGTCATTCGCCGTCTTCATTTCTTTTAACAGCGGCGTTCAGGCGGTAAATACCGTCTTGATATCTTTCAGCACCGTGGTCAGTTTGTCATTCGCCGTCTTCATTTCTTTTACCTCGGCGGTCAGGCTGTCATTACCGTCCTCATCTCTTTCAGGTCAGTGGTCAGGTTGTCATTCGCCGTCTTCATTTCTTTTAACGCGGTTATCAGGCTGTCATTACCGTCTTCATCTCTTTCAGGTCGGTGGTCAGTTTGTCATTCGCCGTCTTCGTTTCTTTTAACGCTGCGGTCAGGCTGCCATTCACCTTCTTCATCTCTTTCAGGTCGGTGGTCAGGTTGTCACTCGCCGTCTTCATTTCTTTTAACGCTGCGGTCAGGCTGTCATTACCGTCTTCACATCTTTCAGGTCGTTGGTCAGGTTGTCATTCGCCGTCTTCATTACTTTTAACGCTGCGGTCAGGCTGTCGTTCACCGTCTTCATATCTTTCAGCTCGGTGGTCAGGTTGTCATTCGCCGTCTTCATTTCTTTTAACGCGGCGATCAGGCTGGCATTCACCGTCCTCATATCTTTCAGGTCGGTGGTCAGGTTGTCATTCGCCGTCTTCCTTTCTCTTAATTCGGTGGTCAGGTTGTCATTCGCCGTCTTCCTTTATTTTAACGCGGCGATCAGGCTGTCATTATCACCTTCATAACTTTCAGGTCGGTGGTCAGGTTGTCATTCGCCATCTTCCTTTCGTTTAACGCGGCGGTCAGGCCGTCATTACCATCTTCATGTCTTTCAGGTCGGTGGTCAGGTTGTCATTCGCCGTGTTCCTTTCTTTTAACTCGGTGGTCAGGTTGTCATTCGCCGTCTTCCTTTATTTTTAACTCGGCGGTCAGGCTGTCATTCGCCGCCTTCCTTTCTTTTAACGCGGCGGTCAGGTTGTCACTGCTGTCTTCATCCCTTTCAGGTCGGTGGTCAGGTTGTCATTCGCCGTCTTCCTTTCTTTTAACAAGGCAATCAGGGTGTCATTCGCCGGTTTCCTTTCTTTCAGGTCGTTGGTCAGGTTGTCATTCGCTGTCTTCCTTTCTTTTAACGCGGCGATCAGGCTGTCATTCACCGTCATCATATCTTTCAGGTCGGAGGTCAGGCTGTCATTCGCCGTCTTCATTTCTTTTAACTTGGTGGTCAGGCTGTCATTACCGTCTTCAAATCTTTCAGGTCGGTGGTCAGGTTGTCATTCGCCGTCTTCATTTCTTTTAACTCGGCGTTCAGGCGGTCAATACCGTCTTCATATCTTTCAGCTCCGTGGTCAGTTTGTCATTCGCCGTCTTCATTTCTTTTAACTCGGCGTTCAGTCTGTCATTACCGTCCTCATCTCTTTCAGGTCGGTGGTCAGGTTGTCATTCGCCGTCCTCGTTTCTTTTAACGCGGCGATCAGGCTGTCATTACCGTCTTCATCTCTTTCAGGTCGGTGGTCAGGTTGACATTCGCCGTCTTCGTTTCTTTTAACGCTGCGGTCAGGCTGTCATTCACAGTCTTCATATCTTTCAGGTCGGTGGTCAAGTTGTCATTCGCCGTCTTAATTTCATTTAACGCTGCGGTCAGGCTGCCATTCACCTTCTTCATATCTTTCAGGTCGGTGGTCAGGTTGTCACTCGCCGTCTTCATTTCTTTTAACGCTGCGGTCAGGCTTTCATTACCGTCTTCACATCTTTCAGGTCGGTGGTCAGGTTGTCATTCGCCGTCCTCATTTCTTTTAACGCTGCGGTCAGGCTGTCGTTCACCGTCTTCATATCTTTCAGGTCGGTGGTCAGGTTGTCATTCGCCGTCTTCATCTCTTTTAACGCTGCGGTCAGGCTGTCATTACCGTTTTCATCTCTTTCAGGTCGGTGGTCAGGTTGTCATTCGCCGTCTTCATTCCTTTGAACTCGGCGGTCAGGCTGTCATTCGCCGTCTTCATTTCTTTTAAATCGGTGGTCAGGCTGTCATTCGCCGTCTGAATTTCTTTCAAATCGGCGGTCAGGCTGTCACTTGCCGTCTGCATTCTCTTTTTACTAGGCGGTCAGGCTGTTATTCGCCTTCTTCATTTCTTTAAAATTGGCGGTCAGGCTGTCATTCGCCGTCTTCCTTTCTTTTAACGCGGCGGTCAGGCTGTCATTGCTGTGTTCATATCTTTCAGGTCGGTTGTCAGGTTGTCATTCGCCGTCTTCCTTTATTTTAACGCAGCGATCAGGCTTTCATTACCATCTTCATAACTTTCAGGTCGGTGTTCAGGTTGTCATTCGTTGTCTTCCTTTCGTTTAACATGGCGGTCAGGCCGTCATTACCATCTTCATGTCTTTCAGGTCGGTGGTCAGGTTGTCATTCGCCGTGTTCCTTTCTTTTAACTCGGTGGTCAGGTTGTCATTCGCCGTCTTCCTTTCTTTTAACTCGGCGGTCAGGCTGTCATTCGCCGCCTTCCTTTCTTTTGACGCGGCGGTCAGGTTGTCATTGCTGTCTTCATCCCTTTCAGGTCGGTAGTCAGGTTGTCATTCGCCGTCTTCCTTTCTTTTAACTCGGCGTTCAGGCTGTCATTCGCCGTCTTCCTTTCTTTCAGGTCGTTGGCCAGGTTGTCATTCGCTGTCTTCCTTTCTTCTAACGCGGCGATGAGGCTGTCATTCACCGTCTTCATGTCTATCAGGTCGGTGGTCAGGTTGTCATGCGCCGTCTCTCATTTCTTTTAACTCGGCGTTCAGGCTGTCATTCACCGTCTTCATGTCTTTCAGGTCGGTGGTCAGGTTGTTATTCGCCGTCTCTCATTTCTTTTAACTCGGCGTTCAGGCTGTCATTCGCCGTCTTCCTTTCTTTCAGGTCGTTGGTCAGGTTGTCATTCGCTGTCTTCCTTTCTTCTAACGCGGCGATCAGGCTGTCATTCACCGTCTTCATGTCTTTCAGGTCGTTGGTCAGGTTGTCATTCGCTGTCTTCCTTTCTTCTAACGCGGCGGTCAGGCTGTCATTACCGTCTTCAAATCTTTCAGGTCGGTGGTCAGGTTGTCATTCGCCGTCTTCATTTCTTTTAACAGCGGCGCTCAGGCGGTCAATACCGTCTTCATATCTTTCAGCACCGTGGTCAGTTTGTCATTCGCCGTCTTCATTTCTTTTAACTCGGCGGTCAGGCTGTCATTACCGTCCTCATCTCTTTCAGGTCAGTGGTCAGGTTGTCATTCGCCGTCTTCATTTCTTTTAACGCGGTTATCAGGCTGTCATTACCGTCTTCATCTCTTTCAGGTCGGTGGTCAGTTTGTCATTCGCCGTCTTCGTTTCTTTTAACGCTGCGGTCAGGATGCCATTCACCTTCTTCATCTCTTTCAGGTCGGTGGTCAGGTTGTCACTCGCCGTCTTCATTTCTTTTAACGCTGCGGTCAGGCTGTCATTACCGTCTTCACATCTTTCAGGTCGTTGGCCAGGTTGTCATTCGCCGTCTTCATTTCTTTTAACGCTGCGGTCAGGCTGTCGTTCACCGTCTTCATATCTTTCAGGTCGGTGGTCAGGTTGTCATTCGCCGTCTTCATTTCTTTTAACGCGGCGATCAGGCTGTCATTCACCGTCTTCATATCTTTCAGGTCGGTGGTCAGGTTGTCATTCGCCGTCTTCCTTTCTCTTAATTCGGTGGTCAGGTTGTCATTCGCCGTCTTCCTTTATTTTAACGCGGCGATCAGGCTGTCATTATCATCTTCATAACTTTCAGGTCGGTGGTCAGGTTGTCATTCGCCATCTTCCTTTCGTTTAACGCGGCGGTCAGGCCGTCATTACCATCTTCATGTCTTTCAGGTCGGTGGTCAGGTTGTCATTCGCCGTGTTCCTTTCTTTTAACTCGGTGGTCAGGTTGTCATTCGCCGTCTTCCTTTATTTTTAACTCGGCGGTCAGGCTGTCATTCGCCGCCTTCCTTTCTTTTAACGCGGCGGTCAGGTTGTCACTGCTGTCTTCATCCCTTTCAGGTCGGAGGTCAGGTTGTCATTCGCCGTCTTCCTTTCTTTTAACAAGGCGATCAGGGTGTCATTCGCCGTCTTCCTTTCTTTCAGGTCGTTGGTCAGGTTGTCATTCGCTGTCTTCCTTTCTTTTAACGCGGCGATCAGGCTGTCATTCACCGTCTTCATATCTTTCAGGTCGGAGGTCAGGTTGTCATTCGCCGTCTTCATTTCTTTTAACTCGGCGGTCAGGCTGTCATTACCGTCTTCAAATCTTTCAGGTCAGTGGTCAGGTTGTCATTCGCCGTCTTCATTTCTTTTAACGCGGCGATCAGGCTGTCATTCACCGTCTTCATATCTTTCAGGTCGGTGGTCAGGTTGTCATTCGCCGTCTTCATTTCTTTTAACGCTGCGGTCAGGCTTTCATACCGTCTTCATATCTTTCAGGTCGGTGGTCAGGTTGTCATTCGCCGTCTTCATTTCTTTAATCGCTGCGGTCAGGCTGTCTTTACCGTCTTCATCTCTTTCAGGTCGGTGGTCAGGTTGTCATTCGCCGTCTTCATTCCTTTGAACTCGGCGGTCAGGCTGTCATTCGCCGTCTTCATTTCTTTTAAATCGGTGGTCAGGCTCTCATTCGCCGTCTGAATTTCTTTCAAATCGGCGGTCAGGCTGTCATTTGCCGTCTGCATTCTCTTTTAACTAGGCGGTCAGGCTGTTATTCGCCTTCTTCATTTCTTTAAAATTGGCGGTCAGGCTGTCATTCGCCGTCTTCCTTTCTTTTAACGCGGCGGTCAGGCTGTCATTGCTGTGTTCATATCTTTCAGGGCGGCTGTCAGGTTGTCATTCGCCGTCTTCCTTTATTTTAACGTAGCGATCAGGCTTTCATTACCATCTTCATAACTTTCAGGTCGGTGTTCGGGTTGTCATTCGTTGTCTTCCTTTCGTTTAACGTGGCGGTCAGGCCGTCATTACCATCTTCATGTCTTTCAGGTCGGTGGTCAGGTTGTCATTCGCCGTGTTCCTTTCTTTTAACTCGGTGGTCAGGTTGTCATTCGCCGTCTTCCTTTCTTTTAACTCGGCGGTCAGGCTGTCATTCGCAGCCTTCCTTTCTTTTAACGCGGCGGTCAGGTTTCATTGCTGTCTTCATCCCTTTCAGATCGGTAGTCAGGTTGTCATTCGCCGTCTTCCTTTCTTTTAACTCGGTGTTCAGGTTGTCATTCGCTGTCTTCTTTTCTTCTAACGCGGCGATCAGGCTGTCATTCACCGTCTTCATGTCTTTCAGGTCGGTGGTCAGGTTGTTATTCGCCGTCTCTCATTTCTTTTAACTCGGCGTTCAGGCTGTCATTCGCCGTCTTCCTTTCTTTCAGGTCGTTGGTCAGGTTGTCATTCGCTGTCTTCCTTTCTTCTAACGCGGCGATCAGGCTGTCATTCACCGTCTTCATGTCTTTCAGGTCGGTGGTCAGGTTGTCATTCGCCGTCTTCATTTCTTTTAACAGCGGCGTTCAGGCGGTCAATACCGTCTTGATATCTTTCAGCACCGTGGTCAGTTTGTCATTCGCCGTCTTCATTTCTTTTACCTCGGCGGTCAGGCTGTCATTACCGTCCTCATCTCTTTCAGGTCAGTGGTCAGGTTGTCATTCGCCGTCTTCATTTCTTTTAACGCGGTTATCAGGCTGTCATTACCGTCTTCATCTCTTTCAGGTCGGTGGTCAGTTTGTCATTCGCCGTCTTCGTTTCTTTTAACGCTGCGGTCAGGCTGCCATTCACCTTCTTCATCTCTTTCAGGTCGGTGGTCAGGTTGTCACTCGCCGTCTTCATTTCTTTTAACGCTGCGGTCAGGCTGTCATTACCGTCTTCACATCTTTCAGGTCGTTGGTCAGGTTGTCATTCGCCGTCTTCATTACTTTTAACGCTGCGGTCAGGCTGTCGTTCACCGTCTTCATATCTTTCAGCTCGGTGGTCAGGTTGTCATTCGCCGTCTTCATTTCTTTTAACGCGGCGATCAGGCTGGCATTCACCGTCCTCATATCTTTCAGGTCGGTGGTCAGGTTGTCATTCGCCGTCTTCCTTTCTCTTAATTCGGTGGTCAGGTTGTCATTCGCCGTCTTCCTTTATTTTAACGCGGCGATCAGGCTGTCATTATCACCTTCATAACTTTCAGGTCGGTGGTCAGGTTGTCATTCGCCATCTTCCTTTCGTTTAACGCGGCGGTCAGGCCGTCATTACCATCTTCATGTCTTTCAGGTCGGTGGTCAGGTTGTCATTCGCCGTGTTCCTTTCTTTTAACTCGGTGGTCAGGTTGTCATTCGCCGTCTTCCTTTATTTTTAACTCGGCGGTCAGGCTGTCATTCGCCGCCTTCCTTTCTTTTAACGCGGCGGTCAGGTTGTCACTGCTGTCTTCATCCCTTTCAGGTCGGTGGTCAGGTTGTCATTCGCCGTCTTCCTTTCTTTTAACAAGGCAATCAGGGTGTCATTCGCCGTCTTCCTTTCTTTCAGGTCGTTGGTCAGGTTGTCATTCGCTGTCTTCCTTTCTTTTAACGCGGCGATCAGGCTGTCATTCACCGTCTTCATATCTTTCAGGTCGGAGGTCAGGCTGTCATTCGCCGTCTTCATTTCTTTTAACTCGGCGGTCAGGCTGTCATTACCGTCTTCAAATCTTTCAGGTCGGTGGTCAGGTTGTCATTCGCCGTCTTCATTTCTTTTAACTCGGCGTTCAGGCGGTCAATACCGTCTTCATATCTTTCAGCTCCGTGGTCAGTTTGTCATTCGCCGTCTTCATTTCTTTTAACTCGGCGTTCAGGCTGTCATTACCGTCCTCATCTCTTTCAGGTCGGTGGTCAGGTTGTCATTCGCCGTCCTCGTTTCTTTTAACGCGGCGATCAGGCTGTCATTACCGTCTTCATCTCTTTCAGGTCGGTGGTCAGGTTGACATTCGCCGTCTTCGTTTCTTTTAACGCTGCGGTCAGGCTGTCATTCACAGTCTTCATATCTTTCAGGTCGGTGGTCAAGTTGTCATTCGCCGTCTTAATTTCATTTAACGCTGCGGTCAGGCTGCCATTCACCTTCTTCATATCTTTCAGGTCGGTGGTCAGGTTGTCACTCGCCGTCTTCATTTCTTTTAACGCTGCGGTCAGGCTTTCATTACCGTCTTCACATCTTTCAGGTCGGTGGTCAGGTTGTCATTCGCCGTCCTCATTTCTTTTAACGCTGCGGTCAGGCTGTCGTTCACCGTCTTCATATCTTTCAGGTCGGTGGTCAGGTTGTCATTCGCCGTCTTCATCTCTTTTAACGCTGCGGTCAGGCTGTCATTACCGTCTTCATCTCTTTCAGGTCGGTGGTCAGGTTGTCATTCGCCGTCTTCATTCCTTTGAACTCGGCGGTCAGGCTGTCATTCGCCGTCTTCATTTCTTTTAAATCGGTGGTCAGGCTGTCATTCGCCGTCTGAATTTCTTTCAAATCGGCGGTCAGGCTGTCACTTGCCGTCTGCATTCTCTTTTAACTAGGCGGTCAGGCTGTTATTCGCCTTCTTCATTTCTTTAAAATTGGCGGTCATGCTGTCATTCGCCGTCTTCCTTTCTTTTAACGCGGCGGTCAGGCTGTCATTGCTGTGTTCATATCTTTCAGGTCGGTTGTCAGGTTGTCATTCGCCGTCTTCCTTTATTTTAACGCAGCGATCAGGCTTTCATTACCATCTTCATAACTTTCAGGTCGGTGTTCAGGTTGTCATTCGTTGTCTTCCTTTCGGTTAACGTGGCGGTCAGGCCGTCATTACCATCTTCATGTCTTTCAGGTCGGTGGTCAGGTTGTCATTCGCCGTGTTCCTTTCTTTTAACTCGGTGGTCAGGTTGTCATTCGCCGTCTTCCTTTCTTTTAACTCGGCGGTCAGGCTGTCATTCGCCGCCTTCCTTTCTTTTGACGCGGCGGTCAGGTTGTCATTGCTGTCTTCATCCCTTTCAGGTCGGTAGTCAGGTTGTCATTCGCCGTCTTCCTT
Organism: Mantis religiosa; assembly: GCA_030765055.1. Taxonomy (NCBI): domain Eukaryota; kingdom Metazoa; phylum Arthropoda; class Insecta; order Mantodea; family Mantidae; genus Mantis; species Mantis religiosa. The sequence continues at coordinate 793,521 of JAUKNK010000245.1, forward strand.
TCTTTTAACTCGGCGTTCAGGCTGTCATTCGCCGTCTTCCTTTCTTTCAGGTCGTTGGCCAGGTTGTCATTCGCTGTCTTCCTTTCTTCTAACGCGGCGATGAGGCTGTCATTCACCGTCTTCATATCTTTCAGGTCGGTGGTCAGGTTGTCATTCGCCGTCTCTCATTTCTTTTAACTCGGCGTTCAGGCTGTCATTCGCCGTCTTCCTTTCTTTCAGGTCGTTGGTCAGGTTGTCATTCGCTGTCTTCCTTTCTTCTAACGCGGCGATCAGGCTGTCATTCACGGTCTTCATGTCTTTCAGGTCGTTGGTCAGGTTGTCATTCGCTGTCTTCCTTTCTTCTAACGCGGCGATCAGGCTGTCATTACCGTCTTCAAATCTTTCAAGTCGTTGGTCAGGTTGTCATTCGCCGTCTTCATTTCATTTAACAGCGGCGTTCAGGCGGTCAATACCGTCTTCATATCCTTCAGCACCGTGGTCAGTTTGTCATTCGCCGTCTTCATTTCTTTTAACTCGGCGGTCAGGCTGTCATTACCGTCCTCATCTCCTTCAGGTCGGTGGTCAGGTTGTCATTCGCCGTCTTCATTTCTTTTAACGCGGTTATCAGGCTGTCATTACCGTCTTCATCTCTTTCAGGTCGGTGGTCAGTTTGTCATTCGCCGTCTTCTTTTCTTTTAAAGCTGCGGTCAGGCTGCCATTCACCTTCATCTCTTTCAGGTCTGTGGTCAGGTTGTCACTCGCCGTCTTCATTTCTTTTAACGCTGCGGTCAGGCTGTCATTACCGTCTTCACATCTTTCAGGTCGTTGGTCAGGTTGTCATTCGCCGTCTTCATTTCTTTTAACGCTGCGGTCAGGCTGTCGTTCACCGTCTTCATCTCTTTCAGGTCGGTGGTCAGGTTGTCATTCGCCGTCTTCATTTCTTTTAACTCAGCGTTCAGGCGGTCAATACCGTCTTCATATCTTTCAGCACCGTGGTCAGTTTGTCATTCGCCGTCTTCATTTCTTTTAACGCGGCGGTCAGGCTGTCATTACCGTCCTCATCTCTTTCAGGTCGGTGGTCAGGTTGTCATTCGCCGTCTTCATTTCTTTTAACGCGGCGATCAGGCTGTCATTCACCGTCTTCATATCTTTCAGGTCGGTGGTCAGGTTGTCATTCGCCGTCTTCATTTCTTTTAACGCTACGGTCAGGCTTTCATAGCGTCTTCATATCTTTCAGGTCGGTGATCAGGTTGTCATTTGCCGTCTTCATTTCTTTTAACGCGGCGATCAGGCTGTCATTCACCGTCTTCATGTCTTTCAGGTCGGTGGTCAGGTTGTCATTCGCCGTCTTCATTTCTTTAATCGCTGCGGTCAGGCTGTCATTACCGTCTTCATCTCTTTCAGGTCGGTGGTCAGGTTGTCATTCGCCGTCTTCATTCCTTTGAACTCGGCGGTCAGGCTGTCATTCGCCGTCTTCATTTCTTTTAAATCGGTGGTCAGGCTCTCATTCGCCGTCTGAATTTCTTTCAAATCGGCGGTCAGGCTGTCATTTGCCGTCTGCATTCTCTTTTAACTAGGCGGTCAGGCTGTTATTCGCCTTCTTCATTTCTTTAAAATTGGCGGTCAGGCTGTCATTCGCCGTCTTCCTTTCTTTTAACGCGGCGGTCAGGCTGTCATTGCTGTGTTCATATCTTTCAGGTCGGCTGTCAGGTTGTCATTCGCCGTCTTCCTTTATTTTAACGTAGCGATCAGGCTTTCATTACCATCTTCATAACTTTCAGGTCGGTGTTCAGGTTGTCATTCGTTGTCTTCCTTTCGTTTAACGTGGCGGTCAGGCCGTCATTACCATCTTCATGTCTTTCAGGTCGGTGGTCAGGTTGTCATTCGCCGTGTTCCTGTCTTTTAACTCGGTGGTCAGGTTGTCATTCGCCGTCTTCCTTTCTTTTAACTCGGCGGTCAGGCTGTCATTCGCCGCCTTCCTTTCTTTTAACGCGGCGGTCAGGTTTCATTGCTGTCTTCATCCCTTTCAGATCGGTAGTCAGGTTGTCATTCGCCGTCTTCCTTTCTTTTAACTCGGCGTTCAGGCTGTCATTCGCCGTCTTCCTTTCTTTCAGGTCGTTGGTCAGGTTGTCATTCGCTGTCTTCCTTTCTTCTAACGCGGCGATCAGGCTGTCATTCACCGTCTTCATGTCTTTCAGGTCGGTGGTCAGGTTGTTATTCGCCGTCTCTCATTTCTTTTAACTCGGCGTTCAGGCTGTCATTCGCCGTCTTCCTTTCTTTCAGGTCGTTGGTCAGGTTGTCATTCGCTGTCTTCCTTTCTTCTAACGCGGCGATCAGGCTGTCATTCACCGTCTTCATGTCTTTCAGGTCGTTGGTCAGGTTGTCATTCGCTGTCTTCCTTTCTTCTAACGCGGCGGTCAGGCTGTCATTACCGTCTTCAAATCTTTCAGGTCGGTGGTCAGGTTTTCATTCGCCGTCTTCATTTCTTTTAACAGCGGCGCTCAGGCGGTCAATACCGTCTTCATATCTTTCAGCACCGTGGTCAGTTTGTCATTCGCCGTCTTCATTTCTTTTAACTCGGCGGTCAGGCTGTCATTACCGTCCTCATCTCTTTCAGGTCAGTGGTCAGGTTGTCATTCGCCGTCTTCATTTCTTTTAACGCGGTTATCAGGCTGTCATTACCGTCTTCATCTCTTTCAGGTCGGTGGTCAGTTTGTCATTCGCCGTCTTCGTTTCTTTTAACGCTGCGGTCAGGCTGCCATTCACCTTCTTCATCTCTTTCAGGTCGGTGGTCAGGTTGTCACTCGCCGTCTTCATTTCTTTTAACGCTGCGGTCAGGCTGTCATTACCGTCTTCACATCTTTCAGGTCGTTGGCCAGGTTGTCATTCGCCGTCTTCATTTCTTTTAACGCTGCGGTCAGGCTGTCGTTCACCGTCTTCATATCTTTCAGGTCGGTGGTCAGGTTGTCATTCGCCGTCTTCATTTCTTTTAACGCGGCGATCAGGCTGTCATTCACCGTCTTCATATCTTTCAGGTCGGTGGTCAGGTTGTCATTCGCCGTCTTCCTTTCTCTTAATTCGGTGGTCAGGTTGTCATTCGCCGTCTTCCTTTATTTTAACGCGGCGATCAGGCTGTCATTATCATCTTCATAACTTTCAGGTCGGTGGTCAGGTTGTCATTCGCCATCTTCCTTTCGTTTAACGCGGCGGTCAGGCCGTCATTACCATCTTCATGTCTTTCAGGTCGGTGGTCAGGTTGTCATTCGCCGTGTTCCTTTCTTTTAACTCGGTGGTCAGGTTGTCATTCGCCGTCTTCCTTTATTTTTAACTCGGCGGTCAGGCTGTCATTCGCCGCCTTCCTTTCTTTTAACGCGGCGGTCAGGTTGTCACTGCTGTCTTCATCCCTTTCAGGTCGGTGGTCAGGTTGTCATTCGCCGTCTTCCTTTCTTTTAACAAGGCGATCAGGGTGTCATTCGCCGTCTTCCTTTCTTTCAGGTCGTTGGTCAGGTTGTCGTTCGCTGTCTTCCTTTCTTTTAACGCGGCGATCAGGCTGTCATTCACCGTCTTCATATCTTTCAGGTCGGAGGTCAGGTTGTCATTCGCCGTCTTCATTTCTTTTAACTCGGCGGTCAGGCTGTCATTACCGTCTTCAAATCTTTCAGGTCAGTGGTCAGGTTGTCATTCGCCGTCTTCATTTCTTTTAACGCGGCGATCAGGCTGTCATTCACCGTCTTCATGTCTTTCAGGTCGGTGGTCAGGTTGTCATTCGCCGTCTTCATTTGTTTAATCGCTGCGGTCAGGCTGTCATTACCGTCTTCATCTCTTTCAGGTCGGTGGTCAGGTTGTCATTCGCCGTCTTCATTCCTTTGAACTCGGTGGTCAGGCTGTCATTCGCCGTCTTCATTTCTTTTAAATCGGTGGTCAGGCTGTCATTCGCCGTCTGAATTTCTTTCAAATCGGCGGTCAGGCTGTCATTTGCCGTCTGCATTCTCTTTTAACTAGGCGGTCAGGCTGTTATTCGCCTTCTTCATTTCTTTAAAATTGGCGGTCAGGCTGTCATTCGCCGTCTTCCTTTCTTTTAACGCGGCGGTCAGGCTGTCATTGCTGTGTTCATATCTTTCAGGTCGGCTGTCAGGTTGTCATTCGCCGTCTTCCTTTATTTTAACGTAGCGATCAGGCTTTCATTTCCATCTTCATAACTTTCAGGTCGGTGTTCAGGTTGTCATTCGTTGTCTTCCTTTCGTTTAACGTGGCGGTCAGGCCGTCATTACCATCTTCATGTCTTTCAGGTCGGTGGTCAGGTTGTCATTCGCCGTGTTCCTTTCTTTTAACTCGGTGGTCAGGTTGTCATTCGCCGTCTTCCTTTCTTTTAACTCGGCGGTCAGGCTGTCATTCGCCGCCTTCCTTTCTTTTAACGCGGCGGTCAGGTTTCATTGCTGTCTTCAACCCTTTCAGATCGGTAGTCAGGTTGTCATTCGCCGTCTTCCTTTCTTTTAACTCGGCGTTCAGGCTGTCATTCGCCGTCTTCCTTTCTTTCAGGTCGTTGGTCAGGTTGTCATTCGCTGTCTTCCTTTCTTTTAACGCGGCTATCAGGCTGTCATTCACCGTCTTCATATCTTTCAGGTCGGAGGTCAGGTTGTCATTCGCCGTCTTCATTTCTTTTAACTCGGCGGTCAGGCTGTCATTACCGTCTTCAAATCTTTCAGGTCGGTGGTCAGGTTGTCATTCGCCGTCTTCATTTCCTTTAACTCGGCGTTCAGGCGGTCAATACCGTCTTCATATCTTTCAGCTCCGTGGTCAGTTTGTCATTCGCCGTCTTCATTTCTTTTAACTCGGCGTTCAGGCTGTCATTACCGCCCTCATCTCTTTCAGGTCGGTGGTCAGGTTGTCATTCGCCGTCCTCATTTCTTTTAACGCGGCGATCAGGCTGTCATTACCGTCTTCATATCTTTCAGGTCGGTGGTCAGGTTGTCATTCGCCGTCTTAATTTCTTTTAACGCTGCGGTCAGGCTGCCATTCACCTTCTTCATATCTTTCAGGTCGGTGGTCAGGTTGTTACTCGCCGTCTTCATTTCTTTTAACGCTGCGGTCAGGCTTTCATTACCGTCTTCACATCTTTCAGGTCGGTGGTCAGGTTGTCATTCGCCGTCTTCATTTCTTTTAACGCTGCGGTCAGGCTGTAGTTCACCGTCTTCATATCTTTCAGGTCGGTGGTCAGGTTGTCATTCGCCGTCTTCATCTCTTTTAACGCTGCGGTCAGGCTGTCATTGCTGTGTTCATATCTTTCAGGTCGGCTGTCAGGTTGTCATTCGCCGTCTTCCTTTATTTTAACGTAGCGATCAGGCTTTCATTTCCATCTTCATAACTTTCAGGTCGGTGTTCAGGTTGTCATTCGTTGTCTTCCTTTCGTTTAACGTGGCGGTCAGGCCGTCATTACCATCTTCATGTCTTTCAGGTCGGTGGTCAGGTTGTCATTCGCCGTGTTCCTTTCTTTTAACTCGGTGGTCAGGTTGTCATTCGCCGTCTTCCTTTCTTTTAACTCGGCGGTCAGGCTGTCATTCGCCGCCTTCCTTTCTTTTAACGCAGCGGTCAGGTTTCATTGCTGTCTTCATCCCTTTCAGATCGGTAGTCAGGTTGTCATTCGCCGTCTTCCTTTCTTTTAACTCGGCGTTCAGGCTGTCATTCGCCGTCTTCCTTTCTTTCAGGTCGTTGGTCAGGTTGTCATTCGCTGTCTTCCTTTCTTTTAACGCGGCTCTCAGGCTGTCATTCACCGTCTTCATATCTTTCAGGTCGGAGGTCAGGTTGTCATTCGCCGTCTTCATTTCTTTTAACTCGGCGGTCAGGCTGTCATTACCGTCTTCAAATCTTTCAGCTCCGTGGTCAGTTTGTCATTCGCCGTCTTCATTTCTTTTAACTCGGCGTTCAGGCTGTCATTACCGTCCTCATCTCTTTCAGGTCGGTGGTCAGGTTGTCATTCGCCGTCCTCATTTCTTTTAACGCGGCGATCAGGCTGTCATTACCGTCTTCATCTCTTTCAGGTCGGTGGTCAGGTTGACATTCGCCGTCTTCGTTTCTTTTAACGCTGCGGTCAGGCTGTCATTCACCGTCTTCATATCTTTCAGGTCGGTGGTCAGGTTGTCATTCGCCGTCTTAATTTCTTTTAACGCTGCGGTCAGGCTGCCATTCACCTTCTTCATATCTTTCAGGTCGGTGGTCAGGTTGTTACTCGCCGTCTTCATTTCTTTTAACGCTGCGGTCAGGCTTTCATTACCGTCTTCACATCTTTCAGGTCGGTGGTCAGGTTGTCATTCGCCGTCTTCATTTCTTTTAACGCTGCGGTCAGGCTGTAGTTCACCGTCTTCATAACTTTCAGGTTGGTGGTCAGGTTGTCATTCGCCGTCTTCATCTCTTTTAACGCTGCGGTCAGGCTGTCATTACCGTCTTCATCTCTTTCAGGGCGGTGGTCAGGTTGTCATTCGCCGTCTTCATTCCTTTGAACTCGGCGGTCAGGCTGTCATTCGCCGTCTTCATTTCTTTTAAATCGGTGGTCAGGCTGTCATTCGCCGTCTGAATTTCTTTCAAATCGGCGGTCAGGCTGTCACTTGCCGTCTGCATTCTCTTTTAACTAGGCGGTCAGGCTGTTATTCGCCTTCTTCACTTCTTTAAAATTGGCGGTCAGGCTGTCATTCGCCGTCTTCCTTTCTTTTAACGCGGCGGTCAGGCTGTCATTGCTGTGTTCATATCTTTCAGGTCGGTTGTCAGGTTGTCATTCGCCGTCTTCCTTTATTTTAACGCAGCGATCAGGCTTTCATTACCATCTTCATAACTTTCAGGTCGGTGTTCAGGTTGTCATTCGTTGTCTTCCTTTCGTTTAACGTGGCGGTCAGGCCGTCATTACCATCTTCATGTCTTTCAGGTCGGTGGTCAGGTTGTCATTCGCCGTGTTCCTTTCTGTTAACTTGGTGGTCAGGTTGTCATTCGCCGTCTTCCTTTCTTTTAACTCGGCGTTCAGGCTGTCATTCGCCGCCTTCCTTTCTTTTAACGCGGCGGTCAGGTTGTCATTGCTGTCTTCATCCCTTTCAGGTCGGTAGTCAGGTTGTCGTTCGCTGTCTTCCTTTCTTCTAACGCGGCGATCAGGCTGTCATTCACCGTCTTCATGTCTTTCAGGTCGTTGGTCAGGTTGTCTTTCGCTGTCTTCCTTTCTTCTAACGCGGCGATCAGGCTGTCATTACCGTCTTCAAATCTTTCAGGTCGTTGGTCAGGTTGTCATTCGCCGTCTTCATTTCTTTTAACAGCGGCGTTCAGGCGGTCAATACCGTCTTCATATCTTTCAGCACCGTGGTAAGTTTGTCATTCGCCGTCTTCATTTCTTTTAACTCGGCGGTCAGGCTGTCATTACCGTCCTCATCTCTTTCAGGTCGGTGGTCAGGTTGTCATTCGCCGTCTTCATTTCTTTTAACGCGGTTATCAGGCTGTCATTACCGTCTTCATCTCTTTAAGGTCGGTGGTCAGTTTGTCATTCGCCGTCTTCGTTTCTTTTAACGCTGCGGTCAGGCTGCCATTCACCTTCTTCATCTCTTTCAGGTCTGTGTTCAGGTTGTCACTCGCCGTCTTCATTTCTTTTAACGCTGCGGTCAGGCTGTCATTACCGTCTTCACATCTTTCAGGTCGTTGGTCAGGTTGTCATTCGCCGTCTTCATATCTTTTAACGCTGCGGTCAGGCTGTCGTTCACCGTCTTCATCTCTTTCAGGTCGGTGGTCAGGTTGTCATTCGCCGTCTTCATTTCTTTTATATCGGCGTTCAGGCGGTCAATACCGTCTTCATATCTTTCAGCACCGTTGTCAGTTTGTCATTCGCCGTCTTTATTTCTTTTAACTCGGCGGTCAGGCTGTCATTACCGTCCTCATCTCTTTCAGGTCGGTGGTCAGGTTGTCATTCGCCGTCTTCATTTCTTTTATATCGGCGTTCAGGCGGTCAATACCGTCTTCATATCTTTCAGCACCGTTGTCAGTTTGTCATTCGCCGTCTTTATTTCTTTTAACTCGGCGGTCAGGCTGTCATTAGCGTCCTCATCTCTTTCAGGTCGGTGGTCAGGTTGTCATTCGCCGTCTTCATTTCTTTTAACGCGGTTATCAGGCTGTCATTACCGTCTTCATCTCTTTCAGGTCGGTGGTCAGTTTGTCATTCGCCGTCTTCGTTTCTTTTAACGCTGCGGTCAGGCTGCCATTCACCTTCTTAATCTCTTTCAGGTCGGTGGTCAGGTTGTCACTCGCCGTCTTCATTTCTTTTAACGCTGCGGTCAGGCTGTCATTACCGTCTTCACATCTTTCAGGTCGTTGTTCAGGTTGTCATTCGCCGTCTTCATTTCTTTTAACGCTGCGGTCAGGCTGTCGTTCACCGTCTTCATATCTTTCAGGTCGGTGGTCAGGTTCTCATTCGCCGTCTTCATTTCTTTTAACGCGGCGATCAGGCTGTCATTCACCGTCGTCATATCTTTCAGGTCGGTGGTCAGGTTGTCATTCGCCGTCTTCCTTTCTCTTAATTCGGTGGTCAGGTTGTCATTCGCCGTCTTCGTTTATTTTAACGCGGCGATCAGGCTGTCATTATCATCTTCATAACTTTCAGGTCGGTGGTCAGGTTGTCATTCGCCATCTTCCTTTCGTTTAACGCGGCGGTCAGGCCGTCATTACCATCTTCATGTCTTTCAGGTCGGTGGTCAGGTTGTCATTCGCCGTGTCCCTTTCTTTTAACTCGGTGGTCAGGTTGTCATTCGCCGTCTTCCTTTCTTTTAACTCGGCGGTCAGGCTGTCATTCGCCGCCTTCCTTTCTTTTAACGCGGCGGTCAGGTTGTCACTGCTGTCTTCATCCCTTTCAGGTCGGTGGTCAGGTTGTCATTCGCCGTCTTCCTTTCCTTTAACAAGGCAATCAGGGTGTCATTCGCCGTCTTCCTTTCTTTCAGGTCGTTGGTCAGGTTGTCATTCGCTGTCTTCCTTTCTTTTAACGCGGCGATCAGGCTGTCATTCACAGTCTTCATATCTTTCAGGTCGGAGGTCAGGTTGTCATTCGCCGTCTTCATTTCTTTTAACTCGGCGGTCAGGCTGTCATTACCGTCTTCAAATCTTTCAGGTCGGTGGTCAGGTTGTCATTCGCCGTCTTCATTTCTTTTAACGCGGCGATCAGGCTGTCATTCACCGTCTTCATGTCTTTCAGGTCGGTGGTCAGGTTGTCATTCGCCGTCTTCATTTCTTTAATCGCTGCGGTCAGGCTGTCATTACCGTCTTCATCTCTTTCAGGTCGGTGGTCAGGTTGTCATTCGCCGTCTTCATTCCTTTGAACTCGGCGGTCAGGCTGTCATTCGCCGTCTTCATTTCTTTTAAATCGGTGGTCAGGCTGTCATTCGCCGTCTGAATTTCTTTCAAATCGGCGGTCAGGCTGTCATTTGCCGTCTGCATTCTCTTTTAACTAGGCGGTCAGGCTGTTATTCGCCTTCTTCATTTCTATAAAATTGGCGGTCAGGCTGTCATTCGCCGTCTTCCTTTCTTTTAACGCGGCGGTCAGGCTGTCATTGCTGTGTTCATATCTTTCAGGTCGGCTGTCAGGTTGTAATTCGCCGTCTTCCTTTATTTTAACGTAGCGATCAGGCTTTCATTACCATCTTCATAACTTTCAGGTCGGTGTTCAGGTTGTCATTCGTTGTCTTCCTTTCGTTTAACGTGGCGGTCAGGCCGTCATTACCATCTTCATGTCTTTCAGGTCGGTGGTCAGGTTGTCATTCGCCGTGTTCCTTTCTTTTAACTCGGTTGTCAGGTTGTCATTCGCCGTCTTCCTTTCTTTTAACTCGGCGGTCAGGCTGTTATTCGCCGCCTTCCTTTCTTTTAACGCGGCGGTCAGGTTTCATTGCTGTCTTCATCCCTTTCAGATCGGTCGTCAGGTTGTCATTCGCCGTCTTCCTTTCTTTTAACTCGGCGTTCAGGCTGTCATTCGCCGTCTTCCTTTCTTTCAGGTCGTTGGTCAGGTTGTCATTCGCTGTCTTCCTTTCTTCTAACGCGGCGATCAGGCTGTCATTCACCGTCTTCATGTCTTTCAGGTCGGTGGTCAGGTTGATATTCGCCATCTCTCATTTCTTTTAACTCGGCGTTCAGGCTGTCATTCGCCGTCTTCCTTTCTTTCAGGTCGGTGGTCAGGTTGTCATTCGCTGTCTTCCTTTCTTCTAACGCGGCGATCAGGCCGTCATTCACCGTCTTCATGTCTTTCAGGTCGTTGGTCAGGTTGTCATTCGCTGTCTTCCTTTCTTCTAACGCGGCGATCAGGCTGTCATTACCGTCTTCAAATCTTTCAGGTCGGTGGTCAGGTTGTCATTCGCCGTCTTCATTTCTTTTAACAGCGGCGTTCAGGCGGTCAATACCGTCTTCATATCTTTCAGCACCGTGGTCAGTTTGTCATTCGCCGTCTTCATTTCTTTTAACTCGGCGGTCAGGCTGTCATTACCGTCCTCATCTCTTTCAGGTCGGTGATCAGGTTGTCATTCGCCGTCTTCATTTCTTTTAACGCGGTTATCAGGCTGTCATTACCGTCTTCATCTCTTTCAGGTCGGTGGTCAGTTTGTCATTCGCCGTCTTCGTTTCTTTTAACGCTGCGGTCAGGCTGCCATTCACCTTCTTCATCTCTTTCAGGTCTGTGGTCAGGTTGTCACTCGCCGTCTTCATTTCTTTTAACGCTGCGGTTAGGCTGTCATTACCGTCTTCACATCTTTCAGGTCGTTGGTCAGGTTGAAATTCGCCGTCTTCATTTCTTTTAACGCTGCGGTCAGGCTGTCGTTCACCGTCTTCATATCTTTCAGGTCGGTGGTCAGGTTGTCATTCGCCGTCTTCATTTCTTTTAACGCGGCGATCAGGCTGTCATTCACCGTCTTCATATCTTTCAGGTCGGTGGTCAGGTTGTCATTCGCCGTCTTCCTTTCCCTTAATTCGGTGGTCAGGTTGTCATTCGCCGTCTTCCTTTATTTTAACGCGGCGATCAGGCTGTCATTATCATCTTCATAACTTTCAGGTCGGTGGTCAGGTTGTCATTCGCCATCTTCCTTTCGTTTAACGCGGCGGTCAGGCCGTCATTACCATCTTCATGTCTTTCAGGTCGGTGGTCAGGTTGTCATTCGCCGTGTTCCTTTCTTTTAACTCGGTGGTCAGGTTGTCATTCGCCGTCTTCCTTTCTTTTAACTCGGCGGTCAGGCTGACATTCGCCGCCTTCCTTTCTTTTAACGCGGCGGTCAGGTTGTCACTGCTGTCTTCATCCCTTTCAGGTCGGTGGTCAGGTTGTCATTCGCCGTCTTCCTTTCTTTTAACAAGGCAATCAGGGTGTCATTCGCCGTCTTCCTTTCTTTCAGGTCGTTGGTCAGGTTGTCATTCGCTGTCTTCCTTTCTTTTAACGCGGCGATCAGGCTGTCATTCACCGTCTTCATATCTTTCAGGTCGGAGGTCAGGTTGTCATTCGCCATCTTCATTTCTTTTAACTCGGCGGTCAGGCTGTCATTACCGTCTTCAAATCTTTCAGGTCGGTGGTCAGGTTGTCATTCGCCGTCTTCATTTCTTTTAACGCGGCGATCAGGCTGTCATTCACCGTCTTCATGTCTTTCAGGTCGGTGGTCAGGTTGTCATTCGCCGTCTTCATTTCTTTAATCGCTGCGGTCAGGCTGTCATTACCGTCTTCATCTCTTTCAAGTCAGTGGTCAGGTTGTCATTCGCCGTCTTCATTCCTTTGAACTCGGCGGTCAGGCTGTCATTCGCCGTCTTCATTTCTTTTAAATCGGTGGTCAGGCTGTCATTCGCCGTCTGAATTTCTTTCAAATCGGCGGTCAGGCTGTCATTTGCCGTCTGCATTCTCTTTTAACTAGGCGGTCAGGCTGTTATTCGCCTTCTTCATTTCTTTAAAATTGGCGGTCAGGCTGTCATTCGCCGTCTTCCTTTCTTTTAACGCGGCGGTCAGGCTGTCATTGCTGTGTTCATATCTTTCAGGTCGGCTGTCAGGTTGTCATTCGCAATCTTCCTTTATTTTAACTTAGCGATCAGGCTTTCATTACCATCTTCATAGCTTTCAGGTCGGTGTTCAGGTTGTCATTCGTTGTCTTCCTTTCGTTTAACGTGGCGGTCAGGCAGTCATTACCATCTTCATGTCTTTCAGGTCGGTGGTCAGGTTGTCATTCGCCGTGTTCCCTTCTTTTAACTCGGTGGTCAGGTTGTCATTCGCCGTCTTCCTTTCTTTTAACTCGGCGGTCAGGCTGTCATTCGCCGCCTTCCTTTCTTTTAACGCGGCGGTCAGGTTTCATTGCTGTCTTCATCCCTTTCAGATCGGTAGTCAGGTTGTCATTCGCAGTCTTCCTTTCTTTTAACTCGGCGTTCAGGCTGTCATTCGCCGTCTTCCTTTCTTTCAGGTCGTTGGTCAGGTTGTCATTCGCTGTCTTCCTTTCTTCTAACGCGGCGATCAGGCTGTCATTCACCGTCTTCATGTCTTTCAGGTCGGTGGTCAGGTTGTTATTCGCCGTCTCTCATTTCTTTTAACTCGGCGTTCAGGCTGTCATTCGCCGTCTTCCTTTCTTTCAGGTCGTTGGTCAGGTTGTCATTCGCTGTCTTCCTTTCTTCTAACGCGGCGATCAGGCTGTCATTCACCGTCTTCATATCTTTCAGGTCGTTGGTCAGGTTGTCATTCGCTGTCTTCCTTTCTTCTAACGCGGCGATCAGGCTGTCATTACCGTCTTCAAATCTTTCAGGTCGGTGGTCAGGTTGTCATTCGCCGTCTTCATTTCTTTTAACAGCGGCGTTCAGGCGGTCAATACCGTCTTCATATCTTTCAGCACAGTGGTCAGTTTGTCATTCGCCGTCTTCATTTCTTTTAACTCGGCGGTCAGGCTGTCATTACCGTCCTCATCTCTTTCAGGTCGGTGGTCAGGTTGTCATTCGCCGTCTTCATTTCTTTTACCGCGGTTATCAGGCTGTCATTACCGTCTTCATCTCTTTCAGGTCGGTGGTCAGTTTGTCATTCGCCGTCTTCGTTTCTTTTAACGCTGCGGTCAGGCTGCCATTCACCTTCTTCATCTCTTTCAGGTCGGTGGTCAGGTTGTCATTCGCCGTATTTATTTCTTTTAACGCTGCGGTCAGGCTGTCATTACCGTCTTCACATCTTTCAGGTCGTTGGTCAGGTTGTCATTCGCCGTCTTCATTTCTTTTATCGCTGCGGTCAGGCTGTCGTTCACCGTCTTCATATCTTTCAGGTCGGTGGTCAGGTTGTCATTCGCCGTCTTCATTTCTTTTAACGCGGCGATCAGGCTGTCATTCACCGTCTTCCTATTTTTCAGGTCGGTGGTCAGGTTGTCATTCGCCGTCTTCCTTTCTCTTAATTCGGTGGTCAGGTTGTCATTCGCCGTCTTCCTTTATTTTAGCGCGGCGATCAGGCTGTCATTATCATCTTCATAACTTTCAGGTCGGTGGTCAGGTTGTCATTCGCCATCTTCCTTTCGTTTAACGCGGCGGTCAGGCCGTCATTACCATCTTCATGTCTTTCAGGTCGGTGGTCAGGTTGTCATTCGCCGTGTTCCCTTCCTTTTAACTCGGTGGTCAGGTTGTCATTCGCCGTCTTCCTTTCTTTTAACTCGGCGGTCAGGCTGTCATTCGCCGCCTTCCTTTCTTTTAACGCGGCGGTCAGGTTATCACTGGTGTCTTCATCCCTTTCAGGTCGGTGGTCAGGTTGTCATTCGCCGTCTTCCTTTCTTTTAACAAGGCAATCAGGGTGTCATTCGCCGTCTTCCTTTCTTTCAGGTCGTTGTTCAGGTTGTCATTCGCTGTCTTCCTTTCTTTTAACGCGGCGATCAGGCTGTCATTCACCGTCTTCATATCTTTCAAGTCGGAGGTCAGGTTGTCATTCGCCGTCTTCATTTTTTTTTAACTCGGCGGTCAGGCTGTCATTACCGTCTTCAAATCTTTCAGGTCGGTGGTCAGGTTGTCATTCGCCGTCTTCATTTCTTTTAACTCGGCGTTCAGGCGGTCAATACCGTCTTCATATCTTTCAGCTCCGTGGTCAGTTTGTCATTCGCCGTCTTCATTTCTTTTAACTCGGCGTTCAGGCTGTCATTACCGTCCTCATCTCTTTCAGGTCGGTGGTCAGGTTGTCATTCGCCGTCTTCATTTCTTTTAACGCGGCGATCAGGCTGTCATTACCGTCTTCATCTCTTTCAGGTCGGTGGTCAGGTTGTCATTCGCCGTCTTCGTTTCTTTTAACGCTGCGGTCAGGCTGTCATTCACCGTCTTCATATCTTTCAGGTCGGTGGTCAGGTTGTCATTCGCCGTCTTAATTTCTTTTAACGCTGCGGTCAGGCTGCCACTCACCTTCTTCATATCTTTCAGGTCGGTGGTCAGGTTGTCACTCGCCGTATTCATTTCTTTTAACGCTGCGGTCAGGCTGTCATTACCGTCTTCATTTCTTTCAGGTCGGTGGTCAGTTTGTCATTCGCCCTCTTCGTTTCTTTTAACGCTGCGGTCAGGCTGCCATTCACCTTCTTCATCTCTTTCAGGTCGGTGGTCAGGTTGTCACTCGCCGTCTTCATTTCTTTTAACGCTGCGGTCAGGCTGTCATTACCGTCTTCACATCTTTCAGGTCGTTGGTCAGGTTGTCATTCGCCGTCTTCATTTCTTTTAACGCTGCGGTCAGGCTGTCGTTCACCGTCTTCATATCTTTCAGGTCGGTGGTCAGGTTGTCATTCGCCGTCTTCATTTCTTTTAACGCGGCGATCAGGCTGTCATTCACCGTCTTCATATCTTTCAGGTCGGTGGTCAGGTTGTCATTCGCCGTCTTCCTTTCTCTTAATTCGGTGGTCAGGTTGTCATTCGCCGTCTTCCTTTATTTTAACGCGGCGATCAGGCTGTCATTATCATCTTCATAACTTTCAGTCGGTGGTCAGGTTGTCATTCGCCATCTTCCTTTCGTTTAACGCGGCGGTCAGGCCGTCATTACCATCTTCATGTCTTTCAGGTCGGTGGTCAGGTTGTCATTCGCCGTGTTCCTTTCTTTTAACTCGGTGGTCAGGTTGTCATTCGCCGTCTTCCTTTCTTTTAACTCGGCGGTCAGGCTGTCATTCGCCGCCTTCCTTTCTTTTAACGCGGCGGTCAGGTTGTCATTGCTGTCTTCATCCCTTTCAGGTCGGTGGTCAGGTTGTCATTCGCCGTCTTCCTTTCTTTTAACAAGGCAATCAGGGTGTCATTCGCCGTCTTCCTTTCTTTCAGGTCGTTGGTCAGGTTGTCATTCGCTGTCTTCCTTTCTTTTAACGCGGCGATCAGGCTGTCATTCACCGTCTTCATATCTTTCAGGTCGGAGGTCAGGTTGTCATTCGCCGTCTTCATTTCTTTTAACTCGGCGGTCAGGCTGTCATTACCGTCTTCAAATCTTTCAGGTCGGTGGTCAGGTTGTCATTCGCCGTCTTCATTTCTTTTAACTCGGCGTTCAGGCGGTCAATACCGTCTTCATATCTTTCAGCTCCGTGGTCAGTTTGTCATTCGCCGTCTTCATTTCTTTTAACTCGGCGTTCAGGCTGTCATTACCGTCCTCATCTCTTTCAGGTCGGTGGTCAGGTTGTCATTCGCCGTCTTCATTTCTTTTAACGCGGCGATCAGGCTGTCATTACCGTCTTCATCTCTTTCAGGTCGGTGGTCAGGTTGTCATTCGCCGTCTTCGTTTCTTTTAACGCTGCGGTCAGGCTGTCATTCACCGTCTTCATATCTTTCAGGTCGGTGGTCAGGTTGTCATTCGCCGTCTTCATTTCTTTTAAATCGGTGGTCAGGCTGTCACTCGCCGTCTTCATTTCTTTTAACGTTGCGGTCAGGCTGTCATTACCGTCTTCATATCTTTCCGGTCGGTGGTCTGGTTGTCATTCGCCGTCTTCATCTCTTTTAACGCTGTGGTCAGGCTGTCATTCGCCGTCTTCATATCTTTCAGGTTGGTGGTCAGGTTGTCATTCGCCGTGTCCCTTTCTTTTAACTCGGTGGTCAGGTTGTCATTCGCCGTCTTCCTTTCTTTTAACTCGGCGGTCAGGCTGTCATTCGCCGCCTTCCTTTCTTTTAACGCGGCGGTCAGGTTGTCATTGCTGTCTTCATCCCTTTCAGGTCGGTAGTCAGGTTGTCATTCGCCGTCTTCCTTTCTTTTAACTCGGCGTTCAGGCTGTCATTCGCCGTCTTCCTTTCTTTCAGGTCGTTGGTCAGATTGTCATTCGCTGTCTTCCTTTCTTCTAACGCGGCGATCAGGCTGTCATTCACCGTCTTCATGTCTTTCAGGTCGGTGGTCAGGTTGTTATTCGCCGTCTCTCATTTCTTTTAACTCGGCGTTCAGGCGGTCATTCGCCGTCTTCCTTTCTTTCAGGTCGTTGGTCAGGTTGTCATTCGCTGTCTTCCTTTCTTCTAACGCGGCGATCAGGCTGTCATTCACCGTCTTCATGTCTTTCAGGTCGTTGGTCAGGTTGTCATTCGCTGTCTTCCTTTCTTCTAACGCGGCGATCAGGCTGTCATTACCGTCTTCAAATCTTTCAGGTCGGTGGTCAGGTTGTCATTCGCCGTCTTCATTTCTTTTAACAGCGGCGTTCAGGCGTTCAATACCGTCTTCATATCTTTCAGCACCGTGGTCAGTTTGTCATTCGCCGTCTTCATTTCTTTTAACTCGGCGGTCAGGCTGTCATTACCGTCCTCATCTCTTTCAGGTTGGTGGTCAGGTTGTCATTCGCCGTCTTCATTTCTTTTAACGCGGTTATCAGGCTGTCATTACTGTCTTCATCTCTTTCAGGTCGGTGGTCAGTTTGTCATTCGCCGTCTTCGTTTCTTTTAACGCTGCGGTCAGGCTGCCATTCACCTTCTTCATCTCTTTCAGGTCGGTGGTCAGGTTGTCACATGCCGTCTTCATTTCTTTTAACGCTGCGGTCAGGCTGTCATTACCGTCTTCACATCTTTCAGGTCGTTGGTCAGGTTGTCATTCGCCGTCTTCATTTCTTTTAACGCTGCGGTCAGGCTGTCGTTCACCGTCTTCATATCTTTCAGGTCGGTGGTCAGGTTGTCATTCGCCGTCTTCATTTCTTTTAACGCGGCGATCAGGCTGTCATTCACCGTCTTCATATCTTTCAGGTCGGTGGTCAGGTTGTCATTCTCCGTCTTCATTTCTTTTAACGCTGCGGTCAGGCTTTCATACCGTCTTCATATCTTTCACGTCGGTGGTCAGGTTGTCATTCGCCGTCTTCATTTCTTTCAACGCGGCGATCAGGCTGTCATTCACTGTCTTCATATCTTTCAGGTCGGTGGTCAGGTTGTCATTCGCAGTCTGCATTTCTTTTAACGCTGCGGTCAGGATGTCATTACCGTCTTCATATCTTTCAGGCCGGTGATCAGGTTGTCATTCGCCGTCTTCATTTCTTTTAACGCTGCGGTCAGGCTGTCTCTACCGTCTTCATATCTTTCAGGTCGGTGGTCAGGTTGTCATTCGCCGTCTTCATTTCTTTTAACGCTGCGGTCAGGCTGTCTCTACCGTCTTCATATCTTTCAGGCCGGTGGTTTCGGACGAGCCGATTCGTAATTCCCGGCTATAGCCGCCGCGTAGCTTCGGTCCCCGACGCTAGATGGGAGCCGACGCTGCGAGCCCACTTCACAAGCTGGTTGTGTCGGTCCCGCAACAGATGGCGCAGGATGGCCCGCGAGTGACGTATTACCGTGGCCCCTGGGATACCGCTGTTTTACATTCTTCATCTCAAATTGCAGACCATTCAACTCATTTTCCTTCTCCGAAATATCATTTCTTAGCTTAACAAATGCTTTCCTTAATTTACTTACGGTTTTCACTATGTTATCCTTCAAATCACATCGTAAATTTTTGCTTATTTCTGTCACACTAAGCAATGATTCCAGAGCACTTTCAACACACGAATCCGCATCATCCGCCATCTTACTCACGTGTGTTGTATGTATGTGTGTATGTATGTATGTATGTATGTATGTATGTATGTATGTATGTATGTATGTATGTATGTATGTATGTATGTATGTATGTATGTATGTATGTATGTATGTATGTATGTATGTATGTATGTATGTATGTATGTATGTATGTATGTATGTATGTATGTATGTATGTATGTATGTATGTATGTATGTATGTATGTATCTTCTTTATTGATAACAATCAGCATGCCCCACTACATAGTAGTATTACATGCATTACATTACATTTTTCCAACATTTGATTTTACAAATTGTACATATTTACATGTTAATATTACATTAGATCTTTTAGCAGTTGATTTCACAAGTTATACATATTTACATATCTTTATAGGTTAATTGAATTTATGTATTTACAGAATGCTTTTATGTGGTGTTTTACAAGACTCTCGTTGGTTACTGGCCACTTGCTTCCATTTATGTATGTATGTATGTATGTATGTATGTATGTATGTATGTATGTATGTATGTATGTATGTATGTATGTATGTATGTATGTATGTATGTATGTATGTATGTATGTATGTATGTATGTATGTATGTATGTATGTATGTATGTATGTATGTATGTATGTATGTATGTATGTATGTATGTATGTATGTATGTATGTATGTATGTATGTATGTATGTATGTATGTATGTATGTATGTATGTATGTATGTATGTATGTATGTATGTATGTATGTATGTATGTATGTATGTATGTATGTATGTATGTATGTATGTATGTATGTATGTATGTACGTACGTATGTATGTATATGTATGTATGTGTATATATGTATGTATGTATGTATGTATGTGTATGTATGTAGGTACGTATGTACGTACGTATGTACGTACGTATGTATGTGTATGTATGTGTGTATGTACGTGTATGTATGTGTATGTATGTGTGTATGTATGTGTGTATGTATGTATGTATGTATGTATGTACGTGTGTATGTATGTGTATGTATGTATGTTTGTATGTATGACTACAATTATAACAAAATACAATTAAGAAATAAAAAATAAAACAGTTATTAACAAAAATCAGGTCTATACTTGTATACCAACAAAATAGACACATAGCGTCTGTTGTGAAAACTGTTCTTAAATGGAAAAAAGAAAGCCGATCACGCAACCAATATTCTAGAAGCAGAAGTCTCTTGATTTTCGGAGTTCTATTTCATTGGCTGAGGGAAGATTCCTGAAGGCCGCTCTTCCAGAGGGCTGTTTGATCAGCCGCACTTATTGGTCCAGTGATGGGCTCTCTATGACGATCTGATACTCCGTCGGGCTGAAGAGCTTACCTACATCTACTTGGGTGAAGTGCTACCTAAAATAAGTTCTGACCACCTTTAATCACATCCTTCCTCCACTGAAGTGCGGGAATCTCCACACAAAGCGACAGAATATTATCAATTATCTCGCAAATACTGAAATACGTAATCACAATATACGTAATAGACAAAAACTACACATTTACATTCATAAAACTAAGTTGTTTGTGAGATCTTTCTAATACATGGGTTTCGAATTATACAACTTGCCAGGTCAGTTAAAACAAATGATACTAGTAGGGTAGGTGCTAGCATATGCTCAAAACGTCATGAGCAGGAATCTCAGTCAGGGTGACTTATCTGGATAAGGTTATTTCCGGCGTTTTCCCCTATCCTGAAAGATAGGCGTCGGATAACACAATGCTGTAAAGACCCTTTACTCAGTCGAGCATCATTTCACCTGTTTGACACATATCCTGGTATGATTTAACGTTAGAGAATGTAAATTAAGAATAAAAGAGCTCTTTAAGAATGTTTAAGGCAGAACTACATAAATGCTTTAACAAAATTGTTAAATGAGTATTTAAAACATAGTTCAGGAAAATTGTAAACATATATATCAGTTATGTGTACTTATGTAAACTAATATAGTTTCTTTTTCATGTTTTAAGTGATCGAGAATGTAAGATTCATCAACAAAAAGGATCTTCAACTGGCCAAAATACCATTAAAATTCCTGACAACGGAACTATCACTATGCTTACACTTTTATTTACTTGAGAGTTTGATGGCATCAACTCTGTTCTATATGGGGCATGTATGCCAAAAATCAAGAGTATAGCTGAAAGGACGCCGAAGTGAGTCCAAAATACGTAGGAGCGTATAAGCATATTGACACAGCATTGTACGGGAGGGATTGTTTACCCCTGATGGGCGGCGGTCTACTGTCTACCCATCCCCAGAAGGCAGAAATGTGTAACGTAGTCACCTTTTCTGTCCCCACGGTGTTCATGCTCGGCTTCCCAGTATGACAAGGATGCTATATTCGTTTAAAATACGCAAATGTTGTCACATAACTCACTCATTTATAATACCTAAACTACATTGCAAAGCGAGAAGGCGTATGGGAAATAATTCGCAACACAGTGATGTTTATCTCAGCTTAACGCACATACACGGTGAATCCAGTGTATGTATATTCTGTTCAGATATAATCATGTCTTCTAGACAGCAATGTGTAATACATCGTCGGGCGCGAGAAAACATATAGAGGCGCACGCAGTTTCCAATCACTCTATTTGTGTTTCGTAACTTACTGTATGCTAACTTAATATTTCCCTCTTGTAATCGACCAGATAGACCCGACAAGGGACGATGGCAGCGCTGGTCACCTGAAGGTCAATACGCCTCAACGCTCTGTCGAGTAATAACTACAGTTACTGCAAAAAACATTAGATCTAGCAGCATGATGACTCATGTGCACTCTCACACACTCATTTCCTAGTAAACAGATCCACTAACAGAGCAGATAAACAGTTCACACCCCTCTCCCCTTCATTCGTCTCTTGCCTTCTTGGGGCGGGCAGACAGTACGCATGACATACGTATGAAGCGCCGTTCCCTACATTCGGTTCAGAGTTGACGAGGGATGTCCAGCAGCTACTTTCAAGTGGTCGCATGCGGCACTTTCAGGTTTCAGTCTTGGGCGTTGCGTTTTCTACTCTGCAGCAGATTTTCTGTACACATGGTTTATATACAGCAGGTATTATACCATTACACTTTCAGATACGTAGCTGTAGTGATAGTTCCATTGTCAGTTGTAATACTACTTGTCAGTGTCTGTGTAAATATCCATATTTAATATTTTCATAGTATTTTTATAACAGCAGAGTCTAACGATGTTTTGTAGGATTCAAATTTGGAGTCAATAAATGTTAATCCAGTTACTATACATCATGGACACACACACACACACACACACACACACACACACACACACACACACACACACACACACACACACACACACACTCACGTACGCAAAATATTTTAAGGAAGTAATTATTTCACTGTAACAACAGCTGTATCTTAAAAGTTTGTGGAATAGTTGAGCTCCAATTTTCGCAATAGAGGGTTCAACTATTGCATAAACACCTAGTAGAGGACAATGAAATATTCATGCTCATGCTTACGTACTTATTAAGTATTGTACTCCACTCAAAATTTCAATACCAGATTTCACCGCAAATACACGTTTTGGAAATCCGTGAATCCAACATAAATATTGTGACTTTGGTGTGTTCGTAAAATTAAAAAGAGTTCAATTACACCACACAAAATGTTCTTTATTTCCACCTTATTCCAACTACAGTTTAATGTACACAATTACAATTTAATTTACACCATTCAATCTTGCCAGTTCGTCTTTATACGTCCGCTCAACTCAACTACACGTTCGCCTGCCGCGACTTACTTAACTCGACTCAGCTACACGTCCGCCCGCCGCGACTTACTCCACTCAACTAACTCTTGCCTCGCTTGTATCGATCGCCCCGAAGCCTCTCGAACCTTCCGTTATGGAGCGGGAAAACATTCTGGAACCTTCGTGCACCTTCGCGCGGTAGGAGGAGGGGCCACCCCTGCGTCTCCCCGCCACCGCCAGTCCGCATTATTGAACGGAAACGCGAGTTCGCCATCTGCGTAACAATATATTTAGAAGAAATTTTTTTTGCAAACGATACTTTCAATTGCCAGGATTCGATCAGCACCACCCGCGTGCGAAAAGATCGTCCCTCAGAATTCTTTTAACATGCCAGTAAATATACTTATTTGGGGCTGTCGCATTTAAGCACAGCTGAAAGCCACGGCTTGGGCCGGGTGTGAACCGCAGTTTTGGAATCAGTGAGCCAGCGCCTAAACAACTGAATGATCCAAACCGATAAGTGAGTGTATATGTGGCTCAAAAGCCAAAAAGGAAATATTAAATACTACGCCTGACATGTAACTTCAACATCTTCCAAGTTAAATCTTAAAAAACAGAGGCTGGTCTGGACTACACTTCCGAGGGTATTTGGCACGGAACTTCAAACTTGGTCTATTGTACACACGCGAGCAAATGTACTCCAATGCGTGCAAGACCGACCTACGGGAGGTAGCCTGGTTTCTTATCACTTAGTTGTGACAAGACATTTCAGTTTCCTTATACTTGACCAGTGATTTCGGCGCATAGGTATGTAAGACTCAATGGAAACTAAAAACAATTTTGTCAGATGAAACGTAGATGGTTTTATACAACTCTACAGTATCAACTTAGGTATTTATTGATCCTTTTCTCAAGAACGTTATTCCCTCTCTCGTACACACACACACACACACACACACACACACACACACACTCACACACACACACACATACACACACACACGCACCTCAACCGTTTATATTTCCCTTTATTCTTTTTAAATGCATTTCCAATACTCAAAGTAGTAGCCTCAACTGGAACGAAATACTTCTAAGTTTCATAGATTAGCGATAAGTAATATAATATTAACCGCGTGGTATTCAAAATTAAGTGTATTTCGTTCCGAACATAAATACATTATTTCCTCTGTTACAGTTCTCAAGAAATATGTATTTAGACTTTTAACGACCAACGAAATAAATAAAATAATTATTTTGCTTGATAATGACAGTTCAAATACAAAATCACATTAGCCTCACCCGCATTTCGGAGATTTTACGGAGGGGTTCTTTAATTGTCAGTGAAACTGATATGAAGCATTTCACTTTTAGCACACGTAGAAACCATCGAACTAGACCGAGCTTGAATTCGTAGCCTTATGATCAGAACGCCAGCACCTAAGTCACCCTGGTCAGCTTTTAGTAACAGTAGTTATCATCACCATAATCACCACCACCACCACCACCACCACCACCATCATCATCATCATCATCATCATCATCATCATCATCATCATCATCATCATCATCATCATCATCATCATCATCATCATCATCATCATCATCATCATCATCATCATCATCATCATCATCATCATCATCATCATCATCATCATCATCATCATCATCATCATCATCATCATCATCATCATCATCATCACCATTATTATTATTATTATTATTATTATTATTATTATTATTATTATTATTATTATTATTATTATTATTATTATTATTATTATTATTATTATTATTATTATTATTATTATTATTATTATTATTATTATTATTATTATTATTATTATTATTATTATTATTATTATTATTATTATTATTATTATTATTATTATTATTATTATTATTATTATTATTATTATTATTATTATTATTATTATTATTATTATTATTATTATTATTATTATTATTATTATTATTATTATTATTATTATTATTATTATTATTATTATTATTATTATTATTATTATTATTATTATTATTATTATTATTATTATTATTATTATTATTATTATTATTATTATTATTATTATTATTATTATTATTATTATTATTATTATTATTATTATTATTATTATTATTATTATTATTATTATTATTATTATTATTATTATTATTATTATTATTATTATTATTATTATTATTATTATTATTATTATTATTATTATTATTATTATTATTATTATTATTATTATTATTATTATTATTATTATTATTATTATTATTATTATTATTATTATTATTATTATTATTATTATTATTATTATTATTATTATTATTATTATTATTATTAGATAAACTGCTTAAAGGTAGGACTATACATTATTACGTTCATCGTCACCTGCCTCCTGAGGTCGGTGGAGGGGAACGTTGTCAGTGATGATCAGCAGGTAAACCTGATCTTTGCTTTCACTAGGCTGGGCTGATCGAGCATAGACTTTTGTTGTCTCTCCTACTATGTTGACCATCGAAATACTATTGCACCGTTGTGTACCTATGCTCCTAAGTAGTACATCTAAGGGAGGAAGGGTGAGCTGAGAGGAAACAGAAGGCGGCAGTTCCAAGCAGTCAAAAGAGTAGAGAGGTCAGAGTCCCTACACTTCACCAGTTAGAAACTCCCCGGCAGGCCAGAACAAACCGGCATCCCACCAATCGTGGTGTTGAAGCGGCCCACTAGGTAGGCCCTGAGACCGTCGTACTAGAGGAGGAAGAGTTTACCAGGAGCGTATTACTCCGCCATGCAGCACCGAGACACCCGCCGACACTTCCACCCTGAAAGAGATCACCAGATGAGAGATGATATGAAATGAAAATGGAGATGAAATGGAGGGACAGGAAATTCGGAGGATATAATTAACCTACCCAGCATTCGCCAGGCGATAGGGCAAACCATCCCTACAAAAACCATGGGTCAGGTAGATTGTCCAACGGAATCGAACCCGGATCTCCGGAATGCGGGCGACAAATGAAACAATCTGAGTCATCTCGCTCAGTTAAAAAAGTAATATTCTTTACAAGGCGCTAAATATTTTGACTAGATACATTTAAATATACTAAGGTTATTTTCAGGTCATCTCCTATTGGTTTTAATTGTGCAATAATTACTTACGCTCTTCGGAACTAGGAAGCCTGTTTCTTGTTACTTCTCGCTATACAAAAAGAATGGAATTTCCAAATGATTACAAATTGGCCAGCTCTTAAAAAGTCTGATCGTTACTTAAGTTTACTACAAGGAAATGTGTGATAGAAGAATTTCTACATATGTTTATCTCAACTAAAAAGAAATAGGAGAGAATAAGCTTTCTAAAAAGTTGGAACAAGAGGTGATATTAGTTAACATTGTGCCGTTTGTTTTCTCCCCGGCACATTTTTGATGCCCTTCCGGTTCGAGGGCGCTGCCGTCTTGTTGTTTTGGGCTTTCCGCCGTTCCTCTCTGGGGGCGCTGCGGTGCCCAAGGCTTTTTGGGTGGCTCCTTCGAACCGGGAGAGCAGTGTGTGTGCCTGATTGGTGTCGCGTGGGCGTTTCTTAGGGTAAGTGCTCCAATTCGGGTTTCCCGATTTTTCTCTTAGTTTTTTTTTTCACAATTGGTCTTTTGGTGAGCCGTGTGATTTTAAGGGGCTCTTTCTCCCAGATTGGGGACCAGAAGTAGATAGTTACCTTTATCTGTCTGGTTGGTATATGCAAAGTGTAGCAAAAAGAACAAACGAGAAAATAAATCCATGTTAAGGTTCTGATAAAGGCGTATGATTTTAATTTAATCCCATGACCCTGGGTTGGCCCGCACAAATTGGTAGCAGAGCGTGGTTCATTGGACGCTTGGCTCTCGGCTTGGTTTCCGTGCGTTCGTGTTTGTTGCTTTTGACGTTCTTTGTGCCTACTATTGTATCCTGTAGCAGTTAGGAATGGCGACTTCCTTAGCAAATGTTGACCGCTTGCGTAAAGGTGAGCTGATTTTTGAGTTGTTAATTCGTGGTGGGCAGGTCTCTCCTTTGGCCGACTGCTCGGCCATATTAGACGCATTGCGTCTTGTCAAGGACAAACCGTTCATTGCTTTACCTGATAAGCATGATTTAGTTACCAATTCCCCTCAAGTGTGTTCTGAAGCGCTTTTAGAGTTGGGTGAGGTTATCCAAGATTTCGAGCTCGAGGGCTCCCCTTCAAGAGCACAGCAGGTTCGTTTATTGGCGCGCATCCAGCATTATATCAACAGGTTAGACTATCTCATTACCTATTTTCCGCGTTCCGAGGTTTTACCTCGTGTTAAGACACTCAAACAAAATTTTGAGGCGCTCCTCGAGAAATTTAACGCCATGGCTCGTCAAGGGGGAGAAGACGCTAAGCTGTATTTTCCGGAGACATCGTCTTCCCCGGCTGTGAGTCCCGTAGCTTCTCTTTCGACGCCATTTCGTGCCTTAAAAATCATACACCCTTTACAACAGTTGGTGGAGGCAGTGGATATGTTCGAGGTGTCGGATGTGCTGTCGGCTTTCACGTTTTTGAAATTCCTAGTAAAGCTTAACAAGGTAGCCATGGTGCACTCGGTTTCTTCCGATTTAACCATGCAGGCAGTTGCGACCAAGGTCAAAGGTGTAGTTTTGAATCTTTTGCTTAGAGCAAGGCAATCAGCTGACCCTTTAAGTACTTTTCATGCTTTGGTTTTGGAATTCTTTATCCCGCGTCGTGAATCGTTAAAATTATTGCAAGACCATTATCTACGACCTCAAGGTCTGGCCGAACCGTTTGTCCAGTATATGGAACGGGTCAGAGACGTGGCCTTGGCCTTACGTCTCCCAGATACGGAGCAGGCAGTTTGTGACGTCATCATTTCGGGTTTGAATCCCGAAGCTCGCTCCAGTCTTGTTTTCGCGACACGCCCTAATACGTTCACGGCATTGGAATCTTTAGTGCCCCTGCTTAATGAATGTTCTTCTGTAGATCTATCTCGCTTAGTTGAAGTGTTGAATTCACCTCCCCCACCACGAGCGAATCGTGGAGATGGTTTAACACCCGGCGTCCGACCTGGGTCATCACCTCACGGGCCCCGGGTAAGATGCTACCGTTGTCAGGAGGTAGGACATATGGTTAAGAACTGTAGTTTTCCTCGCCCAACGGGCATGGACCCTTCGAAATCTGGACGTGATAGTCGTTTCCGGCAGCGCCCCATTTGACGCCAGAAGTTGCCTGCCATGAGCGTGAGTTTGGCTTCATCACGGCGCATTTTGGCTCTACCCAATTCTATTAAACCTCTTGTGCAGGTTGTTGTCGGTAAGGTGAGCGTTTTAGCCCTCCTTGATTCCGGTAGCTCATTTTCTCTCATTAATCAAGTATATTTTCGCAATATATTGGCGCCTTCGTGTTCCAAGGAGGTGAGCTGTCGGGTGCAATGTTTGGCAGTTAATGGTCAGTCCTTTAACGTGTCTAGCAAGGTTAGGTGTACTATCCGCTTTCCTAAATTCACTTGGAAACATGAGTGCTATTTGGTCTCTGATCTACCCCATTCTGTAATCTTGGGGGCCGATTTCATGTCACGCTCCCGTTTGTGTTTAGATTTTGCGAAGAAACAAGCCACTTTCGGGTTCGCGACTGGAAGTAGTGTACCTTTTCAGGAGAAACTATACGACGTTCCACCTCGTCCTCGTCTAGGTAACGTCACGCTATTAGACGAGCGTGAGGCAGATATTTCCTTGTCTCATTTGACTCATCAACAAGCCGCAGTGGTGGAAGGTTTGGTTCAGGAATTTTCCTCCATGTTTTCCGACCTATTGGGTGTTACTCATCTTATTACCTACGATATTCAGCTGACTGACCCGTCCCCTGTTAAGCTTTCTCCGTACCGGCTGACACCACCCAAAATGGCCATTTTGAAGGCTAAAATCAATTATATGTTGGATAAGGGTATCATTAGACCTTCCACTTCGTCTTATAGTAGCCCGGTTTTCTTAGTTCCTAAGGGTGACACTGATTTCCGTCCTGTCGTGGATTATCGCCAACTCAATAAAAAAATACTTATTGAATCTACTCCCATGCCAGACCTCCATACTGCCGCCCATCACTTTGCTGGTGCACGCGTGTTTACGACTCTGGATTTAAACAGCGCCTATTATCAGATTCCTTTGTCGGATGAATGTAAACACGTGACTGCTTTTTCATCTCCGTGGAGATTGTATGAGTTTAATAGGATTCCCTTTGGGATTGCTACCGGTGCGCAAGTACTTTCCCGTCTCTTGGACAATTTGTTTTCTGACATTAAATTTAAATTTCTTTACCACTATTTAGACGACCTAGTAGTGTACTCTCCTGATTTTGATTCCCATATCTTACATTTACGTAAGGTGTTTGATCGCTTACAGAAGGCTGGCCTCACGGTTAAAAGGTCTAAAGTGAAGTTTGCTACCACAGAGATTTCTTTCTTGGGTCATTGGGTGTCGTCCGCCGGCATTACTATTGATTTAGAACGCACCAAAGCCGTGCGCAATTTTCCACCCCCTAAGAACTTACGTGCATTGGCTCGTTTTGTTGGTATGGTGAATTTCTTTTCCAAGTTTATTCCCTCCTTCGCTGCCCGGGTTGAACCTTTGAATCGCCTTCGGCGTAAGGGTATTAAGTACGTCTGGGGTGACGAACAACAGCGTGCGTTCGAAGACCTTAAGTCCGCCATTTCCTCTCCTCCTGTTTTGGCGTTTCCAGATTTCAATAGAACTTTCATTCTCCAGACTGACGCTTCTAGTTATTCCCTGGCGGCGGTTCTTCTCCAGGATTTTCCGGAGGGGCGCCGTCCCATTTGAGCTCGAAACCTTGGCAGTTTTGTTTGGTCTCGAGAAGTATAAACCCTACCTGGAACATGTATCTTCCATATTGGAGTGTGATAACCAGGCTCTCACGTGGGCGTTAGGGACACCACGTAAAACCGGTAGGCTCGCCCGTTGGGGCGTGCGGATTGGGGCGTTTAAGTTTACACCGAGGCACATTCGTGGTTCTGATAATGTAGTTGCTGACGCCCTTACACGTATGTTTTCTGAGGAACCGCCCCTGTTACCATCTTCGGGGACGGTTTCTGGCTCTAACGCCTGTCTGTCGTTCCCCGAAATGTTTACCAGCATCGCTGAACATCAGCGCAGGGATGCCTGCATTAATCAGATTATACAGCAGTTTGAGGACGGCCATCCTGTCCCACCGTATTGCTTACGTGATGGTGTTCTTATGGCGCGTGCTAATTTTGACGGCAAATTTAAGATCGTTTTGCCCGATAGTATCATTCCCATGGTATTTGCTTACCTTCATCTTTCACCCTTTGGTGGGCACCTTAGTGTAAACAAGACTCACGATAAAATACGTGAGCGCTTTATATGGAAAGGCATGGATCACGATATTACGACCCGTGTTAAAGCTTGTAATATTTGTTCCATGGCTAAGCCGGCGCAGCGAACCATGTGGGGTGGTCTCGCGTCTGAAGTGGCATCTAAGCCGTTGGAAAAATTATTTGTAGATTTTATAGGCCCATTTCCCCGGTCGATTCAAGGTAATACTTATGCCCTTGTGGTTGTTGACACCTTTTCTAAGTTCGTGTGGATTTCGGCCGTGCCACGTGCCACGG
Organism: Mantis religiosa; assembly: GCA_030765055.1. Lineage (NCBI taxonomy): Eukaryota > Metazoa > Arthropoda > Insecta > Mantodea > Mantidae > Mantis > Mantis religiosa. The sequence goes on from JAUKNK010000245.1 coordinate 822,853, forward strand.
CTCGTACTACTACCAAGGTCCTGAATAACATCTTGGCTGCTTTTGGTGCTCCACGTTACGTTGTGTCTGACAATGGCTCGCAGTTCACTTCCAATTGGTTCAAACAATTCTGTTTTCAGTGGGGGGTAAGACATATCACTACCACCCCATATTACCCTAATCCTTCCCAAGCCGAGAGGGTTAATAGAAATTTGAAATCCGCTTTGATTGCTTTCCATCATGAGCACCACAATCAGTGGGATACTAACTTGGGAAAATTGCAGTTTGCTTTTAACTCTGCTTTGTCATGAAGCGCACCAGACCACCCCCTTCAGTTTAATGTTTGCTTTTGTACCCAGTTCCCCTTTGGCGAAAATGTGGTCCTTAAATGATCTACTTCCTCAGACCTTTTCTCCCGAAACTATTAGACAGAACTGGAGGAGAGCTTTTAATAATTTAAAACGTGCGCATGAGCTCACCAAAAGGCGTTATGAAGAAAATAGAAAACCCTCTCCTTTCGCGGTCGGTCAACTGGTTATGTGCAAATCTTTCCCTATAAGTTCGCGTAAGGACGCTTTTGCTGCTAAATTAGCTCTGCGTTACTCTGGTCCCTATAAGATCATTAACATTTTTAAGGGCGTGTCCGCTACTCTGGAGCACTGTAAAACCCATGAAATGCGTCGAGCTCACATCACTCAGCTAAAACTGTGCCCTGACGCTATGATTTGATGTCTGTTTTGGCTTTGCTCTGTTTGTTTTGGGCATTTCAGTGTCTGTTTACGTTGCCGTGTTTGTTTTGCTTCTGCGCCCTTGACCTCGGGGCACGGTTGTGTTGTGTTGTGTTGTGTTGTGTGGCGATCGCGTGGCATGCTGCCAATGCATGTACTCACTTTCTCCTTACTCTCTCTCTCTCTCTCTGCCGGCATATCTCTCTCTCTTTCTTTTTCTTTCTGTGTGTGTGTTTTTCTTATGTGTGAGTGTTATTTAAAAAGGTTGTTGGGTACCCATGATTGTGTGTTATTTACTTGTTTATATATGTATGGGTGTATGTATATATACAATGTGTCCAATTATGTTGATGTGCTTAATATTGTCTAAAGGTATTTTTTCTTTATTGTTAAAATTTGGATAATTGTTTTGCTGAAAATATTTATTACTTGGAAAGTGTTCATTAGTATTGGTCACATCAATGGTATTTATCCTTATTGTTATTTATTTAAAGATATTTATTACTGTTACTCGTTTGAAAATATTTATTACTTGAAAGGTATTTATTAGTAATGGTCACTTCAATGGTATTTATCCTTACTGTATTTATTTAAAGAGATTCATTGCTGTTACTCGTTTGAAAATTTTTATTACTTGGAAAGTGTTTATTAGTATTGGTCACTTCAATGGTATTTATCCTTATTGTATTTATTTAAAGAGATTTATTGCTGTTACTCGTTTGAAAATATTTATTACTTCTCCTTCAAAGATATTTCTGCCCCGTATGACCTAAAAATATTTTACAAATTTGGCTGTTTAATATTCTTAGGTTACCACTTCTGCTTCTGGTTCCGTTTCTGGCTTTTGTTTTATGTTTCAGCCTCCTCATATCCTTCCGTCATCCTTGCCTGTTCTGCCATCCTGGATTTTTCCGCCTCGTACCAGCCCCTCCCGGCGGATCCGGTGTGACAGTGACCTTCACGTTTGCCACACTTTTTCACAACCTCGGGAGAGTCGCCACGTGGGAGCTAGCTTCGCTTCTACTTCTTCGACTTCAAGCCACGTCATCCGTCTTTGCTTTGGTCACCCTTCCGTGACCTCCCTGGCTGTTGTAAGGCGTTCAGAGGACTAACCTGCTGCCCTTTGGTAACGTTTCGCCTCTGTTCACTTCTGCTCTTGAAAGACTTGCCGCCAGTGTTCTGCTCTCTACGTCACGACTGTGTGTGCAAAATAGAGACAGTGTTCTCCGTGTAAGTGTGACGTATGGTATGTCACAGCTGTGAAGGTGGAAAGACTCAACAAGTGTACGCAATACTCATACTCATTGCTACCCAGGGCAGACTTTCTATGATGTTTGGTGCTCGTCCGACTCTCCTAGGGTTTCCTTCTTCGGGCTTCATCATTCCGGGGTCTGGGATGGCTTTCTTCCTTTCCTTTGGTTTCTTTCAGCCTTTCCTTTATTTCCGTTTGGCTTCTCCACCCTGCGTTTCCGATGGGGAGGGGGTGTTTGTGCCGTTTGTGTTCTCCCCGGCACATTTTTGATGCCCTTCCGGTTCGAGGGCGCTGCCGTCTTGTTGTTTTGGGCTTTCCGCCGTTCCTCTCTTGGGGCGCTGCGGTGCCCGAGGCTTCTTGGGTGGCTCCTTCGAACCGAGAGAGCAGTGTGTGTGCCTGGTTGGTGTCGCGTGGGCGTTTCTTAGGGTAAGTGCTCCATTCGGGTTTCCCGATTTTTCTCTTAGGTTTTTTTTCACAATTGGTCTTTTGGTGAGCCGTGTGATTTTATGGGGCTCTTTCTCCCAGATTGGGGACCAGAAATAGATAGTTACCTTTATCTGTCTGGTTGGTCTATGCAAAGTGTAGCAAAAAGAACAAACGAGAAAATAAATCCATGTTAAGGTTCTGATAAAGGCGTATGATTTTAATTTAATCCCATGACCCTGGGTTGGCCCGCACAACATATAAAATATTTTAATTACCAGTCCTCCTACGTAGATCTCATTTCCAGATTGCCTAGTCAAATAGTGAGTGTCTACATATTTCCACTCATATGAACAGAATATGAGAACTGGTATTTGGTGTATCCACCAATATTAGAACCAATATTAGAAAAAATACATAATTACGCGGTTAATTTTGTTACTGAACAGTAGGCCATTCACTGCTAGACATGAATAATCTCTGCAAAGAGTCGAATTATCTCTACCAGAGTCAATATGACAAAAAACACATCATTACGCGATACTTTTGTTACTGAAAAGTAGGCAATTTACTGTTAGTCATGAATAATCTCTGCAAAGAGTTGAATTATTTTTAACAGAGTCAATATGAGACAAAACACATAATTATGCGATACTTTTACTACTAAAAAGTAGACCTTTTACTGTTAGACATGAATAATCTCTGCAAAGAGTCGAGTTATCTGTACCAGAGTCAATGAAACAAAAATACATCAGTACGCGATACCTTTGTTACTGAAAAGTAGACCTTTTACTGTTAGACATGAATAATCTCTGCAAAGAGTTGAATTATTTTTTCCAGAGTCCATATGAGACAAAAACACATCATTACGCGATACTTTTGTTACTGAAAAGTAGACCTTTTACTGTTAGGCATGAATAACCTCTGCAGCGAGTTGAATTGTCTCTACCAGAGGCAATATAGCAGCTAAAGCAGAAGAATAAAGTTAAAATTTGCAAGGTAAAAGCATATAATTCTTCAGAAACGCCTACTCGAATATAGTGTCAAAGAAATTTCTTGAACTATCGATTACCTGGTAGATGGCTTAGTACGATATTAAATTTTTCTTTAGTAATCTAAAAAGCAAGATACAGCCATACGGCATATATAATATACAAAAATACCCCTCAAAATCCAACCTCTGCGGTCCTCGTCCCGAGGAATGGGCAACAGGAAGTAGGGGACTGACTGATGGGGTGATGTATGGTGGGGACTTGGTGTACCCCACGACCGCTACGGCTGCCGAGAAGGCCCATCAGTAATCCCGAAAACTGGCAGAAGAGGCTCTGGTATTTTTCCCCAGGGACCTACCACGGTAGGTACGGGATTGGCGATCCCGGGGTCCCTAGCCACTCACCCTCAATTCATCCCCTTCATTTCCATCAACTGTGCCACGTAAAGCTACTGCTTGTCAGTAAGCATCACATTCTTCCTCTTCTAGTTTATTATTATTATTATTATTATTATTATTATTATTATTATTATTATTATTATTATTATTATTATTATTATTATTATTATTATTATTATTATTATTATTATTATTATTATTATTATTATTATTATTATTATTATTATTATTATTATTATTATTATTATTATTATTATTATTATTATTATTATTATTATTATTATTATTATTATTATTATTATTATTATTATTATTATTATTATTATTATTATTATTATTATTATTATTATTATTATTATTATTATTATTATTATTATTATTATTATTATTATTATTATTATTATTATTATTATTATTATTATTATTATTATTATTATTATTATTATTATTATTATTATTATTATTATTATTATTATTATTATTATTATTATTATTATTATTATTATTATTATTATTATTATTATTATTATTATTATTATTATTATTATTATTATTATTATTATTATTATTATTATTATTATTATTATTATTATTATTATTATTATTATTATTATTATTATTATTATTATTATTATTATTATTATTATTATTATTATTATTAGCACGTAAGGTCTTAGGTTTATAACTCCTGTCTCACCAGCAGGGATCTCTCCTATCTCCGTGGTTCTGTCCCATGGTTTTCAGCGCGGCTTCCGACATGTGTGCTCTACGGAGGACTCAAAAGTGAAGGTTGAGCGGACCCTTCGCACTGCCCCTATGTGTAGCCTTAGGTGCGGAGCCCGTCCACACCGTCAAGTACACCCACGTAGCTCCTTGAGGGCCCGGTCTGTGTTAATCTCCCGACGGCCGTATTGCCGTTGGGTTAGTATTAGGGACCGGACGTGTTACCGCTGACGGAACCCCGGTGTAATCAACCACAAGTCCCCTGAATCCGCGTGTGCCCTTTTTGCGCAGCGCGGCCTAAAGTGGGGAGCCACAGGCGGTTATTCCTGTGGTAGGGGCATAAAGCCGGGGTGTGCGTGGTGAACGGTTTACCCATACGGACAAGCAGTGGATGTGGAAAGGTAGCATTTCTGAGGTACAAATGAGATCGGTCATGGGTGGGGTCCCCATGACGGCACAGACCGTGAAGATTCGGTGTCTTTCTTTTTTAACCCCCGGATGGCAGGCTGACGCCGACGGTTCCGGATGGGGGTCTCTATCATCATGTCTCCGCGCAAAACCTCTTTCACTGGCCCTTCTCTGGTAATAACCTTGGCATGTAATGGCAAAACGTTTAAAGATGTTAGTCCCTTTTATATAAAGCGTGAGCTAGACAAGATCAGTGGCCCTGTCAAAAACGCTACGCGTCTCCGAGACGGTAGCTTACTATTAGAGACCACAAGTGCAGACCGATCTAGTAAACTGCAAAAAGCGTCTTTGTTGGGCTCCTACCCTATCCGGGTAACCCCACACAAAACGCTGAACACCTGTAGAGGAGTAGTCACCACCTGCAGTTTAGATGGTCTAGCAAATGAAGAAATAGTAAGTTACCTCTCTGATCAACTAGTTTGTCAGGCGTACCGGCTAACAAGAAAACAAGATGGCAAGGAGTACCCATTACGTACGGTTTTTCTAACTTTTGCAGGGACGAAGTTACCCGAATACATATATTGCGGCTATGAACGTGCTAGCGTCCGCCAGTATATCGCTTACCCCATGCGCTGTTTCCAATGTCAGCGGTTCGGACATACTAAGGTCACATGTGCCAATCCTGCTCTTTGTGAGCAATGTGGCCTACCGAAACACGAGGGTCCTAACTGCAGTCGAACACCTTGTTGCGTGAACTGTGGCGGTAGTCATCCCTCCAGCTCGCGACAGTGCCCTAGATTCATGGACGAAAAAAGTATTCAGGAGCTACGTGTAAAGGAACGCCTGACTTTTCCAGAGGCACGACGGCGCTTCGAACAACTGAAGCCTGCTACCACTACTACTGGATATGCACTAGCAGCTCGCCGTACTCCTAATACCACTGTTGCTGTTCAACACGTCCCTGTCGGCCACGCATCCACGCAGACTGACTTTCTAGCCGTTAAACCTACGTCTCAGACTGTTTGTATATCCACCAGTACTACTTCCGTTTCAACCGTACAGACTCCAGACACCAAGCCATCAGCGAGTAACAACAATCCCGTAGTAACTGTGAAAAACCGATCCCGACCACAGCATAGATCGCGAAGTCGCTCGCCCGGTCTCGTTCTACGAGCCGTAGGAGTTCTGACTCCCGAACATCAGCGGAGTCACAGGACGCTAACCATTTTCGAATCGTAGGGACCAAGTCAGCCAAGGTCAAGAAAAAAGTTAAAACGGCCCGTTAAAAACTCTTCATGGAAATAATCCAGTGGAATGTCAATGGTTTTCGAGCTCGTGCTCAAGACCTACAACATTTAATTTCTCAACGGTCACCGTCAATTATTTGTCTCCAGGAAACCCACTTACATCCCAATCACTCGTTACACCTTCACTCTTTCTCTGCATTTAGAAGCGACTCTCTTGCAGGGATGCGTGCAAGCGGTGGCGTTGCTACCTTAGTGGCGCCTAACATCTCAGCCGCCAACGTTCCTCTCACCACACCATTGCAAGCTGTGGCCGTTCGAATACAGCTGGAGAGCATCAGTTTTACCATCTGCAACATGTACCTGCCGCCGCTCAGTATAGTTCCAGAGCGTGATCTTCTAGCTCTATTGGCTCAGCTCCCCTCACCACTACTCCTTGTGGGAGATTTGAATGCCAAGCACACTCTCTGGGGATCAGACACTGATGACGCCCGTGGATGCCTCCTCGTAGACGTCTTCGATAAGTCTGACCTGCTTCTGCTAAATACCGGTACTTATGGTACACTTTCCGTACTAGACCTTTCTTTCTGCAGTCCGTCATTAGTACCACTACTTGAGTGGTCAGTAGTTTCCGACCTCTTTGGCAGTGACCATTACCCCATAAACATTCATTTTTCCGGCCGCCAATGTGTACCTTCTCGACATCCTCGCTGGATTATTTCCAAAGCTAACTGGGAAAAATTCCAATCCCTCATACACCTCATCGACGATGGTTTCGACACCATCGATGAAATGGTCGAATATTTTACTTGCTCGATCCTGCTCGCAGCAGAATCCAGCATTCCTCGAGGTTCACCTACACCACGTCGTATCCCTGTACCGTGGTGGTCTGAGAAATGCAGTTTGGCTGTCAAAGCACGCAAACGTGCTTTGCGCGCTTTTCAGCGGCACCCGACGGAAGGGAACTTCGTCGCCTTCAAACGTTCTCGCGCTAGGGCACGCAAACGTTCTCGCGCTAGGGCACGCTTTATACTCCGCAACGCAAAGCGTAAATCTTGGGAAGCCTATGTGTCTTCGCTTTCCCGGCGCAGCTCTACCCAACAAGTATGGTCAGCTTTTCGGCGGATGTATGGCAAGTATCGCCGGACGGTAATTCCCGGCCTTACCATCAACGGTTCCATGTGCACCACCGAACAGGACATAGCTGAAGCCCTAGCTACCACATTTGCTGCTTCTAGCCTAAGTGCCCGCTATGACGCTCTCTTCCTGCCTATTAAGGAAAAGGCGGAGCGGGTACCACTGAATTTTAATAGTGACTGCACCGAGCCGTACAATCAACCTTTCACCGCAGCCGAGCTCGCCCATTCTCTGGCGTTAGCAAAGGATTCTTCTCCAGGTCCCGATGACGTACACCGACAGATGCTGCTACATCTCCCATCTGAGGCGCTATCTTTCCTTTTAAACATCTATAACCGCATTTGGCATGAGCGGGTTTTCCCTTCCTCCTGGCGAGAGGGTATTGTCATCCCTATCCCTCGACCCGGAAAGGACCGCACGCTACCATCTAGCTACCGCCCCATTTGCCTGACGATTGTCATCTGTAAGACGCTGGAGCGAATGATAAACGCTCGGTTAAATTGGTGGCTAGAAAAACATAACCATTTGTCCAACTTGCAATGCGGTTTTTGTCGCCATCGCTCAAGTGTCGATAATCTAACACGCCTTGAGGGGTATATTTCCGATGCCTTTCTACTGAAACAGCAAGCCGTGGGCGTGTTCCTCGACCTGGAGAAGGCCTATGACACCACATGGCGGTACGGCATACTCCGTAACCTACATGGTTACGGTATGCGTGGTCTTCTACCCGAATTCCTATGCAACTTCTTGAAACTTCGCCGTTTTCGTGTGCGCATAGGAAACACGATATACCGGGAGCGGATACAGGAGAACGGTGTACCTCAAGGGTCGATTTTGAGCGTTACCCTTTTTGCCGTAGCGATTAACGTCATCACTAGTGCCGTTCGAAGTGGAATTCCATCATCCCTCTATGTTGACGACTTCGCGTTTTATTATAGGTCAGTCAACATAGATCACATTGAGTGCCAACTGCAGCTGACCATCACCCAGCTAGCAGCTTGGGCGCTTCAAACCGGCTTCCGATTTTCAGCTGCGAAGTCACAGTGTATCCACTTTCACCGCCTACGAGGTATTCACCCGCCTCCTGATCTTCATTTGAACGGCACACCCCTGCCATTTGTCTCGCACCTGAAGTTCTTGGGCCTCTACATAGACCGACAGCTCAACTGGGAGCACCACATTCGTCACCTTCGAGCCTCTTGCGATCGTTCTCTTCGGGTGCTGAAGGTATTATCTGGAGCATCTTGGGGGGGCGATCGCACGGTAATGTTGAGGCTGTACCGCTCTCTTGTTCGGTCCAAGCTGGACTATGGCAGTTTTATTTATGGCGCAGCGACCACCTCTAAACTTCGCCTTTTAGACACCGTGCATCATACTGGTATCCGCCTTGCCACAGGAGCATTCCGCACCACTCGAGTCGACTGCCTGTATGCAGACTCAGGCGAACCTCCACTCCATATTCGTCGCTCGCTGTTACTCTGCTCATATGCCTCGAAGTTGGCTAGTTATCCCAATCATCCTTGTTTTAAACCAGTTCTCTGTCCAGATTTAGTCCACCGTTATATGCGCCCTGGTTGTCGGACACGCCCCATGGGAATAAGATTTCGTGATCTCTTACATTCCCATGGCCTCCGAATGCCTCGCGTGGAGAGGTCGTCCATCTGCCCTTATCCTGCATGGCAGCTCAATCGTGCGCGGTTTGATCTCGCTCTGTCAAGCAACTCTAGACTCGCTACTCCAAATTCAGTGTTCCAACAACTTTTTGCCGAAGTACTGGGCCGTTACTCTAACTATGTTCCGGTCTCTCCTTTTTATTTGCAAGTTAGCTCCTGGCTCTTTTTTCGTCTGCACTGACTGTCTAAGTGCGCTTCAGGCTTTAGAACAGCACACTGCCACTCACACACTGGTTTTAAAAATACAGACCCAGATCTCGCAAATGCTCAGTCGCGGATACAATTTTGTTTTTACTTGGAACACAGGCCATGTTGGGATTCCCGGGAACGAGGAGGCGGACGCGGCTGCTAAGTCTGCTTGCCGTTTGCCCCGGAGTTTAACAACTACGGTGCCATTCCAGGACGTGCAACTTTTTTTCCGTCGCCAACTACTATCTGCTTGGCAGCACTCCTGGACAGCTTTGAAAGGCACACAACTCCGGGCAATAAAGGATAGCGTACAACCCTGGCTAACTTCCTGCAGGGATAACCGGCGAGCCGAGGTGATACTCACCCGGCTGAGAATTGGGCACACACGAGCTACTCATGGCCATTTGTTAAGAGGGGAACCGGCCCCTGTGTGTGCTCCATGTGCAGTACGCCCCACTGTACGGCATGTATTGTTGGATTGCCCGCAGTACGCCCGCGTTCGCCGATCTTTGGGCTTGGGGACCAAGTTGCACGATATTTTAGGTGACGACCCAGTGGCCGTGGATAAGGCACTGCGGTTTGTTTTTAAAATTGGTTTTAATAAACAAGTCTAACTTGCATTTTATATTTATTTTAGAGTTTTTAAAATTATTAGTCTTTAGATGGTCTTTTTATGTCCTTTTAGCAGTTGAGTGTTTTTATTATATTTTAGCTTTTAGCAAATTTTTTTATAGCTGTTAGGTTTTAGTGTTGACTTAGGGCCCAAATGACCTTGATGTCGACGGGCCCTAAAACCCCACAGACTCACTCACTCAATATACAAAAATTCTCGTAACACTTAACAGCACCATTTATTAAAACATAAATATTCTCTGTCATACATTACAGATGACCTTTGTGGCAACTAACTAGGATTAGCAGTTCGAGGTTCTTGTCTAATTTCTTCAGCTATAAAACTTTCTTCGCCTGAATCACTCATTTTCACATACAGTTTACCATTTGTTATTTTTGCGTCACCTTAGTTAAGACTCATTCTCTGCTATTCAAACCTGGTAAAATCATCAATTCTAAATCTTTGTCGATTTTTTGTTAGGTAACGGATAAAATTACTATACAACTAGCGAGGTTTGATGTTTATCATGCTCTTGAAGTTTAAGCCCTCGGCTCCAGCACCTTAGTGTTAAATTTTTTCACTCGCTAATAATCATCAACTTACCTTGGAAGTCCCATATATAGCTGTTATTTTATGGACGCTCATTAACTTCTCTATTTCTCAGCGTCCTATTCTATATTCATCTTAATTTTACCTAGAGGCGTCTTTATCAGGTTTGAGCTTCTTTTAGATACCGTAAACATACGAAACGGGAACAATGGCTTTAATTCCGAGTCGAGGGAAAAAATGCTAAAAATAAAATGCATCACCCTCCACTCACTTTGAACCCGTTAACCTCAGGAACCAGAGGTTAGCATGTTACCTATAGAAGTCAGAGGATGACAATATAAGAACTGATGTACCTTACCGTACAAATATGATAATGATTATGATGATGATGATGATAATAATAATAATAATAATAATATTATTATTATTATTATTATTATTATTATTATTATTATTATTATTATTATTATTATTATTATTATTATTATTATTATTATTATTATTATTATTATTATTATTATTATTATTATTATTATTATTATTATTATTATTATTATTATTATTATTATTATTATTATTATTATTATTATTATTATTATTATTATTATTATTATTATTATTATTATTATTATTATTATTATTATTATTATTATTATTATTATTATTATTATTATTATTATTATTATTATTATTATTATTATTATTATTATTATTGTTATTGTTATTGTTATTGTTATTGTTATTGTTATTGTTATTGTTATTGTTATTGTTATTGTTATTGTTATTGTTATTGTTATTGTTATTGTTATTGTTATTGTTATTGTTATTGTTATTGTTATTGTTATTGTTATTGTTATTGTTATTGTTATTGTTATTGTTATTGTTATTGTTATTGTTATTGTTATTGTTATTGTTATTGTTATTGTTATTGTTATTGTTATTGTTATTGTTATTGTTATTGTTATTGTTATTGTTATTGTTATTGTTATTGTTATTGTTATTGTTATTGTTATTGTTATTGTTATTGTTATTGTTATTGTTATTATTATTATTATTATTATTATTATTATTATTATTATTATTATTATTATTATTATTATTATTATTATTATTATTATTATTATTATTATTATTATTATTATTATTATTATTATTATTATTATTATTATTATTATTATTATTATTATTATTATTATTATTATTATTATTATTATTATTATTATTATTATTATTATTATTATTATTATTATTATTATTATTATTATTATTATTATTATTATTATTATTATTATTATTATTATTATTATTATTATTATTATTATTATTATTATTATTATTATTATTATTATTATTATTATTATTATTATTATTATTATTATTATTATTATTATTATTATTATTATTATTATTATTATTATTATAATTTTAGTCTCACTAAGCTTTACAGTAATAGACAACGTCAGAATGATATAGTGAGATAACAATATATACAAAATATATGGTATTACAGTAAGATAATGCAAAGTATTTAGAAAATTTGAAGTTTTAATATTCTACAAAGTAAAAGATTTAATAAAAAGTAGTACAGCTTACAAGGTACAAAATATATTATACAGTTATCCTAAAGTTTTTCCAGGTATAGTGTAGCTATTGCGCTTCAAAATATTTTCGTAAAGAGTAAAAAGTTGTTTCGACGAGCTAGTCATATACTTTATGTTTTCCAGGCGACCGCAAAGTGAGATTTGTTGTGGACAACACGGCGCTGGGGCGGGTTTTCTCCAGGACCTCCGGTTTCCCCCGCCATTTCATTCCACTGGTGCTCCATCTTCATCTCATATATCATCAGTGTCACCGCCTGCGGTGCCGTATGTAGTAAAAGCGGGCGTTGAACACTACACATTTTACTTTATGTTTAAAACTTATTGTAGAAAATGGTTTTAAGCTTTTAAGTCAAAAGGTAGGTTATTATATACCTCAAAACCTATTACTTCAAAGCTCTTCTGATTTGTAATTAATTTGCTGTAGGGAACGTCAATACGTGGGCATGATCTGGTATTATAGAGTGTATATCTTGTCTATTATGTAATTCTGATGAACGACATTTTATGTATAATAATACGGTGTAAATATATAGATTTATTACAGTCATTGTTCTTAATAAATAGGGGTTTGCAGTGGGCTAGCCCTGATTCATCAGTTATTATTCGAATAAGCTTTTTTTTGCAACAGAAGTATATTGGAAACATATGGGCTCTTATCCCATATTAAGATACCATACGCAATAATGCTATGAAAGTTGAAAAATATGCTGATCGAATTTAAGGGTAAGGTATGTGCATTTTCAGATTTCTAATCAAATTTATAAGTCTGGACGGTATAGACATTATGTGATGAGTATGTGGTGCCCAAGAAAATTTAATGTCTAGTAATGTAGGGACATCAAGTTTATTATTTAAAAGCAAAAGAAAATACCTACTAGAACGGGTTAGAAAAGATAATCGCAACAAAAAGCAGTGATCTAACTTATATAAAGGGATCTGATAACCTTTTCTCGACATAATGAAACCTCAACATTAGCAACAAGGATCCCGTACCGTTTAAGTCAGTTGGCAATACAGAATATCTATATCCCACGCATCGCACTTTGCTGAAAGGAAATCGAAGTGAAGCATTTCCAGGCAAATGACTATTGCATGTAGTTTAAGCTGAACAAATATGCAAGCAGGATTTCATTATACAAATCCTGTGTAAAATGTCCCAAATCTAACATAAATAGTTACGTTTTTTTTTTTTAAATCATAAACTAAAAAGTGTTCAATTTTTGGTAATTCGGCGCGGAAGAGGTATAATAAGGGTAGTTTGTCTTTTAAAAAACAAAGGCATCCAGATAAACGTAAACGTGTAAGATAATTCAGAAATTTCATAAAATGGAGCAGGTGTGTTCATTATTCCCAACTAAAAGTTTCAGAAAATCGAATAATAAAACGTAGAATACACAAAATGTGAAATCTTTTATTCTTGTAGTTATGCAAATCACTTTTCTATAAATTATCTGTGAAGACCATCAAAAATGTTTTTGGGTACGGAATCCCAATTAAAGGACAAGTAAGGGAAATTATATGTGCGTGTTCAAGAACATTTTTAAAAAAAAGTATGAATTGCTAGAACCGGTAAAATCAAACCACAGTTCCCAAAATATATACTTAATGAAATTGCTGCAGAAAAGGCCACAAAATTATTAGACTTCCTCCCTACCATTGCCATTTTAATCCAACAGAGTTGATTTGGGCCCAAATAAAGGGATATGTAGCGCGCAACAATACAGATTTCACTATAACATCTGTTATAAAACTAACAGAAGCAATAGCAAAAATAAGTGCTAAACATTGGGAAGATGCTGTTTGTCACACAAAAAGGTTATAGTAGCAGCATGGGAAAACGACGGCGTTTTGGAAGAAAGTGGAAGAACTCATGATTTCCGTGGGAGATTGCAGTCATCGGACGGCGACGACGACGGCGACAACGATCAGAAAAGCAGTACCAATGACAGCAGCGGCTCTGTGATAAGCGGCATATTCCCGTTGGAGTAGAATGCATAATTCTTTGCAGGTATGGCACTTTTGTTTCTCTATATCTTGACTGCAGCTTACCATTTATTTTTTGTTCATTTCGAAGATTTCGTATGCTGTAATTAGGTAACTGCTCACTTAAACGTGTAGACAGTCTTACGGCAGTCTTATGATTAATACTGCAATACGCAAATTTCTAGGAACATGTGCGTGTACATTACCGCAGTCGAACTTCCTCCTCCCCTCTTCCCGCCATCTTCGTTGAATATCACGTGGAGAGGAACGGTAAAGTGGAAACGGCGCTATCCCCTCTCCTTCCCCACTACTTCAACTGTCAATCACCATATTTAAGTTTGATTTATGAGTCACTATGTTTACACTCAAACTTCACTTACTTCTTGAGTGTAAACATAGTGACTCATAAATCAAACTTAAATATGAATAATACTTCACTGTTAATAATGCTTCTGCTTTTAATATTTATGTCAATCCCAACTTATAATGCACCCATAATAATGAAAGAAACGGTCTTTTAGTTCAAATGTTGGTGCTGGTGGCGCGATCTACTGTTTCATAGGCAACAACCGTTGGAATTGTGGAAATCGTGTCTGAAAGTGTACAGCAACTTTTCTGTGTCTCAAAGCGTTATATTATATCGAAGTTTAAAATGTCTGAAGGTGGGTCTAGTACATATGACAGTGCATATTCATTTCTTAAAAACGTTTTTGCTGGAGGCATTTCAGGTTGCATTGCAAAGACAATAGTTGCTCCAATAGAGCGAATTAAGCTGTTACTCCAAGTGCAAGCAACCTCAAAACAAATTCCAGAGGAGAAACGCTACAAAGGTAAGTCGTAAATATTATCTTTTTCTCTGCAATTCTTTATTTATATGTTGAGTCATAGGCACGTATCGGTATTTTAGTTGATACTTTATTAGTGGTCATCCGGTTATTATTAATTGCACGATTCTATAAATTATTTATTGTTTAATAGCTGCTTTTATATTTGCATAAAACTGATTTATAGACTGACTCTTTGCACTCATTAATATGTAACGTAAGAGAAATATGTATTTACTGTGAACATTGGTTAGGTATTGTTACCCAACGTTTGAGCTCCTTTCGTAACTGAGTAAGTATCAACATTATTTTCGAATATAGAAAACAGTTTTAGTTAACATCACTCTAATAACTAATTTATATCTTCTGTCTCCTAAATATACGATTTACGGGTATCCCGAACATGAGTCTCACAGATTACCGCGGAGCCATCTTGCTCGCTAATATTGAAACTTATAGTAGGGTAACACTTTGCCCATTATCTTTTGTAGTCAGGGGAAGTATGTATTTGACTCAAAATTTTAGAACATAGTTGCTCTGAAAATACACGGTTTCAGGTCCATTAGACCAAAAGGTATTATTTTAAGATTTACACTCATTTGAAAATGAGAGGGAGAGAGAGAGAGAGAGTGAGAGAGAGAGCACGCATGAGCGTATTTTAATCCTGCATATTTCGAGGTAAATACAGCAAGATCCTGTTACTCTATACCATCCTTTATGTGGACAATTTTGTTTATTCCTTACTTCCTCAAAAATGACTAAATATGTTAATAATGAATGTGTTCAATGCAGATATCAACACGGAAAATAAAATGCATATGTTGAGTATCTCATTGTTTTTATTTCATTCATGTTTTATAATTTTTATAACATTCATTTTAATTTTTTTAATTTTTGGTGCTATGGTCCATGGAGAGAGAACCAGGACCTTGTCGACTATGTTCTTCTGCCAGTGGCACCTCGATGCTGCTGGTCTCCTCCAATTCTAAATCTCCAGGCTGTGCAGATCCTGTTCGAAATTATCCATCCAGCTGTCTCAGTCGTGCCACCAGTCGTTCCCCTTCCCCTACTTAGCAATAAATTAAGGATTAAAGAAGACTTTTTAGTACAACATAAATAATGTGACCAGGCTCAATGACCTAACTTTAGGTGGACCCTTAAACCTCACATGCTCATTCATTCACTAAATAATGTGATTTTTCTATTAAAGGAATATGTAGTTTTATAATACTTATGTGTGTATGTTATCTTTTCCAGGTATTATAGATGCACTTATTCGCATTCCAAAAGAACAAGGTTTCGCAAGTTTGTGGCGAGGAAATTTGGCGAATATCATTAGATATGTTCCCACACAGGCACTCAATTTTGCTTTCAAAGACAGATACAGACAAATGTTTATTGGAGGAATAGATAAAAAGACTCATTTCTGGCGCTATTTCCTGGGCAATCTTGCTGCTGGAGGTGCTGCAGGTGGAACATCCTTGGTATTTGTCTATCCATTGGATTATGCAAGAACAAGGTATGCATCTTTAACATTTATGATTGCTACTAAAATGTGTTGCTGCTTTAAATTCCATCAAGCTCCTATAGTACTCTGAAGGATAACTGTAGGTATAAGCAGAGAAGAGCTAAGGGGTTCTTAGTATCTTATTCAGCCACAGTAACCTCTGAATTATTTAATTTGGTAGTCATTGTTTACATTGTCTAGAAAGGTTTATGAGTGTCTGGGGTTGTATATTGTGAATAAAGACATGTAGCCAGGTTCACAGAGGTACCTATGCACAAAGTCCAGATGGGGACTTTAATTACAATTGCCAAACATGAACATATGCTTTTCAAAAAAGTGGAAGTAACCAATATGAGTCTATCATTAACTTCATGCACTTGAACCGATTGTAGAGTTGTGAGCATATAGATGTCATGGGAAAACTAGAGTAAGCACATCCCGCTATATTGGATAAGTTCCTCAGCACACTGCCAAACATATGTAAATAGCAACAATTCAAATTATGTGCTGAGAAACCCCTCCCCACTGTGCCAGTTTTTGATATTTTTAAATAATTTTCAGGTGCAATTGCAACAGTAATAAGGAATAGCTATAGTTAAATATTTGATTGACATAAGTTCTCACTGATTTTTGTTTTAACATGAAGATACCTTCCAAACTTATTTCAACAGGAGCACCAGATTTGTTGGGGGAATCTTCTTTGAGGCCCTGGTTTGATGCAATGACTGCACCATCCTTGCCCCTGCATGTTCACTTTATACCTGTTTATCGGGTGCCTGATCTTCATAAGCTTCAGAGGTTCCCCTCTGGCACATGCGTTCATGTTCGTGTGAGTGTACTTCATCCTAACAGAAACGAGAATAAAGATATAGTTGCATTATCTATAACTTCAGTTTGATTAGATTAGATTAGATTTATTTTCATTCAGTAGGTTCACTTGTAGCCAGAAAAGGCTGTGAACATTGAACATGTCTAGAGGTATGAAGTTTAATAGCATATATATGTACAAAAGTTAACATAAGACACATATTATAGTACACAGGCAATATGAACAACAATATGGAAAACAAAGCAGGGATAATTATATATATATGATACAAAATGAAACACTTTTTAAACCAGCTTTCACTTGGCTTATGCCAGTACGTCTCAACCTTTTTGCAATGGATACCATTCTTGTTATTTATTAAATACATATAGATTAAAAATAAACTTTCAGCTTGCATCAAATATTTATAAGTAATGATTTGTCATTGGACTAGTTAAATACTACTTATAGAGCTACAGAAGCATTATCAGGATAATTTGTCATTCATATAATCTTGTACAGAATAAAAAGATTTTGAGCAAAGGTACTCTCTAACACCTTTTTTAAAAGCACCGAAATTATCAACTTTTTCTTTAAGAACATTAGGAAGTGCGCCAAATATTTTGATAGTTTCATAATACACACCTTTCTGAAAGCAAGAAAGTTTAGCACTGGGATAATGGATATTATACTTTTGTCTAGTGTTTATTTTGTGAATTACATTATTTGTTGCAAATTAGGCACCATTGCATACAAAGAATTTTAGGATCGAGAATATATACATGCAAGGAAGCGTTAATATTTTCAAACTTGTAAAAAGATCTTTACAGGAGCATCTGGTGTGGGTGTTAGTAATGATTCTTATAACCCTCTCTTGCGTAAGAAATGTTTTTTTACTTTCTAGTGAGTTGCCCCAGAATAATATTCCATATTCCATAATAGAGTTAAAGTATGCATAATATACTAATTTAAGTGTGTCAATAGAACTCACATTAACCAGCTCTCGGATAGCATGACAGGCAGAGCTAAGTTTAGGTAAGATATAATTTATATGAGCTTTCCAATCTAAACATCTGTCCACTTGAAGGCCCAGAAATTTTATGCTGTCAATTTCTTCGAATAACATATCATTAATCCTGATTTCTATTTCAGTAAGTGATGTACGACAGGTTATAAATTTGACCACTTTTGTTTTGTCTAGATTCACAGATAATTTGTTTGCTTTAAACCAGCATGACATACAGTTCAAAACATAATTCATTTTAATTATACAATCGTTTAAATTTGTACTGGTCACCAGGACACTAGTGTCATCAGCAAAAAGAACTGTACTTGCAATGTCCTTTATATAAAGTGAGAGGTCATTTATATAGATAAGAAATAATAAGGGCCCTAATACGGAACCTTTGGGTACTCCATGAGTTACTATTTTCCAGTTCAAAGTTTGTTTTTCATAACCAATATCACTGACAGCTACTTCAACACTCTGTTTTCTTTCATTTAGATATGATACAAACCATCTTAAATGTTCATTTTTTAGCCCATACAATTCCAGTTCTGCTATAAGAATGTCATGATTAACACAATCAAAAGCCTTTGCTAGATCTCAAAAAATTCCATCTACATGTCTTTTATCATGAGGTGGCAGTCCGATACCCCGTGAAGGTGTAGGGAATACTGTGGTTGGGGAAAGATGTTAGATCTCTTAGGTCACTGCAAACCGAGATCAGCTTGCACCCTTACCTTGAGGCTGGTTTCATGCATTGGGTGCTACTGCAGTCCACAATTTATTTTAGACATCCTAAGTGGCACTTCATCTCTCATTGGTTTCTCTGTTTTAAACTGGACTTCACGCTACCCACTTGAGTAATCTGCAGAAGAATCCTCCTCTCCCTAGTGAATTACTATTTCTTCTCCTGCATCTGATAATCCTTTTTTCTGCATATATTCTGCTTCAATTTTCTTCTCTTGCCTGCATCATTCTTGCAAATCCTGTGCTGAATGCTGGCAAATTTCTCATAGGGTAGCTGAGTGATGTCCTCCATTCTGAACATAAAATGTCTGCCAGCCACCCAGTTTTTTTGGTTTTGTTTTGTTTTTTGTAGCCCAAATAAGCTCAATGGGGATCAGTTCAGGATGATAGGGAGGAAGATGTAAAATATTATGATTGTATTGGTGGAGAAGACAATCTATTTTGTAGGTGGTATTTGTGGGTGTTAAAGGGCTAAGTAACCCGTAACTGGTGAGGTGGGGTTGGAGCTACCCTACAAATTCTTTGAAGTGAATGTAGTCTAAATATAGATGGCTAATAATCCTGGAATGGTGTGTACCTTTCAGTCGCCTCCCTAGCAGCTCAGGGATAGGTAGTTGTGCTATCTAGTGCAATAGTTTCCTGAGCAATTTCGTGTTTCTCACTGGCTGGGGTGCCACACACCCCACCTCACCAGTTACAGAACATTTTATTTGGTGTTGCAAGTAACTGTTCAACCACGTTATAGCAAATTCAAGGAATACTATAAGGGGTAGTGATCCTAATTTTGCTGATTTGTTTAATGATATTCTCAAAGACTAGGAAAGTGACTTCACTCGTTAAGGTGATATGCCTCAAGAATTTTGCAGTGGACATTATAGTATTTCTGAGGAAAAGGTAGCAAAAAAAGAAGAAGACAATACCAGTAGTCTTGTAGAAGAACATGATGCTGAAAAACTGATGAGGAGCAACTCGTAAAGAAAAAATAACCTGAGAAAGACTATTTTGATGGTAGAAACAAATTCAAATAGTCGTCTCTCAGAAAATGAAAGAAAGCCTGTCAAAGCAATAAAAGCGGTTCTTCATCTTGTAAAGCCCATCATAGGGACAAACCATAATGTGAAAACAGACAATTAGTTTACATCCATTGGACTTGTATATGAGTTTCAAAATGGAGGTTTGACATATGTTGGAACAACGAAAAAGAACAAGCGAGAAATAACTACAGCAGTTCTTCCTTCAAGAAATGAACCAGAAAATTCAGTTATGTATTGATTCACAAATGATTACATGCTGATATCTTTTGTACCAAAGAGAAACAGTGTCGTTATGCTTATCTTATCTATGCACCACACAATATGATCCGACAGAGTAACCAAAAAACAGGAATTTTACAGTTGTATAATGAATCTAAAGGAGCCATTGAGGTTTTGGATGAATATTGTGCAAGTTATTCAACAAGCTGACGTTCCAACCATTGGCCATTGTTTTGGCACAGTTAAATATTGGCCAAGTGAATGCTTACATTTGTTTAAGTAGTCTCCAAGAAATCCTGACCAAAGCGGAGTTGATTTTGTGAAGTCTTTTAGCGCAACAAATGATTGAGCCTCAGCTGATCTAAGATTCCTAAATGGACAATTGCCTCCGGAGTTATGTCAAAATATTGAGTGTATCTGCAACAAAACTCTTCCCACAGCAGCCAGACAAAAGTTGCAGAAACTAGTAAGATGTGCCATGTGCCATAGAATCAAAGACAGAAAGATACGAATTACTTCTGCTAAGTGTGAAATTCTAATGTGCTCAAAATGTGTATGGAGTATGTGTGAAAATTTTGCCAAGTAAACTGTGTTCAAAAGTGCTCTAACGTATTCTCAGCTAAACAAAATGTTAATTATTGCTTATATTCATCATGCTAGATGGTATTATATAAGAAGTGATCAGTTTTAAAAGTGTTTTCTCTCTGTAGAGCTCAAAGAACTAAAGTTTTGCATTTTTTACTCTTATTTACATTATCCAAATGCGAACCATATAAGTTCTGTGTTTCTTATGCTTTTACCAACAAATATGATATTGTTATGTTCATTATACTACCCTTCTTATACCATTTCACTATTGCATTGATATTTATAATAATTATCCTGTCAGCCTTAAGTTCTGCGGTTTTGTCTAACCCAACCTCACCAGATATGTTCCAAAAAGCTTACCTCACCAGTTACGGATTAAGCTGTAAATATCAGGATTGAGAACAGTACAGAAGTTAATGGCATAGAACAGTTCCATTGGAAGGTTTTGCCTAATGCAGCTTATCATTACATCTCTTCTGCTTATTTTAACTTTGCATACACTTTCCTGAAAGTAGGGCTTTTTCTCAGTTTGTATAATTCATTGACCATTTGGCGAACTATTGCCTCCTTGAAACTATCTAAAGTAATCTCCTGCAATGTTTTCTTATGGGACTGGAACAAGAAATAGAGTCACAGTGCACATCCTTCTCTTCTTAGCTATTCTTTTAACGGTTCTTTCTGACACACATGTAGCGACAGTTACACCTTTCCCAAGGTTTTTAGCATAGACCTCACCACTCTGTATATACATTGCTATGGAATTATACACATTGCTTACCATTTCACAAATATGTAATAAAACATCTTTTCTTCCAGTTTGTTCAAAGTAAATGACATTTTCAGATGTTTATGAATAAGACATTGTTACGTTAAAGAGTAAGTTGCACAGCAAAAGGGGTTTCAGTCTACTCTGTAACTAGGGGCGTAGCTGGAAGGACAAGGGAAATTGATGCTGGAGCTAAGTGATAGAGCAAGGTAGGAGCAGATTAGAGATAAATAGAGATAAATAGAGACAACACAGAGTTTTCTAATAAGCCAATTTACTATGAGCACTGCTCAATAAAGAATGATCAAAAATTTTTTGTAGTCATAATATTTAGCACTAAAATTCAATCTTATTATATTCTGTTAGCTTAATGTGAAACAAACAAGCTGTAGTAGTCTCATTGTTGGTACTTCTGGTTCCTGAATCAGATATGCTTAGTATCGCCTACCGCTGCAATGGAGGTAACATGCAGTTAAAGTTGATGTTAGAGGAAGATCCGGAGTTTCAAACGTAATCACTGTTCATGAAACTTGGCTACATCATTTTGATCCTGAGAGGAAACAGCAAAGCTCAGTGTGGTAATCTCCTTTATCATCAACCCCCAAAAAAGCTTCTGCTGGGAAAGTTATAGTCATCTCATTCTTTGATATTCATGGAATGGTTTATCAGCATGTTGTACCTGCACACACATCAGCAACTGGATAATATTACAGGGATGTCCTGAAAACATTCCAAGTCCATATCAGGCACAATAGACCATATTTCTATGAAGCAGGCTGGATGCTGCACCACAACAATGTGCGGCCGCATATTGCCAATGTTGTTGCTAGATATCTTGCAAAAATCAACGTAAAGTGCATCCCTCACCCTCCCTATAGTACGCATTTAGCCCCATGCAACTTTTTTCTATTCCCTAACATGAAGAAATCCCTTTGTGTTTTTGTAAAAAACTAAAGCTACCAACAGTGAAGCAATTCAAATTTTATGAATAAACCACAATATTTAGTAGCACACATCACTTACCTGGTTAAAATTGTCTAAATCCTCTGCAAATAAATTAAATTAATATGAAATAAATCCAGAAGCTCAATTAATAAAACAACTGAATGAACTGATAGACTTAATGGTTTGGGAGAAAATATTTATTTTGAAAAATAAAAATCATGTGATGAATTTTGAAACACCTCCAAAAGTTTCGATCAATAAGTTTGTGTAGGCCCTAGTAGATGGCAGCAAACTGTCACCTATTGGAAGTAAGTAAAAGGTTGATCTGTCTGCTGGCTGAAGATGTGATGTAAAGATTGCAAAACTGGTCCCAGAGGATTTAGACAATTTTAACCAGATAAGTGAAGTGTATTACTAAGTTTTGTAGTTTATTCATAATATTAGGAGTGTTTAGAATCCTTGAAGCTTTTTAAAATGCATTAATCATAGGCCATTTTTTGCTTTGTAAATAAATTAAAGGAGACAAAATTAATCTGTGATAGCAAAAGAAGGTTTTGAACAGCTGGCAGATATTGACTGTTGGTTTGAATATTTCCAGCAATACTCTGCCATGACACATTCAGCTGATGAGTCATTACAGTTTATACTGGAAACTTAGGAGGATAGAATCATTAGTAAGGATTTATGGCCCACTTGGTCCCATGACCAAGTACTTGGTCTTGGTCTAAGACCATGTACTTGGTCTTACAGTAAGAAATTTTTATTTAGGGGTAGCTTGAAAAATAAGGTATACAAAACTAATCCCTACACATTAGATGAATTAATACAAAACGTTAGGACAGATATTAGTGTAACTTTAGAAGCTGAACTAATGCAAGTAAATGAAAATTTCTTTAGAAGATACAGTTGATGTATTGATGCAGATGAACTGCATTTTAAACTTCCCTTGCGTAAAGGTATTTATCCTGATAATTTATTATTAAGGTAATTTGAGATTTGATTTGATGTTGAGCTTGTGTGACTGGAAATGGGCCATACAACTGGCAGCCAAGTTATGTAGTACATGACCAGAAGACAGGCTGTGGCCCTGGGGGCCAAGTTTTGGACCATATGTAAATGCTCTACTAGAAGGAAAACACATTTGTTATGAAAGAATATACTTGCGAAATAGTCTTCGACTTTTAATTAAGTATGTAATGAAGTATTTGTTACTCCACAGAAAATACGCCCTGTACATTGGTTCTGTGATTCCAATTCAATCCTTTATTTATGAGTTGAAATTAGAAGATACTTCAGAGCCCATATTGGTTAAAAAGAACAGCTTTACTATGGTTAAAGCACTATCATAATTGGCTGAAAGGTTTGTGAGATTAGTTATTTATTTAATGTAAACATTACAACTTTCCCCAATACAGTGTTCACTATAAAGATGTAACACAAACAAAGTGTATCAAAAAGATGCTTTATATGCACACACCCACATACACACATACCTGCAAATTTTCCCTCTTTATAGTATTACAAGAGCCTACATAAATCCTCATTAGTTTTAATTAAGCTTAATTAAAAGCTTTTCTGTAAGTTGAGAGATATAGATTAGAGTGTTTCACAATAGGTCTAGTAAAGTGCTGTCAGAAGAGCTAAAAGGGCATAAGCAACCCAGGAATAATCTATGTTCACAGTTACAATATATTAATGGTTATCAGTAATGGTTAGCTATAATTACATTTCAGCATAAAATATGCCAATACAGACTTACTTTGTCATTTGATATAAACTAAAATTTACTTACAAAATGCATTCACACTTGCTTCTACCTTCCTACACAGGAGAACCAAAATGTTCTGACATGATGCAGATATAACAAACAAAAATATATCATTATTGTTAACATAAGCAATTTTTAAAGTTAATGTCCTCCAATGTAAGTCATATTGGATGATGAATAAAATGGGTAAAATGATGCACAAATGAGCCCAGGGTTGTTTTATCTTTCAGGATATGGGGAAAACCCTGGAAAAAACCTTATCCAGATAACTCACCCTGGACAAGACTTGATTTCACAATGTCTTGAATGTGAGATTAACAAAATGGCAATATCAAGTTGTGCTAAATTTACTTTATTTGTAACTGAAATTGTTAACAAACTGTTAACTTTTACTTTTACAAATACATGAGGCAAACATGACTGCCTTTTTAGCACTAATGTGTCTTAAACCTTGTACACAACAACTCATGCCTGCTTATAGCTTCTTGACAGTCACAGAATGATTCAATCAGCTCTCACTAACACATTGCTGGTCAAAAGCCTAACTGACTTCTGGTTAGATTTTCCACTCCTTTCCCTTGGTATTAGAAGAATGCTTTTCAAAAAAAGTGAAAATAGATCAAAGTGAACTCTCCCGAAAAGTTGCAGCAGCATTAGAATAAAGGTCATGTGTTTTCTCAGGTGGTAAAGGTAGACGTGACTGTCATTGAACAATCCACTATTGCATTTTCTGACTGGCAAATAATAAAAGTGATGGGATGTGGTGTTTCATGCTTAATCTCAATGTGATAGGCATTCATTGCCAGTACAACAATATAATAACTTTATTATTCTTGTAGGAACGTAAAGTAAAATGTGGTATTGACATTTTGAATGATGATGTCAGCAGAGGCAAGGAACTTATAACACAGACATACATAAATTATCATCCATCTAACATCACAAAATATACAGATAATATCAGCTTGTTACTTCTTTATATGTATTATGTAGCAAAACAGATAATCAGTATGCATTTTCCTTACTAGATGGTCCATTAAAATCCACAAGCCATTGGTCAATACTTTGTAACAAATGGAGGCAGCTGTGTAGTTCTTCTTGAACAATACAAATGATATCTATCACACAGAGACAAAGCTGTTAACAGGAAAACTATTACATTTTCATTTCTGGAAAACTAGTTAATTTGTATAAAAATTGAAGCTAATAATAGTGAAGCAATACAAATATTACAATAACATATAATAATTTGCTACAAACTTCACTTATCTTTTTAAGAAATTGCTAAGTTCTTCACAGAACTCAAAAGATTAGTTTCACAAATATTCTTTGCATCATATATCTGTTTATTTCTAAATATTATTAAATATCATAAATATGTAAATGATGTTTCTACCCATAAAACAACAAAAGATTATTATAATTCAAAGAATGGTTACTTACATCCTTGGCTAATAAAAAGTTTCAAACATTTTTTTAAAGAATTTGATATACTTTTGATTCCTCAAAGTAAATATAATATAAAAGAATTTACTACATTTTTCTAAAAAGGATAAAGTATCCAAGAGTAAACAATCTCACATTTAGCAATTTAAAATTTTTATATTGTACCGGATTTACAGTGGTAGGACCAAATATAATTTCGAAACCAGAATGAAGGAACATTTTAGAAATATTAGGTATAAACAGATCAATGAATCAGCTGTAGAACATTTTCAATCGTTTCATCATGAAGTAAATCCAGAAGTTAAATTACTGAAGCAATTAAATTGCCCAATATATTTGATGCTTTGGTTATCTATCCTAAAAACAGAAATTGCATAATGAATTTTGAAATACTGCTAACTGATTATGTCAATAAGTTAGTTTTACTTTCAGGGTTTCATAATAAATACAAAAATTGTCCATCACTAAGCAGCTACATGATAACTACAGAAAAAAATAGACTGACTGACGATGCAAAGAATATTTACAACACTAGTCTCCTGAGTTCTGTGAAGAATTTAGCATTTTTTTAAAAGATAAGTGAAATTTGTAGCAAATTATTATAATTAATTGTAATAGGTAATCTGCCCTCATTACTTTTGTTACTGTTAGTGGATAACAGTTTATATGCATTTTAGTAATGGTTTATATAACCTTGTTTTCTGCTTAACCCTAATATAAATCTTTGGCGGTTTTCTCACGTTCGCTGAGTATTGTACTGCTTCATTTCATTAGTATTGTTACTTTGTGGGTTTGTAGAATTAAAAGGCCGAGTTGCAGAAATTAAAAATCTCCTTTATTTTCGTAGAAATACTCTTATAGATTACAGCAGCATTACGTTACATACATCAGTCTACCAAGGTCGATCACAGTAACAAACAGTGACAGCAGATTACATCCTTAGCTCTCGTTTCAACTACGCAGCTAGCTGTATATCATTCCACAACACTGTTTCACAACTAACTCTTTGCGAGCCGTCACGTCCTTAAACACCTATTTCGTAAATTCGAGATATTTCTAGACCAAACAGGAATCGAATGTTCTATCTCCTTCCAGAGGTGTAACCCTATCGGTGCCGACAGGTCTTTTATCTCGCGCTATCATTATTTCTTCCGGCATACTCCTTATCTCCAGGCTCTTTGTGTACACAAGTCACGCTATCGTGATCGCGTTCGCGATACTGCTCCCTCCTCAAGGCTGGTTGTCCTTAACAGCTACATCGTAGCGGGATCCAGGTGTACCACCAACATCTTCCCTCGGCGTACCTTCTGGATGCGATAGACCACGCTGTTAGTCCTCTTTACCACCCGGTACGGTCCTTGCCACGGCTGTCGAAGTTTGTCGATTGTTCGGTTTGCTCCCAGGTCTCCTCCTGAAGTACCGGCGTGTACTTCCTCCAAGAACTCCGGGACCTTACTTCGGGGAAGTACCAGTTGCTCCCTCTGCATCTTTCCAGCAGGCGATTCCCGTACCCGGAACAGCACGCCCTCTCTGATCTTCAGCAAGTCTCATTGGGTCAAGTACGACTTATAGGTGGCGCTCCTCGGTGCGATGTCCTCCCAAGTTGGTCTTGTCCGTGCCTCCGCTTTCCTCAAGAGTGGTCCCAAGTCTGCGTCTGCCAGCTGCTCCCTCCTGAGGCCTGCGCTATCCCAGCCATCCGCAAGTACTGCCGTGACTACTAGGACTGCTGCGGCACGCTCCTTTTCTTCCACTCTGGTGCATTGGCCGCTCCCCTCTGGGCAGGGTCTTC
The DNA here is from genome assembly GCA_030765055.1 of Mantis religiosa. NCBI lineage: Eukaryota > Metazoa > Arthropoda > Insecta > Mantodea > Mantidae > Mantis > Mantis religiosa. The sequence continues at coordinate 850,192 of JAUKNK010000245.1, forward strand.
GGGACATGGCGTCTGCGTTACCGTGGTTCTTCCCTCTACGATGTTCAGAGGCGAAGTCGTACTCCTGCAGCCTCTGAACCCAACGTGCTGTCTGGCCTTCCAGGTTTCTAAAGCTCAGTAGCCAGGTTAGGGCGGAGTGGTCAATCCTCAGATGAAATGGCTGACCGTACAGGTACTCGTGGAAGTGCTCCAAGGCCTTTACTACCGCCAGTAACTCTCACCGGGTGACGCAGTAGTTCTTTTCTGCCTTGGCTGAAGATGCCCTAGTATCGTCTGAGCACTTTTCGAACCTTCGCGAGCTGTTCTGCGTTCAGGTGATCGGCCACCCTCTCCAGTAAGCCTTGCAGCCGGGACCCCAGGTGTTGTGTTGGCACCGGCTCCTATGTCTTGTCGATTGCTGTCACGATGACCACGGGCTCGAACGTCCCGGTCTCCGTTCAGGCCTGGACGTCGTGTTCGATGTCTGCTAGGTTAAGCAGCCTCACTGGCACCTCGGCAAGGCAACAATGTTCTTCATTCACTGTCCTCCCAGTCGCGCCGTCACCACCACCTCCTTTCTCGCGGAGACCGACGTCTTCCTTCAAGATTACGCTGCAGATTCCAAGGCGTTCCACGGGTTGCCCGAGTATGACCTATTCTTCATTGAGCCGCTGGACCTTCCTGCCGTCGTCGACCGTCGCCTCGTGGCTCCTTAGGGCAGCCAGTTCCAGTATCACCTTCTCAGCCACCTCCGCGACGAACAGCCACTGACGCACGGCACTCCGTCCCAAGGTCAACTGCAGCAGAGCCTCCCTCTCCACGGACAAGGTTCACCCGATGCCGTCATTAGTTGGTATGTTCGGCTTGGTCTCCTCGACGGCAAACCCTTGGCCACGTCAGGTCTGATGATGGTCACGGCTGCCCCGGTGTCTATGAGTACGTGGCACGGCTTGCCTCTGACCCAACCGTCCGCGATAAGGCTGCCATCCATACGCCTGCTGACGGCACGCAGATGGCGGTGATGGCGTCGACGTGCTCCTCGCCACGCTGGTCCTTACTCGTTCCTCCGGCTGCTCTTCCTGGTGTCGGTCATCTTTGCGGTCATCGTCGCGCCCAAGTTGCTATTTGTAGCTTCCGTCTTCGTTATTAATTCGGTCTTCATTTCTTCCATCTTCTCGGTGATGTTGTCGTCCCGCTTCCTGACACCAATTGTAACTTTGTGGGTTCGTATAATTAAAAGGCCGAGTTGCAGAAATTAAAAATCTCCTTTATTTTCGTAGAAATACTCGTATAGATTACAGCAGCATTACGTTACATTCACCATCAGTCTACCAAGGTCGATCACAATGACAAACAGTGTCAGCAGATTACATCCTTAGCTCTCGTTAAAACCACACAGCTGGCTGCCTCTCATTTCACAACACTGTTTCACAACTAAATCTTTGCGAGCCGTCACGTCCTTAATTACCTATTTCGTAAATTTGATATATTTCTGGACCAAACAGGAATCGAATGTTCTATGACCATCCAGAAGCGTAACCCTATCGGTGCAGGCAGGTCTTTTAACTCGCGCTATCATTATTTCTTCCGGCATACTCCTTATCTCCAGGCCCTTTGTGTACACAAGCCGCGCTATCGCGATCGGGTTCGCGACAATATTCAAATTTGTATTTATTTCTCCATATGGTTTATTTTTATTACATAAACATTTCATTGATATGAAATGTTTCACCTTATAACTCTATGTTGCACACAAAAATTAGACCCCTTTTAACTCTTGATTTAACAACAAGATATATACCAATTGTCTAATGGACAGTTAAAAGGTAAGACCATCTTTTGAGATAATTCTCATCTTTTGCTAATGATATTTTATAGGTTAGCAGCCGACGTCGGAAAGTCCCCAAGTGAGCGACAGTATAAGGGTATGGTGGACTGTATTGTTAAGACTGCTCGCTCTGATGGAATATATGGTTTGTACCGTGGCTTCAGTGTGTCTCTGCAAGGAATTGTACTTTACAAGGCAGTCTACTTTGGATGCTTTGATACAGCAAAGGATATGCTGCCTGATCCAACAAATACAGCATTTCTAGTCAGCTTCTTTATTGCTCAAGTAAGCAGAATTTTAATATCTATAACATTAGATATTAATATGGCTTAAGGGCTTGAGTTTCTTGAATAAAGTTAATGATATTTCCAGTGAAAAACAACCTTTAGTTAATGAATGAACTTACTGTTATTCAGCTTATGATAAGGATCAAATTTAAAGTGTAACTAATCGAGTGGGATAGCTCAGGAATTTCGTCTGTGGCCCACGTTCTTGAGGTCCGGGTTCGTGTGTGGCCAGCCTACCTGATCCATGGTTTTTTCGGTTGTTTTGGGTGGCTTTCCTGTGTCGCCAGGCAATACTGGGTAGGTTAATTACATCCCCCTAATTTCCTATTCCTCCATTTCATCTCCATTAAAATTTCACATCATCACTCATCTGGTGGTGCCTTTCAGGGTAGAAGTATTGGCGGGAGTCTTGGCGCTGTATGGCAGGATGATATGCTCCTGGTAAACATCTCCTCCTAGGATAGGAATGGTCTCTGGTCTCTGGTCTCCGGGTCAGACTGGTGGGCTGATTCAGGACCACGGTGGTTGGGAAGCTGGTTGCACTGACCACCTGGGGAGGTTCCAACTGGTGAACTATAGAGACACTGCCCTCTGCACTGTCGTGACTCCTTAAGTCGGCCACCCTCTATCTCCTCTTGGCTCATTCCTTCTCCTAGGGTGGTGTCCCACTTAGGGGAATAGCTACAATAGACCAAGACTGATTGACGTATCAAGTTCTCTCTATAAGATACTATCCTATCCTAAAGTGTAAGTAATATGGCATAAAACTAATAAATGATGGTATTTTAAGTTCTCTACATCTTCCATAAAGTAGAGGAAGTAGTTCCTGCCATACTGGATCTACAGCTTTCTCTGGAATTATGAGTGTTTAGTTTTTTGAATCCTATTGCTGCAGGTTTAGAAAACAAAATCTCGCATTTTGCAGTATTCCATGATGTGTAAATGTCTTCAATTGTAATGTATGTTTTTATATGTTTTTATACAATTTCATTTCATCAAATGATTTAAAAGTAATAATGATCAGGACCAAAAACAAAAAATAAGTGACAAGCTTTTATGTACAATTTAATTAAGATTATATATATATATAACATTATAAACATTATAAAGTTGGGTTAAAATAGTTATAAACAGTGATAGGTGCAAGGGGTATATGGGAATAAAGTGGACTTTAAGCAGTCAATTTTTTTAAGAACTGGTCACTATGTAACAGTTTTGTAATTCCATTCTCTTTCCATGGCAAGAGCTAAAAGTGAATAATGTATTCCTATTGGAGAAAACAGACCAAAAAATATAGTGGAACTTGTGTTGGATTTATATACATTGGCTTTATATTCATTATAGTTGTAATAAAATTAACTGCTGTACTGTAGGGTAGGATAGGGTAGAATCTTACGGAGGGGATTCGGTACACCGACAAATCTTTATCTATTGTGCCTATGCCCCAAGTGAGGCATCCCTGGGAGGAAGGATGAGATGAGAGGAGACAGAGAGCGGGCGACTCAAGGAGCCATGACACTACAGCGGGCAAGGTCCCTACTATTGACTAGTTGGAACTCTGTGCCAGGCTTTTAAAGCTGGTATCTCACCTACCGTGGTCCTGAAGCTGCCAATTAGGCTGGTCAAAATACTCTCCTACTGGAGGAGGAACTGTTTACCAGGGCCATATCATCCTGCCATGCAGTGCCGAGACACCTGCTTACCCTTCTACCGTGAAAGAGACAATCAGATGACAAATGATATGAAATGATAATGGAGAAGAAAGTTAGGGACACGAAATATGGGGGATGTAATTAACCTACCTGACATTTGCCTGGCTACCAGGGAAACACCCAAACAAGCCCATCAGCTGGACCTGTTTTCCGGCCATGGAAAGCAAACCCGGACTTCACAAATGTGAATGACAGGCAAAACCATCTGCACCTTCCACTCATAAGTTTTAGGCCAATTAATGGAAATTAATTATTCTTTCACACTACCTGAAGAATTTGAGAATTTCATTTTTTCCTGGCATGCTGCCATGGTAGCTCGATGGTTAAAAGCAACCAGATGGGAGATGTGTGGTGGGAATGCTGGTTATAGCATTGAATTTTTCAGCCACACTCTACCTTTCCAACCGTGCCCTACACACGGGTTGTGTGAAAGTACAATTAATTTTCATTTTCTTTAGGAATAATTTACAGAAGAATAATTAGAATAAACCGTGCATTTAACATACCAGAATTTTTAATTAGTTTTTTTTATTTGTAGAAGTGTATTGTACTAATAATTTTGGAAGAGGTATAACAATTAATTAGAATGGCAAAGAAATTCATCTATTATTCAGCTGTACAATCTGTTTTATATTTCCATTTTGATTAATCCTCTATGTTGCTTAGAACATTTTGCTCAATAACATCCTTTGTTACAATAATACACAAACAATTATTTGAGAAACTACAACCTTAAGTATTTTGTATGGTGTTTCTGTTAATATTCTGGCTTTCATAGCATCTGATGTCAAGGTTCTGCTAAATGCTTTCTTAATGGGTATATTTCTTTTATAGGCAGTGACCACTGTATCAGGCCTCATATCCTATCCAATGGATACCATTCGAAGGCGCATGATGATGCAATCAGGACTACCAAAGGGTGAAATGCTGTATGATAGTCCAACAGATTGTTGGATCAAGACTTACCGCACTGAAGGACCAGGAGCTTATTTTAAAGGCGGTCTTTCAAATGTTATACGAGGAATAGGTGGAGCTCTTGTCTTAGTTTTCTATGATGAAATAAAGAAGTGGTAAAACATTGATATTCTTACATACAGTACAAGCGATAAATATTAATCTTACAACACTGTGAAGACTGGAAGAATGTATTAATAAATGTAGTTGAGAATATCCATTTTGTGACATTGCAGTATTTTGTATAAATAAGTATCTCCTGCTGAATTTAATAAAATGAGTTTCAATTTTTCTGTTTTTGCTACATACTGTAAATAGAACAAGTGTTGTATTCCCCCACAGGTTTGATATTAATATATCACCAGAAAATATTGAGGTCCCCCGAATCCAAGGTAGGAATTTTTAGAAAAAGGCCCAAGTGCATATAGGTAACTCAAAAGTATAAAGTTGTTCAAATACCAAACTAGCATTTAAATCCAACATATGACACAATGATTCCTTTAAAAGTATCCTCACCCCGAACTACCATTTACAAGTAGCTATTTTGTTAGTTTTGGTTTCCTCAAAAACATTTCTAACAATTTTGATTCAAATGCCTCATATTTTGAAATTTACAGACATAATAAATTGTATGAGTATCTTTCTGAGGATAGCATGTTCTAATGAACAAATCATAATTGACCCCATAAGTATCAAGATGTAGTGAAGACCAATCCACTTTAGTTTCCACTATCAAAAACCACCGTATACTCTCAACTTTAATATTATTTTTAATCACTACACACACAGTATCACATTCTAAATAAATTATATTGCTGAAAAAATGATGTTTATATTCTGATTTTACCTTACTTTAATTTTGAGGTTTAAATTTTCTCATTCCCAATGTTAACATTGATTAGTATTCCATAATGTTTTCAACTGTTTATTCATTTATGCCATTATCTGACACAATAGTTATTTGAATTTAAGCAGCACAGGTAAGAAGTCATTTATTGCTTTTATTATCCATTATATTTATTTATGGAATATAAAATACATGGTATAACGAAAAGTTATGTCAAAGCTTTGGGAAAACATTTCTTGCATATAAAATATAAAAAAATGTTTTTGAACATAAGTCCAGAAATTGTTTATTTCCATGATAGTGCTCTCTTTCTTCAACTCAGATTACACGGTGAAATGTGTAATACGTAGCTGTCCTGTGGCCATAACCTCACAACAGAACAGTGGTTTAATAGTACAGTAGTAAACATTTGCTTTTACATCTGGTTAAATTGGGTGGAGGTGATGCATCTCACAGTTGTAATTGTGCTGCAGTATGCTTGTTAGGCAATGGTGCTTAGTTCCTGCACGTTGGAGTTCCCCCGTATTGCAGGCTTTCTGTCCATCAATCTCTGATTAGCAGGTTTCTTGGTAGATGGATAGGAAGAGGTGGACCAATTCTGTGGACTCCATGTTTGCCTGACTTAAACTCACTAGATTTTTATTCGTGGGGACATTTGAAACCTCTTGTTTATGCAACTCCAGTTTCAGATGTAGACATTCTTCTTGCTCATATTGTGGAAGGCTGCCAGACAATATGAAATTCTCCAGAGGTCTATCTCAGCACATTAGGGACTCCATACGATAGCTGGTTGATGGATGCATTGGAGCTAATGGAGTCCATTATGAACATATGCTGTGATTCCTGTTTTCCATGTTCTGACATTGAATGTTGTTCAGGGTTGAGCTGTAGCAAAATTGCTCTAAAAAGCAAATAAATAATTTGTGAACCTATGTTTATATAAATTTTTTAGCCTCTATCCAATAGAAATGTTTTCTTAAATTTTTGACGTACCTTTTTGTTACATGCAGTATGCATGAAATAAATATTTAGATAAGGACACCAAGACAAAGGATATATAAAACAGTATTACAACCAATATCTACATATGCTTATGAGACACAAGCAGAAACTACTAAAACAAGACAAATTTTGGAAACATGTAATTAATATCCTAAGAAGGATAGCAAAGAGAAACCTATAAGGAATAAAGTAAGAAATGAAATTAGGAATCAAATATTCAAGCTATTGGTGAGTGCATATACAGAAAAAGAACTGAATACAACAGTTATTTAACATAAATTTCATCTGATAGAATAGTACAGATTGCCAAAGACATTTTACCCTGGAGACCGAGGAAAAGGTGGAGAGACTCTCAAATTCTGAAACAAACAGGCCATAGGCCTATAAGAAGAAAGAAGAACTATATAATATAAATTCCTTTAAATCCTAGGTGGAACATGCGGTCATTATTTATGAAACTGTCTTAATCCACCAGAGATTATGAATCACATCAAATAAATTTGTAACCTCTTGTGGCATTGCTTGTGAACATAAAATGAAACTATTTTAATCATAAAAACTATTTCTAGTCGGTTTATTGTTCACTTTTTACTTACTTTTCTATATTATTGAAGGACTAGTTTCAAAGACCATTGCCTCCATTTTCAACCTCTCTCCAACTAGCATCTGTTGTCATCTGCTCCTCTCTCTCTGGTGGTGTAACTATGAACCTCTTTGTCAAATGATCTACTGGTGGGATTTCGAAGTTCCTTACAGAGTCTTTATTTTTCCATATGAACATGCTCTCCCATATTGTTAGTTTAGTTTGGTTTATCACTCCTTTTAATAATTTTGGATTTGGATAAATATCATGATTTTCATTCCAAACATGCAATGCTACTGCTGACTTATCTTCTTGTTTCAATCTGATGTTTCTAAAGTGCTCTTTGAATTTTCTTTTAAATTGGTTCTAGATATCACATTTCCTGAGTTTACATATCATTGTAAAAGCGGAAGAAAATATATTTTATAAACATTTTGAAACTGTTATTGTGGAGATAGAGCACCCTTCCACTAAGATAAAAATAATGATTAATTAATTTGAAAAGCTAAATTGGAATTAACACTGTGAAGTAATATAATAATTAAATTATTACATTATTAATTATTACAATATTATTACAGTACTTGTTTCACCTCCTCTTGAAGGCATGATCAACATAAAATAAAATAAATAAATAGCCCATATCATCCCTTAAAAGCAAGGACCTCCCACCCAATGGTGGGTCAGCTCAGCCGTTTCTTACAGGGTGAGCAAATCTCTGAAGGAAAGCAGTTCTTTGTACTGGTTGTCATTTACTTCCTACATATCTATTCTAATTAAAACTCATATTATCACTTGCTGTCTATATCACATTGTATGTTTTCTGTTTCTCTTCATTCCTCTCCACCCTAGCTTACCATAATCTAATGTTTTTCTTAATACTTATTTTCACTTATATTTATTTATACTTAGTATTAGCTGTATCACTATATCTATCATTATAGTAGAAATAACTGTTCATTTTCAGTTTAACTGTCACTTTCGCTTTAGAGCTGCTACCATTTGCTTCCATTGATGTCTGTCTCTTGCGTTCTAATCCACTTTGCATCTAGCCCATCCTTGAACTCTTGGGACCATCGTGGCCTCGGACATTCTCTGCTTCTCCTCCCTTGTCATACGTCCCATACTGTTATGGTGTATACTCATCTATCTTGACGCATACTCGCCACATGTCCTGCCCAAAGCCATTTAATCCTCTTCGCTCTGGTGGCTACATCTTCTAGGCAGCTTTTTCTTTGCAGCACTTCATTCTTTACTTTATCTTTTAGGCTGATGGTCAGGATCTTCCTTTCCATTTTCCTTTGGTAAGTTTGAGGCATGCCATTTTTTAGTGCCCATGTTTGGCAATCGTATAATAAGATTGGAAGGATGTGTGTTTGAAGCATTTCTATTCTAATAGCTGGTCTTAATTGTTTGTTTTGAAGAATGAATTTCAGGCTCCAGAATTTACCCCATGCTAATTTTACTCTTCTCCTTATTTCTGCATCCCTTGTCCCTGAGAGACTCACCATTACGCCTCGGTAAGTGTAATATTATCAACATCTTTAACATATTCAATGCAAAATGTGTTGTTATATGTGAGGTACAAAGGATCTCAGTCAACTCATAGTATAGTTTTAATTAAAGATTATTTGTTTGCAATAAATTTGTAATTTGATATTGTTCCTGGTAAATTGGCAGAAACCTACGATTTTACATGCTTCAACTTTTCAGCTCTTAATACATCAACTAAAAATACATTTGCATTCAAATGAATTTGGATAAACCTTTGCAATATTCTCCATTTTTATCAAACGTTAAATTTATGACACCTCCGATGAACAATACCTGACCTAAAGAATCAAGAGTTTATGTAAGAAAATTTACATTCCAACAGCATGGCTAACACTATAATCTAATTTCAGATTTACATATAGTTTCTGTACTATTTTAATTAAATGTAAGACATGATGATCTAAAATTTAGGAGATATAAAAATATGAGGCATAGAAGAATGACAGGACTGACTACTACAACCTAAAATTCAACTGAAATAAATTTAATGCATTTAGGTGTATGTATATTGTACATTAGTGTATTTGAAGAGTTCATTAAATGCCACATTTGGCCTTTATCAAACACAATTGTAGAACTGAATGCAAGACAAGTGAATTTTTACTTTCCCTGCAATAGTCAGAGAAATGCATACTTTGGACCCTTGAAGCATTTTAGAAAAAGATGTGTATGCATGTGAGTTTGTGTGTTTAAACGCATGCCTATGAGTAGCATATCTCAAAAACAGAACTTGGAATTTAAGTTCAACATTTTCCCAGGGGGTTACAGAAAGATTTTCTAGTAAATTCTCCCATCTCTAGCTATTCTTTTACATAGAACAATTTTTGAAAACTTTGATTAAAATTTCCTAAGTTCAAGATATTTTCATGACAGAAAATATATACATACATAATTATCTCGGTATGTCTTCAGAATCCCTATTCATTCTGGATGACCCTTTCATAACTGTTAAACTGTAAGAGATAGACAAAATTGTACTGCACAAAGATGTAGATTTTATTTAATACCTAATTTATGTCAAATACATTTATTTTTTGTCCTGTGCCATGGTGTGACGGGCTAAGATAGCATGGCTTGATCCCTGGCGACGAAAAGCGGCCTGGGTTCGATCCCAGCCATAGGGTGCGGATTTTAAGTCCCAGGTACAGGACCAGTGCCCACTCAGCATCGTGAGGAAAGTGAGGAGCTTACGCTGGTTAAGCGGCCCTGGTCACGGAAACCAACGTTCCGACTGGGGGATACCGAGATGCTGACTACATCTCCTCCCCGTATCGGTTGGATGATCGTTCACCCTTGCCGTGCGTAAGTGGGCGTGAGGCCGGCAATCGGGTTGGTAGGCCTTGGCCCTCTAAGTGCTGTCGCGCCATGGGTTATAATTATTACATATGCATTTTATATTGAACCATTTCTGAGATATTCCTTGTTTTTTTAAGTTTTCAATACTTATTTCAAAAGGAAAGTAGTTATTTCCTTTTTAGTCTCTTGGCCATTAAAATGTTTGGAATTTCAAAGGCATCGCATAGTGACCAAATGTATTTTTAAAAAATTGAACTACATTTAAAACGTACTGTATCCAGTAGTGAGGCATTACTTTCAAAGCAAAGGAAGCTCAAATAATTTTCATGGAAATAAGAGAGAATAATCACTCAAAGAACTAAGGCTACACTTCAGTACTATTTCTATTTTACAGTCACATGTAGGCCTTTTTGTATTGCAAGACTGCTCAGACTACAGGCAAACATATTCCTGCTTGCCCTCACCACTCAAATGTTTCAATTTTTCCTACAGTTAGCCCACACTGTTTGAACTGTTAGCCTAAAATGGAGAATGCAATTCACACACGTTTGCTAATAACTTAAAAATTCACCAAAATTTGCTGTTTTCTCACCACTAAATACCAATCTGCGTTAAATACTATTACTTTTGCAATATATTTACATTTGTATTTAAAAGTGCCAAAATAAATAAAAAACTTAACTTTTCTTCACACGATACAGAGACTTCACCTGACAAAATCTGTTAGTGCTTCTTAACCATCAAGTCGCGATTGCTTCCGGAAACTTAGGATGGTAATCCAGGTTACGAATGCGTAAATACAGTAATATTCAGTATTGAATAAGCTCGCGGAACTGGTCACCGAATCTAACCAGCAGTCAGATTGTCCACAGCACCGCGGAAGTTGGGAATAAATTTTGAAAATATATTCAGAGCAAATAAAATATTGTTTGGCATTTTGAATTGCCAACAGTTGTTTTGGCAGTTTGAATTTTCTTGTTTTTCTTATTTTTCTCCTGAAATTCTTGGGGAAGCGGCGCTTCCATTCCTTTATTGCACGCTTCCCCACTGGGGTAGAGGTTCCGCCCGTACGCCCGTCTGTTGTGCTGGCAGGCTGTATTCAGCCCGAAGATTTTTGCTGCATTCCCATCCAATGGGTTGTACCCCAGGATGGACTTTTTATTACAGGATGGTTAAGGATGGGTTTATTTATATGAGGATGGAAGAAATATGATAGTGAGGTAACATATTGCTCCTCCGAAGGAAGACAGGATGCAAATACCTGAAGTACCCTGGTAGTGGGCGTAGGGAGTGATCGAGGATACTCATTCTGTAATCGTCTGAGGTACCGCTGCGCTGACGCCATCAGATCTGGCCACCATTTCATAGTTTTTCATTTCGTCCCTTCCTCTCGTGAGAGTAAGCCTGTTTCACGACATCCCAAGAACGGAAAGCAAACCAGCGTGCATCATTTTGTATCATAGCAACACCAACTCCAATACTCAAACCATAATACAGAATCCAAGATGGCGCCCGTCGAAGCCCAGCGACTCTGGTTACGCAGAATAGGAAACTATACACAATGGACACAATATAATCCATATTATGGAGCAGCGAGGTAACTCCTAAGCATTTATCACTTTATACTTGCAACTGAAATGTGCAATAACATAAATAAAGAGCATCATGACAAATTCTAAGAGCTTATAACATTATATAGTAGCACGACCATTACTATGCATTTTCCACCTTATACTTCCAATCAAAATTTAATTTATAAGGCATGACAACTCATAAGCATTAAACACAGCAAACTTTATCTTATTGGACTGTATCATCCTATCGTCTGTAGCAAGTACTAAAGTTTCTTTTACATTGTTTACATGGTAACCTTTTCTGGTAAGGACATACTGCTTATACTATAATATTTAAGAGAACTCACCAGATTGTCCAGTTTACTCCAATTGTCACGTTTGAAGGTGTCAAGTTCCCTCACGCTGCAAGATCCATTTAAAATTTTCCACTGGTAGGCTCATAATATTCCTTCTAGGTTATGAAATACTTCGAAACTTATTAAGTGAGGGAACATCAGTGAAGCTGGCATCTTGAATGTTATTGAAAAGAACGTAACTAATCGTCTTTAATAATGCCTATCAATGGGTTAAAATCTCCTCACCACTTCGGTTTTTAAGGACTCAAAACTGTCAATAACATCTTGTGCACACCAAACATTAAAATTATCTTCACTCTCTGTAAAATGTCTTGGATGCATTCTTCAGGATTTCGTATGTTCTGGTTCAGCTTTAATATATGATAGGATGGCTGATTCTTAAAAATCGTGGGGTAGGCATCATCTATTAATTTTGGTACTTTTCGAAGGGCACGAATTGGTTCACCATCATTTACTGGAAATATGTCTTCCTTAACCTCAAAGCACTGTTCAAAATGATGAATACAAACTACAGTTTTGTCATTTACTTTAAAATCTTTACGATGTATGATCTTGATCCACTTATCCCATTACGATTTTTCCTTCGCAAATTTAAATGTCGTGTGAGGTGCACTACCATAATTAGATTGCAGCTAGGAACACAACAACGACGCATTTCGACAATACTTCACAGTATATATTTAGGTAAACGTTATCACTTTATGTTAAATACTCAACTATAAACTAACTCGTTAGTCACTAATTGCCACTGTAATATGAATTACATTAATTCTTCAAATACACAAAGTAAACAAACACATGCTTTACTCTGTAGATATAACCACAACATAACAAGCTGGGTCACGAGCGCCGCCATTTTTCCTACAATCGATTCTCGTATTATGGTCTGAGTATTGGAGTTGGTGTTGATCATAGTAACTCAGGGACGAGAACTGGAATGTGTATCGATAACCATATCGATAGCGAAGTAGAAAGTCGATTTTACAATCGGGAAGTCATCTTTGTCTTCTGCCTCCAATTCATCCAATATAATGAAGGCTAACCTATGTAAAATTCAACAGAATAAATATGTTGTAAGTATCAGTTCATTATAGTTACTTTATCTTAGGTTGAGTCACGCACTGGAATATTATTTTAGAGCAACTCAGTAGAAAGTAAACCAATATTTCTTATGCAAAAGAAGGTTATAGGAATTTATTACTAACACTCATGGCAGACCTCTTACAAAGATGTTTTTAGAAGATTGAGGAAAATAACGCTTCCTTGCATGTATATATTCTCGATTCTAAAGTTCTTTGTATACAGGCCTCATAATGCAGGATCGTCATGCGACATATTGTGAGATTGAGGCAACTCTAGACATTAGTTCCATCAGCATATATAAAATACTGCACGATTATTTATCCATTGAAAGGGTTTGCTCTAGTTGGATCCCACATAAGTTGAGGCAATCTCAAAAAGATGCTCGTGTCGAATGGTATATAAAAATACTCAAGAAATACAATGTCATAAATATAATTTTTTAAATAATTACATATGGTTAATTGCTAGCAATGTTTGTAAAATATATGATTGTATTTTTATAAGGAGCTTTGTCCTTAGGAGTCATAAACCTTTTCTTTCTTTACAGAATCTGTTGAACATTTTATTCGTGGTGAAATCTGAAGGCAAATAACCTCTCGAGGATTCCTCCAACCAGGGTGGCTGGCTCCCTCTGCATTTGTATTTCGTTATATAATTCTTAATAGCAATACTTAGGGCCTTAGGCTCCTATACAATAACTACTTCCTTTGTTATAAATGTATATGTAGTGGAGCTTTCAAACCAATGCTAAAGAGTATATCGGAAAGGGTTAATTCTAGATTAAGAATAATGTAATGAGCTATATCCGTTTTTTTGAGATATGTAAATTCTTTAGCACTATATACACTGGATTTAGTCGGTCTGTTACTGTTTACCAATGATGTAAAAATCTTTCGGAAGGATCAAAGCTTCCGATGCTATTTTCAGAAATTTTTATGGATGTATATCTCTCAGAAACATTTAAGCACATAACAGAGTAATTAAAATTGTTAGAGCCTGTTTTGAGAACATCAATATTTCAAAACTATGCTCTATGCATATTAGAGCATTAGTTTATGGAAGCCCTAGATTATGAGGTGCGAAAAATGTACCATGATATGGTAATACGGGAATGTTATGTGAAAAGCCTCATGTCACACGATTAGGAGGCCATGAACATCAATAGGTGCTAAGTGTAAGACTGTTGTTTTCGAGTACTACATATTTGCATATATAAAGATAGACAGTGAGATAGATAAACACGCAGGTATATAAACGTTTTTCTAATTTCTTAGATTCAGGGAATCTCAAAACGTGTATTTCTGGTAAAACTTGGTATAGAATTTTTGGGTGGAATATAATAAATGAATAGATAAATGGATGATGAACCTGACGCAGGTTACCTGTTGCATGTAGACAACGTCAGTCGTTTGTAGCTGAAAAAGATTGTGCGGTTTGCAACATTAACATAAGATGCGGCGCATGGAAGCGGCGGCCAGGAAATGAAATAACGGCGCTGTGGGACAATTATCGACGTGACAGGCATTTCGTCGGTACCTCGCTCCACAACTGCTGTCATTCGCGGCTTTACTGGCATAAGCTAGATATGACGCACAGCGTTGTCGTGCTCTTCATGCGATTCTAGATAAACTTAAGCAACAATTGTCTTAATACACATTTCGTTTTAAGCAAAGAGCGTATAGGGGAATAAATAAAGAAATACATAAAGAGGTGAATAACGGTTTCCCCTATAGGAACAGTATATTCAGTGGAAAATTCAAATTAAAGAAATAAGTAACTCCTTAAATATACGAAATTAACTACAAATTGGGTGCCCTAATGAGATCTAAGATGTACTGAGGTTTATTCTCACTTGGTGTCGTATTCTTGGAAATACTGAATTCAAATAGAAATGTTTTTGTTAAACTGATTATTATTTGTTTTTAGGCTATGCCTCTCTCTCAGTCACACAAACACACACACACACACACACACACACACACCAATATGACAATTTGCCGAAAAGCAATAGATGCACATCTCGGAGTAACTGCAAAGATCAAAGCAAATTAAACAAAGAATAAGCAAATAGGGGAATGAGGAGGAAATTCAGCACTTACAAATACCTAACTGGCTATAAAATTTATAAATGATTTTACTATTTCATCAGTTTAATAGACTTCATGCGACTGCAATGGTGATCTTTAACACTTAGAAATAATTGTTGTGTAAGTGTAATATGTTGTAAAGTCGTTATCTTATAGCAACAAGTTCACAAACAGAAACTAAATATACATTTTTATAAAAACAATTAAAATACTCAATTGCACAATTTTTATTTGTTATTGGATATGGTATGATATTCCTTGAACTACCCTCATGCTGTTAGGACAACCCTTCATTCCATTTACATGCTTGGTACGTATTTACTCTTTTCTGTTATTAATGCCAATTTCATTCCTTCCTTTGATAAGGGTTACTGTTTCACCTACTAATGGTTATTAGTTTTATTTTACTTGTATATCCTGCATCCATTTTCTCTATTTGACAACTCTTTGTCCTTAACTTTTGTTCCACCCTTCGTTTCAACGCCTTATTACTATTATCTCACTTGGCCAGTTTACTTAACCTCACTTCTCGAATTTTCTCACTTATACATCTTCGCTTACTCTTGTCTCCTTTTTCTCTATTACAATTATTAAACAATTTTCTCCTACCCTTATTTCAATTACTTTAAGACCTTATGTAACCTGCTCTTATCTTCTCCTTTAATTCTCACGATCACACTTTATTCTGCTTCCCCTTTTACAATTTACCTACACACTTTATTACTTAGTAAATGTTTATATCCAATATAGAGCTAAAATAAAAATAAAAAATGTAACATTACCTTCCAATGGGACATCAAATTATTGCTAATGTTATTATTAATAGTCAAATGTTTTAAAACTCATCGTTATGACATTCCCATTCTCTTTGAATGGCCAAAAGATAAAACCATGAATGACGACATGCTAATTCAGAAAAGTGAAGGTTTCGGCAAGTTCAGACAAATAAGAAGGAACACTTCCGAAATGGCTCATTGCACAGAAAATATATATTTTACCTAAGTTGTGTGTTTTAACGAGATCTACATTTATGTGCAGTAAGATTTCGTTAGTTTTCCAGCTGGGCAGAAGTCACCTAGAATGAAGAAGACTGCTAAGTACATTTTCAGAAAGTTCACGATATACATTTCATTTCGCATAAAATTTCTCAAAATTTTCGATACAATTTCCATGTAAATAACATTCCTTTTTGGAAATATTGGTGTCGCGTCCTTGGTGGAAGCTGAACTTAAATACCAAGGTTGTTGGTATTTGGTTTCTGAGTTCACAGACACACACAAAGACACTTTACAAAAAATGCTTTTTCTGATTCAGGTGAAATCTAGATTCGAATTTTAGGGTGGAATGCAATACTTACCCTTGTAAGTACGTACCTATTAGATAAATAATAAGCAGAAATAGATTATGTTATTGTTTATAAGTAATATACTCCTTATTAATTCTTATGTGAACTGTCCTTCTCGATTCAGACAAAACTGCACACAACTTTCATCTATACTTGTGGCTGCCAACTAATAAAATGGCATCGCCAAAACACGTATTATTAAAGTCCGAAGTTTGGTGCTGATTGCAGCCTTTCTTACAAGAGCACGAGCCCAAAGTAAGACGAACTTTACTATCCTATTTATATAGATGCAACTTCCAAGACTTTTTTTCTGCTATGCGTCGCACAATAAAGCCCCTCTGACCTAAAAAGCTCTGCTATATTACATTGACACAAATTTCTACATCCTTTATCGTCTATTACATTTTCTGCTAGGTATAATTTGGAGGTATCTCAGGCCAAAGAAGCATTTTCACTTTAAGATCCATGTATGTTTGTAACTGCGTAAAACAAAAACATAAGTCATTTAAAATCTAACCTGAGATTTAATGGATACTTGCGCTGAGTTTTCAGGTGAAAATGATATTTAAAAATCTTTTATTACATATTAAAATGTTGTGTGGAGACGCGCAGTCATTTTGGCCTACTGTATCATTTTTAAAACCTAAAACCACATTTAAATCACTCCTCTGGTTCCTTTATATCCTTCTGTAGCCTTTCTATATGGATTTTGCCAGTTTTACATTTTTTCCTATGAAACTTATTTCTTGCAGTTTAGTTCTGCTCTTATTTGTATAAAGCTTAGTATACACAATTACAAATGTGTTATCTAAAGATGCAAGCATGCAGTTTATGACTTATTAATTCATTTACCTATAAATAATAATAATTAATTCTGAAAGACAACAATAATTTTAACATCAACAACTCCATAAAAACAAACATTTCTTCTTTTACAAAGCCATTACATCAAATTCAACCTTTGTTACGAGCCAAAATATTAGAAACTGCCCCTATCAAACGTCTTTGAGAAATTTAAATATCTGAGACAGTTTAAGAACACTTGCATTTCTTCGTTAATTACAGGTATTCAATTTTATTGTCCTATAAAATGTTTTAACTAAATCTTTTGTAGTGCTATTTGTGTATTTACTCATATTAAGATGGAAGCCTCATTGTTCTATTGAGGATGTACTAGATGTTTTACAAGAACATTTCAGGTAACCTTTACAGGAGAAATGATGTCAAAATTTGAATGCTTTGATTAATAGCTCTTAAGATTATGATTAAAATATTCTACGGCTTACCGTGTAGCTCATTCGATGGTGGTGGGTGTAGGAGTTTTCCCCTGGCCAAAATTATTCTCCATTCCTCCCAGGTCTGGCTATATGAAATATCCGTGTTGTTTGACAGTGAGAACTTGGACAACCATGAAACACGTTACATGTAGCTATATGATAGATTGTGGTGACCAGCAGTGCAAAGGGAACTAGAAGCAAACCAATATACAACGGAGCACGTACTACCTCACAGTTTATACTTAGACATGTTAAAAGGATGAAGTTGGTAATTATCGTCATGATATCACGAGGCCGGGGCGGAGCTGTGTGATTACTGAGCAAATAACGTTCGATTTTGTTGCAGAATGCAAGACAAGTACATTCGGCCTCTGAAATGATATACCGCGCCCGGCAGGGTTGCAAGGTCTAGAGAATCTGTAAGAACCTTCAGATACCTTCATCTCACTTAAGAGTGGTTTCGGCGTTGGCGGATGTCCGTAAATTTGGACAAAAGCCACAGTCCTACAGATTGCCTCAATTTCCAATACAGAACCTGAAGGATTTAGTGGTTCAATTCCTGGGAGCCAAGTTGAATAGAGGTCTGGCTTTTCGCGAACACATCAGAGGCCTCTCAGCAAGGATTCAGGGAGACATTGCTTCTTAGTATCCCATGGTAGCTTCTAGTTCGATGCCTCTTTGTTCATGTTATACCCTGCGAGAGGCGTGGGCGCTGATAACTTGTAGTTGCGTCTTCAACGCGCTTCTAATAGGGGGATAAGGTCCATCTATTTGGTTGGCCGCTTCTATCCGGTAGGATTGCTTCACGAAGTCTCATCTCTCCCATACGTGGAGGATGAAATTAGGCGCCGGGTAGCAAAATTTTACGCTACATCACCTCAACATAGAAACGCCCTGGTTAGGTATCTTGGTGATTTTGAACCAACTGGATGTCAACTTCGATATTTTCGGGTCCCCGCATGGCTTACGGGCATCCGAGACAACCACGGACCTAATCCGCCAACAGCGTAAAGCTCTGCTCCAATATAATCTAACCAAGAGTAGATTGGCCTCAAAATTCTCTCAAACAACAGAAACTTAAATTAATTAAGCCGCCCTCCAGCATGCACAGGTATTGCATCGTATCTTCCTCCAGAGGAGTAAAATTGAACACCCCATAGTCTCGTTCCAACATCATTCATAGAAATGCATCCTTAATCATTCTGAATAAAAAGTCCTCTCTACGGTTAAACACATTTTTAGGTGGGCACGCAGCAAAAACCTTCAGGCTGTGTACAGCCTACTAGCATGAAGGACGCACGAACGGAGATTCAGTAGTGAGACAGTAGTACAAGAGGTAGTAAGAGCTGTGTTGGGCTTGGAGTTGAGTGTGGTTCCGTGGTGAGGATCGGCAGGCCGTTGAATGGTGCAGGATGCAGTCGGCTCCGTAGTAAGGAATCGACGGACCGTAGAACTGGCAGTGAAACAGTTTTTATGTGAATATCGGAGTAGCGTTGCAAATCGGCGTGTGGTTCCATGTGCACCTGTTGCTTTTTAAAAAAAGAAGGTTATAAGAACATAAATGTTGCGTGCTATGGAGACTTAAATAAGCTCTGTAGAGACGTTTCGAAGTGCTGTATTTGTATAAAAGGAATGCTAATTGTACTTTAGCACTAAGCTAAGCATTTATTTACAAATAGAGCAGTTTGAAGAGAATATTTTCGTCTTTGTCACAATAACGTAGTCTCTGTTTTCTTTTTTTTTTTTATAACTTGCAAGTAGTAACAGTTGCAAGGACTTACATCATACACATACTTGTAACTGTTTTATTGTAACATGATATACTCAGATACATGTGGCCGGAGTGCCACTTTGAGTAAATGGAATACTCGATATTGTTCAAGTGCTCACCCGAAGTATTTTATTGCTACGATAATTATTACATCACTTCCAACGGCCGCGCCGTGGCTCAGTGGTTAGACCGCTTGGCTCTCACCAAGGCGGCCCGGGTTCGATCCCAGGCGACCGCAAAGTGAGATTTGTGGTGGACAACACGGCGCTGGGGCGGGTTTTCTCCGGGATCTCCGGTTTTTCCCGCCATCTCATTCCACCGGTGCTCCATCTTCATCTCATGTATCATCAGTGTCATCGCCTGCGGTCCTGTATGTAGTAAAAGCTGGCGTTAAACACTACACATTTCACTTTCACTTCCAGCTCTATTAGAGATGGTCGATTTTATGTTTATCTCGTGTGTCCATAGCTGGCTGTAAATGCGCTCGCGCTTTGGTTTTAATGCTCCTGTCCCAACAAGAAGATTGCAGCTACAGGTGTGTGCTCCATTAGGGAATGAAATTCCTGAAACTTGCTGCATTCTTCATACAACAACTTTGTAATGGCTTTTGAGTACTACTAAACCTCAATGTTAACACATTCTAGAAATAATTTGCAATTTTGCATTCTCTACTACGTACGTACAGTAAATAGGGAATCAAAACGCCAATAACAAAAATAATTGTTTATAAATACATTTAGCAAAGGGTATGTGGAAGTTGCTACCGACTGTTACAGTGATGAGTTATGTGATATTTCTCTCAGACTATCCTAATGTGTTTCTTGCTGGCTGAGTTCATTGAAACGTCTAATTATCTTTTTGTCAGCATATGTTTTCTGGTTGCTCACTTCTTATTCATTGGCACAATTGTAGCTGGCATTCTTACGTTACACAAAAATTTTAACGTATGTTAACTATTTATTCCAATTATGTATCTCTCTCCTTATCATGAAAAATTATTCCTTGATTTTATTTTAGCAAGAATGTCTTTAATGGCTTTGATTTGTGCCCCCACGTGATTAACATATCACTTTATTTAATAAATTTATAGATTGAAGTTTTTGGAAATGACCTTCAATGTCGCATTATTGCAATTATTGCCTAGAAGATTTTCTGAATGACAAATACTTAAAACTTTCTAAAGTGATACATATTTCCTTTTGTCATGGAGTTGTATAGAGCACGGAATTTAAATGCCATCGCAGTGATTTCCTACAAAAACATGTGACAATTGTTTTCATATACTTAGGTAATTCTTCTCCTGCGTGCAAAGAACTAGATGAATAAAACGTTATCCCTGTTTGTGTTTCACTCACATGACCTTGTCTGCTCACGCCTTTACAAAATATTGCTGCAAATGCTATCTTACTATTAATAAACACTCGCAGCAATATAACTGGAAGTTATTTCCGAGATGTTGGAGTTTGAATAGGGGGACATCAGTGGCGCGGTGGTAGTCTCCTTGGAGAAATTCGCGTAGCGTCTGAGGTCCAGTTGGATGCTGGCAAGCTGTATACAACATGAAGATTTTTGCTGCGTGCCCACACACTAAGAGCTTAACTACAGGTAGGGGATTGTATTAGGAATTTGTCGGAAGGTATGGGCTGTTTACAATAAATTGGTTTACGAGGTAAGTGTGAAGTTCTTCAAGATGGAGGAAATGAAATGAATGTGTAGTGTTTAACGCTCACTTTTACTACATGCGGCACCGCAGGTGGTGACACTGCTGATACATGAGATGAAGATGGAGCACCAGTGGACTGAGAAGGCGGGGGAAACCGGAGATTCCAGAGAAAACCCTTCCCACGCCGTATTGTCCATCTTAAGTCTCACTTTGCGGTTGCCTGAGATTGATCCCGGGCCACTTTGGTGGCAGCCAAACGGCTAACTACACAGCCACGACGAGACCTTAGGTGGAGTAAAGGATGCAAAATCTATGCACCCTGGTGTTTTATTTTATAATTCTTTCAATTTGGGGTGAAATTGTTCGGCCAAACACTTTGGAATGATTAATTATGTGTAGTTAAGCTTTCGGTGCTGTATGGATCAGCTGCGTTGTTATTTCTGGTGCCCGTACGTCATGCAGGGTACCCGGAACAGCCTAAATTGGCGTCTAATGCAGTCCTAATCTCCCAAAGATCTAACTAGGGCGCTTTAACCAGATGGTAATTTAGCGTAGAACTTTTCTGCTGTAGGTATACCCCGAGCAACGTGCTCTGGTTGGTCAAGGCAGTTGTGGACGAAACATCTGAAAATTCTAACTCCAGCAGACCACGTCATAACAGCTCAAAAATAACTTATATTGACTCCAACCGTGTAAGTCTAAGCACTCTCATTTGCAGAAATTATTTTATTGCAAACTTCTTTGTACGCACAATGATAACATTGCAATGCAATAGGTTAACTGATAACAGTTTTAAGAGTTAATCGGTATGTAATGGCCTTGAAATACTATTGTATTCTTTATGGCAGGCAAGGACATAAAAGATAAATAAATGACGTACAGTGTGAAACATAACCAATAACAGGAGGCATCTCGCAAACAATTAAGTCACAAAATATTTATTGGTTACAGATGGTGTGCTTCAACAAGATGTATGTTTATTTGTCTAGCAGTGTACAAGCTTTGCAAATATCAAACAAAATACAAACTTCAGAGGCTTTTATCAGACAATTTAAGGTGCACTTTTCATTTGTCAATAAATATGTTAAACAAATGCTATTTTAAGGAAAATATTTAGAGGACTTTTAACAAAATTATATTTTTCCAGAAAGAAAAGTACTTTCCATGAAAAGTAATTTAGATATAAGGGAGCATTTTATTTCTCAATTTTTTTCCTTGAAAATCTTCATTCACTATTCGTTTTGGAGTAATGCTGTTCACACATAGACATGTACCAAACCTTAGGGTTCTTTAAAACGAGTATTTCTGTGAGAAATGCGATATCCATGTTATACGTTTTTATCGTTAAAATAAAAGAAATTGCGGACAACAGACGGAACCGCTCGGTCCTCAACTCTTGATTGCACTTGCCATGGAACATTTTCCCCAAAACTTGATTTTTAGCTCAAACGATGTGGATTAAAACGCCGCATGTAAAATGTAGATATTGAATGTTTTGGCAATACCATCTGTAGCTTCCCTCACTGTGGATAACATTTGCAAAACTGCTAAGAGATACACACAGCCGTATACATCTTCCTACGAGATAAACCAGTTATGTCGTTTATATATTGAGGTGTTCCTTGTTACTGCTTCGTATCGGTTACAGTCACATGACTTTCTGTGCTCCTTCTTGTAGAAGTTAATATTATAATAGTTTACTTCTTTTTCTATTGCATATTTATCTATATAAATATTGTAACCTTTTTATCGTTTTCGTATAGAAATATGAGTATTTGGTAGATATGAGCGATGCTTATGTATGTTAAAACCTGGGTATAATGCAGGATTTGCATGCCAAGAGAGACAATTATAGCCCTCCCTTTTTGAGAAAATTATAACTATTAGAAGACTGGAATCGATAACAAGGAATATATGGGAAATTGTTAACTTGGCATATGTTCAAACAAATTGTGCATTTTAAAGATCTTTCCATTGAAACTATGACTTTGTTATCTCCTACAGATTACCAGTTATACACAGGTCTTTCAGCTGAGAGGAGACTTCAGAAGCTATTCTCAAAAATACAACTGTACGTTTTACTTATTTATTTATAGACAGATTTACAATGCAAAACATCTTCATGTATGTAAATTTCAATCTTTTTTCCTCTTCCTCCACTCTTCTCTATCCTTTCAATCTAATTCCTCCAGACCTAATCCCCTCATTCCTCATTTAATATTCTCCATCCAGTTAAGTCTAGGTTGACCACATCGGGTCCCATTCTAAAATTTGTTTTGGTACCTAATCTTAACTCAGGCAGTCCGTGGACATTCTCGTAACATTCTAGCTGTTTATATCGATAAACAAATCTAAAATTGAATTTTGAACTTTCATGCTTTGTCTTATCACTTTGTTGGGGATTTTCTTTTATCATTAAGAGTGTCTAGTGTATCTCCGGAAACAATTCATTTCGGTAGATAACAATTTCAATATCAAATTCCTATTTAGTGTCCAGGTTTCTGCTCCATAGGTTACCCTATTTTTAATTTGGGTTCTAAGGTTATATCCTCGTCCCACAAAGCCCCGTTTAGCAAGTTTATTGTTATTCTTGTCCTCTTCTTGACTTCCTAAATGAAAACTATTTTCACTTCTTTTGATGCATCTCATGCCATCTTACAAAACAAGATCTTTTTCCTCATCTCCGTTAGAAAATAATTTTTCTTTATATTAATCTTTAATCCCCATCTATCTCCAATCTTCAGTAAGCTTTCTACTCATATATTCTAAATCTTCGTAGTCCTGAACTATAAATAGTTGGTCATCTACGAAACTTAAAGTATAAATTGTAGAATTATTCATAGGAGTTCCCTTGTATTCTGCACTTATAATGTGTTTGAAATGGGATGGTGTTTGTCCTTTAGCGCTACTAGGTGAGCAACCAATTGGAGTCCTGCGATATTGTCGTATTGCATTCCCACTAAGTAGTGTGTGACCAGCGACAAAATAATCAATCTCTAATAAATACTATTCGCGCTAAGGCACAAATTCAAATTTTGCAAAAACTGATCCACGAGGAAGGAGTGAGTAATGCATTTAACATAACCGTAAAAACCCCATATTTTGTAGCTCAAATAGTTTTCCTAATACAAATAAATAAAGTAGATACCATGATATTACCACAATGTATTGCGACGTAAGCACTGTAATGCGTATCACTACTCGTTTGAAATTACTCAGAACTGAAGCGTAAATATTTGACATGACGTGATAAAAGAAATACTTTGAAAAAGCCAAGATAATTATTAAATTCGATGAGAGGAAGCAATGCACATCCTGCTGGTCTGGCAGAACTTGCCTGGTCACATTATATCTTTGTTTATGAATGGTTCGTAATATTTATTTACTCTAGAGAGTTCAAAGCAGTATCATTCGGTTCCTCTTCCATGAAAAAGTGTATCAGCTGGATCAATGAGACGCGATTCACCTCTCTCCCTTACTACTGCTAGAACAGTCAGTCCATTAGAGGTAATGTGAGCTCAAGTTTTGTTGCAAATAGAAGTAATATTCTTGAACTGACTGACGAAGGATTTATTCACGAAGAAATTGACAAGGAACACAGCAAGACTAAAAAAACTGTGTGAGACATCAGATAAACTACAAGAACACGACTTTTGTAAAGAAATAGCACGTGACGAGATTTTGGAACCTATCACCATAACTTTTCAGTACTCAGACGATGAAGACAATGACAATGACGAATTACGTGTTAACATAAGTAACATTAACATTCATAGGAATGCACCGCTGGTATTTTCGTTGGATTAGAGAAATAAGTAATTCATAAACTATAATTAATTTTAAACTAAAAATTTAAACCATGTCCGTAGTATACGAATATCTATGTAGCCGTTGTGATTTCAACAACTGCATTATTATAAAACTTTGGAAAATTCAGTTTGTGTTTCCTTAGTTTCCTTACGTCTAGCGCCACGAATATTTGCAAGTGTGCGAGAGAGAGGGAAATATAAAAAGAGTGGGGATGACGAGATGGCAACGGTGAAGGCTCTAACGCATCTGATTCGCTGCAGGCGAGATCTCTTCCCATTTGTAATACATAATAGTTTTCCACTTTTGTAAAACTTGTTTAATAAATATGTTAAAACTGGTTGGTGATAAACTACAACCCTAGCGTAAACCTTTTGTAACTAAGAATTTGTCTGATAAATTTTACAAATTCTAATTCCAAATTATGTATTTAAATATAGTTCATATATGGCATTCAAAATAACTCTTACTATATACATTTTAATTATTATGAAAATACCTTAAAAGTTACGGCATTTTAAACAAATTCGTTTCAGAAAATTTTGATAAATACAGTAATAACGCACATAAAGGGTGTTTTGAGTTGGAGAGGTCTTTGTGAAATGTTCTTTCTCTATCCCAGGGAGACAGTTCAAACCCAGCCTGGTCTTATGGTTTCTAAGTGTGCATAACAGCGACAATTCCACTTCTTTGTATTTATTGACAAGTAAAATAACTCCTGAGTAACAAAATGTTTATACACTAGCGATTTTTTTTGTCATTTACGTCCTCCAACGTTAAGCCATATCGGGGATTAAAATGAAGTTTAAATAAGCCCAGGGTCCATAGAGCTTATAGCCGACATTCGTACTTCAGGATAAGGGAAAACCCCGGAAAAAACTTATCCGGGTAACTCACTCGATTCGAACTGGGGACCTCTTGGCCGCGCAGTGGCTCAGTGGTTAGACCGCTTGGCTCTCAAGAAGGTGGCCCGGGTTCGATCCCAGCTGACCGCAAAGTGAGATTTGTGATGGACAACACGACGCTGTAGCAGGTTTTCTCCGGGATCTCCGGTTTCCCACGCCATCTCATTCCACCGGTGCTCCATCTTCATCTCATGTATCATCAGTGTCATCGCTTGCGGTGCCTTATGTAGTAAAATGGGCGTTAAACACTACACATTTCATTTATTTCGGGACCTCTTGAACGTGAGGCAGACAAGTTACCATTTACGGTACCGAGGCGGGCCTAGCGGTGCTCATACGATCCTGGCAGCTGTAATTATCAAAGATTAATATTTATTTTTATTAACGTCATTAGTACTGTCATCATCGAGATTATTCTTTTTTTATTTTGTATTCTTACCTATTATTATTATTATTATTATTATTATTATTATTATTATTATTATTATTATTATTATTATTATTATTATTATTATTATTATTATTATTATTATTATTATTATTATTATTATTATTATTATTATTATTATTATTATTATTATTATTATTATTATTATTATTATTATTATTATTATTATTATTATTATTATTATTATTATTATTATTATTATTATTATTATTATCATGATTATCATTATTATCATGATTATCATGATTATCATGATTATCATGATTATCATGATTATCATGATTATCATGATTATCATGATTATCATGATTATCATGATTATCATGATTATCATGATTATCATGATTATCATGATTATCATGATTATCATGATTATCATGATTATCATGATTATCATGATTATCATGATTATCATGATTATCATGATTATCATGATTATCATGATTATCATGATTATCATGATTATCATGATTATCATGATTATCATGATTATCATGATTATCATGATTATCATGATTATCATGATTATCATGATTATCATGATTATCATGATTATCATGATTATCATGATTATCATGATTATCATGATTATCATGATTATCATGATTATCATGATTATCATGATTATCATGATTATCATGATTATCATGATTATCATGATTATCATGATTATCATGATTATCATGATTATCATGATTATCATGATTATCATGATTATCATGATTATCATGATTATCATGATTATCATGATTATCATGATTATCATGATTATCATGATTATCATGATTATCATGATTATCATGATTATCATGATTATCATGATTATCATGATTATCATGATTATCATGATTATCATGATTATCATTATTATCATGATTATCATGATTATCATGATTATCATGATTATCATGATTATCATTATTATCATGATTATCATTATTATCATGATTA